>JAVJIF010006026.1:0-91905 GCA_038442645.1 Agave tequilana | reverse complement strand
TTTAGTTTTAAATTATAACTAATAGGTTAGATTGTTTAGAAGATCAATGAGGATCTTATAAGATCTTTAGTTGAGAATTGAAATTTGGAGCTTACATTAAATTTAGTTTAAATAAATTGAATCGCCTTCATAATCACACGCCAATGTGCATCATTGTTTGAGCATTAGGATTTGGTAAAGGTAACCTGGTTTCAAGCCATGGGTTTAACAATTTAAATAATATTTTTAAATTTATTATTTATCATTTTAGTTATCAATTTGAGTATTATGAAATGGGAATATTACACAAACATACATGTAGTTTACAACCTACACTCCACATAACTTGCCAATACCCTATATAACTACCCACAATCTCCATCTGCTACTAAAGCAAATAGAGTAGAAATAAAAGTTAAGTATACTGAAAATACAAACTACAATATACTTGCTAGAACCATATATCTGGGCTCAACAAGTTGGTGTCATGCTTGCGCGCTGAAAGATACGCCTGTATTGTGTCCGTGCTCTGATGTTCTCATTAATTCCCTTAGGATGGGAAAACCTGACCCCGTTAGGTGGATATCTTTGTTTCTCTCATACTGCTCTAAAGCATCGGAATGTAGACGCTGCACAAACTCTCAGCCCAATAACTCTCGTCAGATTCAGGCTTCCTTTTCCAATGGAGTAAATACCACCTAGTTCACCATCAGTAGTAGATAGAATCTCATCTATTATTTTATCCATTTGTTCTACTGTAAAGGGTGGGAGATTTAGAACTAGAGGTCAGGAGGTTCCCTCAGAAGTAAGATCTTAGATAGGCTCATCAAGCAAAGGTTACTCGGATTGCAACCCGGACTTTGTTATGCTACCAGATATTCAATATTAAATATAGGACAACAAACATCAAAACTTTCAAGAAGGTTTAGAACATATGCACTATCATTTATTCTTTTTATCATTGAAAGATCCTACTCCAGGTGCATACAACTTTTTCAAAGTTCTTAGAGAAAACTGTTCAGAGTGAATCCAAAATTAATCTCCAACTTCAAAACCTTTGAACTTTCGATGAAGATCAGCTCGAACTTTGTAGGCTGCATTACTCTGATTTATTTTGTTGCTGATTTTCTTGTGTAGGCCGTGAAGATGTGATGCAAATGTAGACTCAGATGTCCTAACATACTGACTCATATGAATGAGATTTATTGATTGTCTAGGTTTTTTAAACCTATACACTACTTCTGTTGGACTCATTCTTATTGTCCTATTGATGAAATTGCAATATGCAATTCAAATTCCAATCTCTAAGATGTTCAACTAAAGTTTGCAGTAGATTACACAGGCTTCGATTCACTACTTCAGTTTGGCTGTCGATTTGGGATAGAAAGCAGATGAGTATTGCATTTTGGTTCCAACTTGATACCATAAATACTTCCAGAAATAGCTTGTGAATTTGACATCCTGATCGACACAACAATAGTCTTTGAAAGTCCATGCAATCTTACACAATTTCATTGAAGACAAGCTTGGCCACATGAAAAGCGTCAAAGGTTTTTGAGCACAGTATGAAATGAGCCATTTTAAAAAAAAAGCTGTCAACAACTGCAACTATCAAATCATGCTTTTATAGAGTTTTTAGAACAGGAAGTGTATAAGGCCAGTATTCTGTTTCCATTATTTAGCTAACTAGCATGTATGACACCTACCAACAAGCTTAGCAACATCTTTTTTAAGAGTGGGCTAATAAAATTGATGTCAACAATCTCAACAGTTTTGTTGTATTCAAAATGACCAGCGAGACCACCCATATGCAATTTCCAGACCAGACGTTCTCTCACAGAAGTTCGAAGGATGCATAGCTTGCAAAATTGAAACAGATGGCCATCTTGCAAAAAAAAATCATCTATTTTGTGTGTTGCCCTGCTCTTCAGTATAGTGAAAATTTCTTAAAAAATCAGGACATGACTCATATTCAGCTTTCAACTTCCCAAATCCAACCATCTAATTGCTCAATATTGTTAAAATTGTTGAACAATGATTGAGCGTATCAGCAACCTTGTTTTCAACTTCTGCTTTGTGACAAAGTGCATATCTATCATCCTGGAGGAATTCTACCTAATGATCATATCTACTGTTAAGCTTTTTTTGAGAATTGATGTACACTACAGAGTTTCATGGTCCGAAAAGAGCACAGACTCTTGTGGGAGAAGATAGTGACACCAATGTCGCAGCGCTTGAATGACCGCATAAAATTCTTGATCATAAGTATCTTAGCTTAGCATCATTCAATTTCTCAATGAAGTAAGTTACTGGGTGACCCTCTTGACTTTTGACTCCACCTATGCTGATTCCTGATGCGTCGCATGCCACTTCAAATACTTCTGTGAAATCCGGTAGCCACAAGATTGGTGCTTTTGCCATCTTCTGTTTAATTTCTTGAAAGTCTTTAGTGATACTCTTTGAAATTAAATTCATCACTCTTTAAGCAATTAGTTATTGGGGTCATGATCTGTTGAATCCCTTGATAAATCGCTGATAGAATGTGGCTAGTCCATGAAAACTCTTGATTTCTCTTATGCTTTGAGGTTCTGGCCATTCCTTTATGATCCTTATTTTCTCTGGATCAGCTGATACTCTTTCCAAGAAAATTACAAACCCTTCAAAAAAATAACTTTGTTGGTAAGAAAGACGCATTTCTTCGGGTTTGTGTATAGTTGCTTCTTTCTCAACATTCCATACATTTGACGTAGATGGTCTAAGTGATGCCCCTGATTTTTACTATAGATGAATATATTATCAAAATATATGACCAAAAATTTGCCTATGAATGGTTGCAATACCTGAGTCATTACTCTCAAAATTGTACTATAAGCGTTCATCAATCCAAATAGCATGATCATTCACTGATACAACCTTTCCTTCGTCCGAAGGTAGTCTTCCATTCATCATCAGGGAGGATTTGAATTTGATGATAACTATGCTTTAGATCAATCTTGGAAAATATTCTGGCCACTGCCATCACATTCAACATGTCATTCAGTTGAGGAATGGAAAAATAGTATTTTACTCTTATCTGTATCGTGTCCGTGCTCTGATGTCCTCACCACATTGGGAAACAAGGCCTTCCTATAATTCTAAAGTAAAACAAGCATCGGAGACAGAGTTGAGGTCAAAAATTGATATGATAAACTTAATACCTAACTTGGCATGACCCTAAATCAATATGTTGCCATCCTCTAACTTAAACATTCATAGAAAGAATTAATATGGGAATTGTTGCTACGTCTTCGCAGGAATCCTTGCAGTCCTCGAACTCCTCTCTTTGCTGGACTTAGAACTTTTATGAGAAGAACTAAAGGCTTCTAAGGCCTCCAAGAAGAACTTTTTGTTGGAACTATACCCTCTCGATCCATTCGCTTCAACTATCAAGAAGTTGTTTTTCATTAGCCTTAGTGTAAGCCTTATACAGTAATTTATATGTGGAACCATTAGTCAATAAACCCTTCTCGTTAGCATCATCCAGAATGTGGTCAGGTTCAATTGGCAAACCATTGTTGCGGTAGGCATCAAGCATCACATTAAGAGTAGAAACAGGAACTTCCTTCTCTGTCCCAATAATTTCATCAAATATCGCTCTAGCTCTCCATACACAACCACACAATCCATAAGTAGCAATTAGACTCTCATAAGTCACAATACCTGGTTTGAATCACAATTCATTCATCTTTTCAAAGACCGCTTCAACTTTCTCTCCAAGCCTAGCCTTCCCATAAGTCAATATCATTGAATTGGAAGTAGGTAGTGTTGGACTCCATCTCTTTAATCATTCCTTTTTCCCATAGGCATCCATCACTCCATTGTAGGTATAGATGTTAGGGAAAACAGTTCCTGATTCAAGATCTTTAAATCAACTTGTTTTACATCACCAGCCTGCACATATACCCTTAGAAGAATGTTGTACATTACTATGTTGGGGTGGCATCTTTCAGTCCCTTTTCATCTTCTCAAAATATCCAGAAGTTTTTGCGAGAGCCTTAACTTTGTCACGCGAGTAGGAGTGAGCAGTTATTGTGAATCTAATAATTATTCTAAATAAGATCTCATAAATACAATACTCTCTTTATTAAGATCAAAGAGAAAGAGAGTTTTAGGCATACCTGATTCCATCATGAAAGGGATGCTAAGATTGCATGATCTCGAGGACGCTGGCGTTGAGGGGAGATTTTTCTCTCTAGCTATCAAGTTCTCTTCTTAATCCTTAAAGGAGATGAGAAGCGTCCAAGAGACAGATTAGGACATGATAGATTAGTGGTGCAGAGGGAATCATACTCATGATATATAGCATCAAGAAAACCTAGTTCAACTCAACATAAATCTAGACCCTTGATTGATAACTGAATTCTACACATGTAGATGAGTCCCACATCTTAATTTAAGCACACTCATGACTAAGTGTAATTAGAAATCATTGATATGATCAGACATCTACTTGGCACAACAGATATTGCGCCCGACCAAGAGAGCCACTGATTTAGAAGATGTGTCGCATCACGAGGGAACTTTCTTTTACTTGATCAGTAAAATTAGTTATTGAGGGCCTGCCTTTGTTTCAGAAAGAGGGAAAAAACAAAAGAAAATAACATCAAATTATCTCATCTTATATATTACATCCAAAGGTAGGATTCAAAGTTTCAAACACAATTGCAATAGGATACTATTAATTTTATAGAATAAATAATAGTACTATTTGATAGTTGGAGTAAGTTAATTAGGCCCTTAATTTTAGTTCATTTTCTTTTTTCCTTCTTTGATTTTTTTTATTAGAAAATAATTTCTTTTTCCTTCTCTGATACATATCAAGAAATGAATATTACAAGATCAATATGGATCACACTGTTCATAATTGTTTGAGAGCCTGACTAAATGAGCAACTTGACCATATCCACAAAATCTTAAGAAAGGCAAGGAAAAATGGCAAACCATATGCTAGCTAGTTATATTTGGAATAATGAAGCACCAAGATTAAGTGTTATTGAGATACATTCTCATGCTCCTTTCTTTATTGACATGGGGAGGAGGGGGAGGGAGGGGAAGAGAGACAGAGCAAGACCTAAGAAGCAACATTGCAACAAGCGTTTAGTTACACATCAAGATCAAAGGGAACTCCAGTAGAAGGCAACCACTGATTTCCATCAATAAACTCAGCAACTAAAAATGGCTTTGCTTCATCACCTTCTTCCGGCTTTAGAGCTTGAAGCCTAAGCACTTAACTCGTGTGTCCTTAGTTATCGATTCTGGGCCACTATTAGCATACTAAATGTATTCATCTGTTTTGCTTCTTCCACCCCATTCTTCATAGCCAGCTGGATTGATAACATTGTCGATATATGATTTCATAACTATGACCCTGGCGAAGTCCTTCCATGGCCTTCCAAGAAAGCCTTTCTCTGCACTTGCTGAAAACTCAGGTGCAGCTTTGATGCTGCAGTTGTCAACTGAAATCCCTGTACTCGTTGCCTTGTCGGTTCTTCCTTGAGCAATCATGTAGCCAGAATCTCGGAAATAGATATTGCACTTCTGAAGTATCATAGCTGCATCTCCAAAGAACAAAGCAACACTATATGTGACACTTTCTAAGGAATTGTCTCCCTCCATTCACACAGGGAGTATCTTGATAGTTCAGAACTTCACACAGAAATAATGCAGATTTATCTCCTTCACTCCACAGTACTGCTTGCCCTTTGCTCTTCCCAGACACGTTCTCGAAAGAAATGCATCTGGCTATGAAGTTATCTTGATGTAAAACCACCTGGATCGCAATCACCTTCAACTCGAGACCAAAATTTAAATTGAAGAAAAGATAAAATTTGGGTTTTCACCCCTTACGCGGGCTTCTCACCCAAAACTCGAGAGCAACAGAGACTCAAGAATTACCAAATAATTTGTGGAAGTTTTTTATCATTCATTGATTCAACATAATAGTCTAGGGGGCCTTATATAGGCTTTACAAAAGAGAAGTACTGGGAAATAACCGATGTGGTACTAAACGCCCACAAAGGAATACAAATAAAGCTAAAATACCTACTCAAATAAAGCTGAAACAACATACTAAATCTCCCGAATAAGTTAGGGCATGAAAAGATAAAGAACTGCGTGATGTCCTCATCAATTCCCTCGGGGTGGGAAGAACTCGACCCTGTCGAATGAGGACTCTCCTCACGAAGCATCTCAATCGGGCCAAGGTGGTGGTCGTGGCTGCAGCATGGGAACATCATGTCGAGACCATGGTGGCGGAAGAGGAGCTGGTCTCCATGACAGATCGGTGGTGGAAGATAGCAGCACGATCAAGGAACATGGAGTAGAGCGAGGTGCATCATCCTGGCTGAAAACGGAGCTGATACCAGGATCCCACGGGCTATCCAACTCGTAAGCAATCACCCTGTTATCAACTGTAAATTCCTGCAACATACTATATGGGTATGCAGCAAATTTGTAGGGTTTATTGCAAATTGCTATCAGCCTAGTGATATCATCAATATGTGCAACAGGCAGATGCAATGCAGTAGGTATTCTAAGCATAGCTCCTAACGATGGGAGAATGAGTGATATGATATGCCTAGAAGGACACACACCTAAAGATGGAGGTACAGAGGACTCGGATGCAAACTCTAAACAACCCGAAGAATAAGTATTAGAGACCATTTGCTGGACCTTGGCAAGAGATTCTGGTGATTCCCTAAAAGATGAATTGATAGGAATCACCATAAAACTAGGTTCAACACAAGGAGACTCGACTAGCTGGTTCGGCACAGTGGGTATATTAGGTTCAACTGTCTCGTCCACGTCATCATTGGCACTATCAGAAGACATATGAATTTCATCAATAATCTGTGTGATAGAATCAACTGCCATGTCTTCAATTATGTTAACAGTTTTAGAAGAAACGTGGACATCCTCAACAGTCTTCGAATCATCAACTTCATCAGTGGGTACAGTTTTAGGATGTTGACTCTCTGAAGGGCACTGATAATTATAATGTCCATAGCCCTTACATTTAGAACATTTGACCTTGGCATTGACCAGCGTCTTGAAAGTCAAGTCTAATCTTAAGGCCATATCAAAGGCATCTTCAACGGTGTCTAGGTCATAGGGGTCAGTAATCATAGCATGTTTTATTTTAGGCCGTAAACCCCAAATAAACCTAGTTAGAGCCTCAGAAGGGTGCTCGCTCACTTCACTACGATGGGTTAAGTCCTTAAATATGGTAATGTACTCATGAACGGACATATGACCCTGTTGGAGATTGTGTAGCTGGTCTAAGTGGGAGTCCCTATCATGCTGATTAGTCATGATGACTCAAACAAGCAAGCAGATGCAATGGAGAGCTCTAAAGTCGGTTAAACTAAATGCATGCACTAAACAAAGAAATTCCCTAAAGTTTAAGTCTCAAATGCAAATAAAAATGCATTCCTAAAATGATGAAAAGATGCAACCACTAGATCGAAGCAAATAGCATTTCTACCAACAAATTATAACAGTCCGTGTAGTAGTTGCAAGTAATTAACAGTTAACAACTTAGATCAAGTTAGGATATCACCTCGAGAATGGAGCCAATCAGGCTTTAACCTGGGCAGGAACAAACTCTGGCGCGTTGAGCTGAACCTGGGGAGGCGACCGTAACTCAATCCGGAATGAGACTACTGTAGGCGCGTAGTACTGGTCGTCACGAATCGACTGCCTCGAAAACGGGTCAATTCGGACTTGAAACGAGCCCTGAACGGCCTCCAGAAGATATAATCTGCCGCTGAACTGAATTGGGTCTGAGCTGTATTTGACCCAGACTTGGTCTGAACCGAGTACGAGTAAACTCGGGTGTGGTCTGATCTGAATTCTAGTTGAACCAGACCCGGTCTGGTCTGTTCAACAGTACCCCGGGTCCGATTGGGTCGAGTGTGGTTTTAACCCAACTCGAGTCCGCTCTGAACCCGATTGCAGCGAGCCCAACCCCTTAGACCCAAGCCCAGGATTCGGGTTGGGTTTTAAAAGTGACCCAGCAGCCTGTTCACTCTCACCCGCTCCCTTTTCTATCCTTTTCGCTGTCGCTCGCTAGGGCAAGGAGGCGGCGGCGAAGCTCGGCAGGGGACGGGCGACGAAGGTGGCGACGGCGATGCGATGTCGGTGGTCTGGAGTCATCGCCGGCGAGAGTCTCCGATGACAAGGACGGATTGGTGGCGAATTGTGGATGGTCGTCGGCGAGGGCAGGAAAGAAGAGGGTCGGCGATGGTGATCGTCGGCGACGACGGCTTCGTCGAACGGAGGCAAGGATGAAGATGAGGATCGGGGAGCTCCGGCGAGCCCGTCACCTCCTTCGATCTGCCCTTAGGGCTTGGCCCTATGCACGGCGACAGTGACCGGCGTCGTGCTGCAGTCGGAGGCGCCGGAGAAGAACTGGCGTTGGTGGAGACAGGCGAAGGCGACGGTGGCTGCTTCAACTGGTGGTGGAAATCCAAACCCGAGCGCGCCCTAGAAGCAGCTGTGGAGATCCGCTGTCGGCGGCGTTCCGATGTGGTCTGGACAACGTCGGAGGAGGTCGGCGAATTGGTTGGATCTGTGAGGCGGAGTCGTCAGTGCAGACCGGAGGAGGCGGCGAAGGCGTCAGATTCTCGGCGGTGGTGATGCTTGCCGGCGATGTAGGCGCGGCGTGGCTGTGGTTGAGCTCTGATGACGACGGCGACGGTGACAGAGGACGGAGATCTAGATGATGCTGATGACGATGGAGATGGTTGAAGACAGCAGTGATGGCGGCGTTGCTTGACGGCGATGTGGGCGCGGCGGAGGTGGCGTGGCTGGATCGTTGAAGGCGGCGGGAATTGAAGAACAGGAAAGGAAGGGCGTGGCTGTGGTAGTCGGTGTAGACCAGCGGCAGCGGCGTTGACCTGGTCGTGACTGTCGGCGATGAGATCTGGGCGACGATGGCTCTGTCGACGTGGCAGAGGAAGAGGACGAAGACGAGGACGATGGCGGCGCTCCGGTCGCGGTGGTGACGGGTCGTGGATGGCGTCTGGGATCTCTTGGAGAAGGACTGATGGCGTTGGAGATCTCCGGCGAAGGTCGACGGCCGGTGGTGAAGAAGCGTCGGCAGTTGGAGGAGATGGTGAACAGTGAGGATTTCGATTTTCAGGGAGATTTCGATGATTTTTTTTTTTTTGTTCACTGTAATCTTTTTCTCTTTTTTGTGAAACAGTGTAATCTTTTTTTTTTTGGAATGGATCTGGAATAGATCTAGGGTTTGGGGACTGAAAATTTGAAAAAAGACAATATTGAAGGGGATTGAAACCGGTGCTCTGATACCAAAATGATGTAAAACCACCTGGATCGCAATCACCTTCAACTCGAGACCAAAATTTAAATTGAAGAAAAGATAAAATTTGGGTTTCCACCCCTTACGCGGGCTTCTCACCCAAAACTCGAGAGCAACAGAGACTCAAGAATTACCAAATAATTTGTGGAAGTTTTTTTATCATTCATTGATTCAACATAATAGTCTAGGGGGCCTTATATAGGCTTTACAAAAGAGAAGTACTGGGAAATAACCGATGTGGTACTAAACGCCCACAAAGGAATACAAATAAAGCTAAAATACCTACTCAAATAAAGCTGAAACAACATACTAAATCTCCCGAATAAGCTAGGGCATGAAAAGATAAAGAACTGCGTGATGTCCTCATCAATTATCTGCTAATAAAACTGCATGCACACATGAAAAATAGCAAGAAAATTAAAAACAACGAAATAGCTGACACATGATATATACAATACATGTGTATATGTGAAAAATCAAAATTCTTACTCAATGCACCAGAGAATTGAATATTGACACCCTCCTCCATGTTGAGCCGACTGCGAATGATGGTTTTGCCTTTGCTATCTCCGATGAGAGTAACCGGTCTAGAGATGGTGACGATTTCCTCATACACACCGCTCTTTATACATCTCCCCTTGGTTGAACTAGGTATTTCCGTCACCGCATCCGTAAGGGTAGTGAATTTTCCATCACCCCCTTTGGAGACTACGACATTTGGTGAGAATTTCTCTCCTGAGCAGTCGACAAAAGTAGTAGTCATGTGGTGTGGGTAGATCAAATACTTGTCAGTTGTTGGAGTTTGTTGGTAACAATACTTATAACAATATCGAGGATGCGGTGATATTCGCAACAAGAGCCAGTCATATTTATAGTAGGGAAAGCACCTAATTGGCATGCTGATCTCAACTTTGAATTGAGGTGAATGAGTAAGAGGTGACGCGTAATACCTGTTAGAATTACTCATAATGACAAGACTTATGTAATATTGAGTCATCATTCAAAACTTTCCAAGTAAAGAAACATCGTTATGGATTAATTACATAAAATCATAGTCAGCACTCAAAATATTTAATGTTAGTTAAACATTAAGTTATTTCCCACTAAACAAAGAAATATGCAATGCTGAACCTTGAACTGGACCTAACACATGAATCACGCGATAGTTTTTTTCTCTCTCAATGAATTTATCTCTGTTTTTACAGTTATTATCCCCCATAAGGCTATAACTAGGGGGGGGGGGGGGGGGGGGGGGGGGGGGGGGACTAAAAATACCAAAAGAACAAGATGGGCATATGATGATGTAGATAAAAAATAGTATTGGCATTACTCATGCCAAATTTTCCTTTAGTTGTTAGACGTTGGAGATGCAGGAGATGACACGCTTGATTTATAAGGAAAGACAGTGTTTCTATTCAGTACTGAAATCACCAACAATGGTATGTCAAAACTTGTGTAATGTTGAGTCATCATTAAAAACTTTCCCATAAAGAAACATCGTGCATGGATTAATTACATAAAATCATAGCAGCACTCAAAATATTTACTTTTAGTTAAACATTGTGTTATTTCCCACTAAACAAAGAAATATGCAATGCTGAACCTTGACCTCAACCTAACACATGAATCATGGCCAGTTCGATCATTAACATTGACATATTATTGGTAAATAGATTAGTATTGCTCAATGTCTCTTTTTCTTAGAAGAAACCAACTGTTTGGCAATAAAAAATTAAAAGAGTTATCTAATAATGGAGAGAACTGTTATAGAGAACTGTTATAGGGTCCCAAACTGGCAAAGTAAAATTACAAGAAAATAAAGTATGTAGAACACCTTAACATGATGACTAGCCAAAAAACAGAAAGAGATGTGTCAAATTAGTTTGAAATGATAAACATGCATTTTCTCGGAGATAAAATTACAACAATCACGTTCATGTACAAAATAGAGAAATGCATTAGCCAAGTGAAAATTGGAAAAGGTCAGAATTTAACATGGAAAAGGGGATCAAGATCCTCACAAGTTTCCTCAATTTCTTTCTTTGAGACAATTGACTGTTAGGCAGCATCAGAGCTAGATAACAGAAAAATTCATGGACCAAAACTTGGATGAAAACTAAGAACAAGAAGCAGAAAACTCAATAAAAATAGAAGAAAACTGAGATGTGTGAGACAGCTTAATTTCCTGACTAGGTACCTGAGACAGCTTAATTTCCTGACTAGGCACCTTGAGTTACAACCTAGTCACCTAAGTACATGGGAAGAGTCCCATTGGGGCACTACTGACATGACCCGTAACATAATAGGTGACGGATTTAAGCAAAAGAGACAGTTGCACGCAAAGTAATTTATCAGCAAGCATCAGTATATATAAATCATCCATTTAGTACTTCACCTATAACCGAAAACATCACTATTCAAACTGGACTAATACTGTAGATTTATTGTTCAGGTCTGCGCCTCTTGCTTAATGCTATTGTCTCTAAAGGTGGTGATGGTGACAAGACGACCATAAGAGGAGCAGTAAACTGTCTATTCCTGGCACAATTGTTGGCATAAGTGCAATATACGGAGAAAAACATTGCTATCTTGAGGCAGAATGACACTATTGTTGGTCATGGGATGAGCAAAACAATCATTCACAGCAGCACAGTGTTCTCTTTTATCTTGTTTGTAGCTATTTCTTCTTTCAGTGGTGTTTCTCTTACATTTTTTCGGTGTTTCTTGAGGCAGAATGGCACTCTTGTTGGTCATAGGAGTAAATAAGACATACTTAAGTTTATTAGACCAACTTAATTTGTATTTCTAGTTACAAAATGTGATTAAGGTAGTAATTATATTGCAATTGCACAAGAAATAGCTATTTGTAGTGGACTGAGATTCCAAACAGTTTGGTATTTAACTGGTGAGCCCAATATCTACAGATGAATGGCTGCTTTGGGAGTAGCAGTAGTGAGTCCTAGTAGTAATGACCACTCAAATTTAATGAGGGGCTGTGATTGAGGTAACATGTGGATAAAAATACAAAATTAGGAATAAAGATTAAGAAAGTGTAAGTCTCTCAATACTACCGCTATAGTGAGTGGCTATGCGGGTCGTGATCCACAAGAAGGGACTAGCGATGAAAGCTTTTTGTAAGTTCTCTTTAGTTCACTTGAAATGATTAAACTTCTTCTTTTAGTTCTTAAAAAGAAAATGGAAAAAGTTATAGTAAAGTTAAGAAGAAAGTGGTAGATTAAGGTGCAGGAAATAAGAAATGATTTTATATAAAGAACTTAAAAAGAGTGAATAAAAGAGTTGGGAGATGGAAGTGTTGGTGATCTAAACTAAAAAATAAAAGAAAGAAAGTTAAATCCTAAAAAATACTTACCTTTTCGGCGCCTGCTTACCTTTGACCCGTATCGACGATGTACCATTGTTTGAAGGCGAGCGAATTATGACAAATAGGATCTTCCCCATTCCTGATTTACACTATGAAATGAAAGGGAAAGCTACTCATAGGAACGACTATCCATCACCATAAGCCATCAACGACACTTGCAAGGGCAAAGCAACTTCGAGGCATCGGAGTCATTTAGATTCACAAACACAGAAGAGAGAAGCAAACAAAATTAAGAGTAAAGAAGAAAAGAAACTTCGAATTGATTCAAATAACAATAAAGAAAAGACAGACTTATACCGGTGTCACCCTCAGTACAAGTTTTGCTCTCATTCCTCCATGAAACTCTCCCTCCTCTCAGTTACATAAATAAAACAAAATTTATATAAAAGAAAAAAAAAACCTAAGTTACAAACTATAAAATACGTAACTTCTACTCTCTGCCTGATCTTCCCTCTGCTTCTGATGTATGAGGTATTTATAGGGTAGAAATGGATAGGAGAGAGAGTGGAGAGATAGAGGAGCTGACTATTTCTGAATTTGAATCCTCCCCATATCTCCAAACTTAATTGATTTATCAAGAATTTTATGTGAAAATTCAATTCTGATCTGCAGCTTGTTGGCGTGTTGATTGCAGAATATCACTTATCAATTGATAAAATTGAAAAGAGTAATCAACATAAGAATTGTAACTCTTTATGTATTTTTTCTGAATCATCTTGAATTATCGGATTTGAGTTTCTGTAGCGAAAGTGATGATTAAAATACTAAAGAGTGTTCAGTCTGATTCCGAGTCTAAATAATTAAAATTTAAAACTCTAAATTTACTTGGATTTTCTCTCCTTATCTCCAATATTGATTGATTCATCTCATCCATTGATCTCTCTCTCTATCCATTTATTCTCTTGGATTTTCAATCTATCGTTTAGAATTAATTAGATATCCATTTATCTTTAGCGAAACCGATAGGATCTTCAAACAATTCATTTTCCTTTAAAATTAGATGATATTATCTTATCTGATATATCCAGTTTCAGATAAGATAGCTTCTAGAATCTTTGAATTTGAATTAATCCCCTTGATTTTCTTGATCTTTTGAATTATTTGAATTTAGTTGGATAAATCTGTCAATCTCTCTATTTTCTTCGTTAATTACACTGCATACCACTAAACATGAAAATACATTAAAAAGCAGAGTTTTATTTAAAAATAAATAAAAATGTGACATATATGATACAAAATGTGCAATGCACGTGCAAAATCACACCCCCACACTATTTGCTCGTCCTCGAGCAAAATAAAAAGAAAAGAAAAACAAAACTGACGTAATATTAACTCACTTTCGTAGGAATCACGGTTGCACTTAGCATGTTTAACAAGCTGTAAAACCTCTAGGTTATCCCTAGAGGACAAGTTTTGTCTCGTGAGGGTTTTCAGTGGATTACACCCACAAAATCCATAAAGAAAGAGAAACAAAGAGATCGTATTTTCGAAAAGCATTTTGAAAAGGAAAATATTTGAAGTATTATTGAAAGAGTTCAAATAATCTGTAAGTTATAGGAATTTTTCCTTTCTAAACTTAGTCTCTATTCAAAAACTTGTTATCAATCAAGGTAAGGGGTTAAACTTGTATTTTTCATCTGGTCTATTATTTTACCCTAAATCGTATGCACCTTTCTGATTATGAAATTTTGACTCAGGGTTCTTTAACTCTAACTCTTATGCCTTATTTTCTTTTTTTATATTTTTGGTGATATTATTCATTAGTTCTATTAGGCTTCTAATCAGCCCATATAACGAAGTTTTAGTCGTTGACACCTAAACCGGACGGTCTTAGGGCATCGGGTGAGAAAAGACCCCAAGGACTCAAAGACTCGAGCAAATAAGGCCACAAAATAAAAGATTTTATTTATTATATAAACTACTTTTAGGCATGAATACTTATGCTTTATGAGACACAAATACCTAGCTTAATCAGAGAATTTATATATATATAATTTTTCTTTTTTCTTCATTTTTTACAAGGCATAAGAATCTTTGTTTTTTGAACCTAAGTGTGTAAGTGTATAAAACATGCATATTTCATCAAGGTAAAAATCAAGACTAAATTACTTTTTCAAATTTTCTTCCTAAACCCTTGAAATCAAACACAATCTTATTTTGATCAAGTATAAGAAATCCTAATTATGATTCTCCTATTTCTTAAAATTAACTTAATTTCTTACAAAAAAAATAGGCCTCTTTTCAAAAAGTTTTTTAAAAAAAAGGAAAATGTTAAAAAAAATTTTAAAAAAGAAAACCTATGTTATGTTAGAACCCTCCCCAACATCTATCTCATGCATTGTCCTCAATATATAAATGAAGGCATAAATGCATGAAAAAGAAGAAAGAGAAGAAAAATATTACTTAAGGAGGTGGTTTTGTTGGTGGTCGAATAGGGTCAAGCATTGCTACCCAATCAAGATAATGTGGTAGTTCACAAAACTTACCTTTTGACCTCTTTTCTATGTACATAATTACAAACCTAATATGAAAAGGATCATGAAAGACCCTATCATGAAACTTATTTCCTTTACATGACCAGTCTTGAAAAATCATCACGGAGTCATCATCGTCTATATCTATGTCCAACAAAAGAATGTGACTTGATGGAATGGTTAACTTGGATTCAAGAGTGATAGGTTCAGGAACCAATACTAATTCGAAAAAATCAACTTTGAGTTCGATAGTCGGTTTTGCTTCAAGAGTTGAGTCCAAATCAAAGAATTGAAATTCATATTCTTTTTCCATCCATGGAATGTGACTCTCTAAAATTGGTGATTCAATTTCTACATTTATGGGTACGGAAATAAATGTTGGCTCAAGAAATTGACCCAAATTGGGTAAGAATACCGGAGTCAACATAAATTCGAAGATGAGAACTGAATCACAGGGTTGAGGATCGGATCATATTCACATTCAAGTTCAATTTCATTGAAATGAAAACTTGCCAATTTGTCAATGGGTTGACATTGATCAAGTTCAAAGTTTTGTAGTGAAATTGAATCTTGGTCAAAGTCTCCAAGACACCAAAGCGAAGGCAATCAGGAATGGTCGAACATGTACTGGGTAGAGTTTCCTCAATCCTATCTTTCACTACGTTTCCTCAATCCTATCTTTCACTACGTTGATATATTCCTATCTTTCACTACGTTGATAACTCATTTGTGCTTCCAGCCTATTGATAGATTGGAAAAAATTGTTTTCGAACTGAATCAAATTTTTCATACTCCTATCTGATCCATAGGTTCTTGTTATGGAACTTGGAATATGGAGTACGGATCTTGGATTTGGAAGTCTTGTGAGAATTGTGAGTCCATCATTTTCAGCTTTTGTTCTTGGAACTCAATCATGGCTTCTATATTCTTTATAGCCTCAGATTTTTCTTCTTTTTGTTGATCAGGACTAAAAAAAATTATAGGTTGAATGTTAGAATGGTGGTTGACAATGACTCGAGAGAGTTGCATCCCTATTGACTCTGTAAAGAGTAGTGATGATTATTCCAGTCTTGTTTATAGTATTGGGACTGGGACATGTATTGATTCAGATAAGACCAATCCAACTCACTTGATTGGTTAAAGTTATGATATGTCGGGTTAATATCTGAGTTGAAAGAGGTCAGGGTGTAATATGGATTACTATTAAAATTGAAAAAATAGTTGTTATAAGCCATATCACATAAGAAATGTCAAAAATAAAGAAAAACAAACAAATAAACAAACAAATAAAAAGAAAAAAAATGTAACCTAAGTTAGGGTAGACTTAGACTTAGACGACTCCTAACTGATTAGACTGTCCACGGGGGTATATTGCAAAATTTGACCATAAGTTAATCAGCCGATAAGTGCAAGACCAGTGAGAGGTATCCGTGCTTAAGCAGCGGACCAAATTATGTCAAACCACTGTTCTTTGAAGTTTCGCCTCATCAATCCCTAACCTTTGATACTGATTTGGCAAGAGTCAAATTCTAATCAACTTCCCTCTTAAATTAGTCTCCTATTTGAGTTCGAGATGTCCCTAGGGCCAACGTCTTCTCAGTTTTAGTTAGAATTGGTTAGTGAGTGAGGAGATTGTTTGTTGACTAAGGAAGGGTAATGACTTTTCCAGCTTATCTTGTTTATAGGACAAGCCCTTAATTTAGTTTAGTGCACTGTACAAGTATATAGCAAAAAAGTAACACTCAAGCAATATTTCATACAAGAATGAACCTTATACTAAATGCTATGCACACATACCTTGGCTCTAACACTCTTCAATAGTAAATAGAAAAATGTAACGAAATAGACACGTGCCTAAATGCAAGTCTAAACGTTTATCATTTACAAGCAACAATTTACTGTTGAGATTAGAATTGTATGTACAGTGAGTCAAATAAGGAAATAAATAGCTACAAATATTTAAACTTTACAATTCAGCCAACCTGCAAAAAATATAAGTTAGTAGCTCACTTAGATTGCCATGAAATACAGCAAATCTGAGGGCTTCTGAGTTTTATTTTCTTGAGCAGAGTCCATGGCAACTTATATGTCCACTGCAGCAAAAAATTTCTTGTTAAACCTGTACACCAAGAACAGAGAAGAAAAATTAATCAAAAAGTAAACAAAAAGAGACTTACCGTCTCTCCCCGGCAACGGCGCCAAAATTTGATTGAGGTAACTTGTGCATAAAAATACAAAATTAGAAATAAAGATTAAGAAACTGCAAGTCTCTCAATGCTACCGCTATAGTGAGTGGCTGTGCGGGTCATGATCCACAAGAAAGGACTAGCGATGGAAGCTTTTTTCAAGTTCTCTTTAGTTCACTTGAAATTATTAAACTTCTTCTTTTAGTTCTTGAAAAGAAAATGAAAAAAAATATAATTAAGTTAAGAAGAAAGTGGTAGATTGAGAAGGTGACGAAAATAGTGAATGATTTTATACAAAAAATTTAAAAAGAGTGAATAAAAGAGTTGAGAGATGGTAGTGTTGGTGATCTAAACTAAAAATTAAAAGAAAGAAAGTTAAACCCTAAAAAATACTTACTTACCTTTTCGACGCCTGCTTACCTTGACTCGTATCGACGATGTATCTTTATTTGAAGGTGAGCGAAGTATGACAAATAGAATCTTTCCCATTCCCGATTTACACTACGAAATGAAGGGGCAAGCTACACTACTATAGGAATTGGCTATTCATCACCATAAGCCATCAATGGCGTTTGCAAGGGCAAGACAACTTCGAGGCTATCGGAGTCATTTGGATTCACAAACACAGAAGAGGGAAGCAAACAAAAACAAGAGTAAAGAAGAAAAGAAACTTCTATTTGATTCAAATAACAATGAAAGAAAAGACTCACTTACACCGGTGTCACCCTCAGTACAAGTTTTGCTTTCATTCCTCCATGAAACTCTCCTCTCCTCTCAGTTACATAAATAAAACAAAAATTATATAAAAGAAAATAAAAAACCTAAGTTACAAACTACAGAATAGCCTAACTTCTAGCCTTCTACTCTCTGCTTGATTTTTCCCTCTGCCTCTAATGTGTGGGGTATTTATAGGGTAGAAATGGATAGGAGAGACGAGTTAAGAGATAAGAGAGCTGGCTATTTTTGAATTTGAATCCTCCCCTTATCTCCAAGCTTGATTTGATTTATCCAAAATTTAATGTGAAAATTCAATTCTTGGCGTGCTAATTGTTGAATATCACTTACCAATTGATAGAATTAGAAAAAGTGATCAACATAAGAATTGTAGTCCTTTATGTATTCTTTCAGGATCATCTTTAATCATCGGATTTGAGTTTCTGTAGCGAAAGTGATAATTAAAATATTAAAGAGTGTCCAGTCTGAACCCGAGTCTAAATTGATTTAAAACTCTAAATTTACTTAGATTTTCCTTTATCTCCAAATATGATTGATTCATCTCATTCGTTGATCTTCTCATCTATTCATTCTCATGAATTTTCAATCTATCTTTTAGAATTGATGAGATATCCATTTATCTTCAGCGAAACTGATAGGGTCTTCAAACAATCCATTTTTCATTTAAAATGAGATGATATTATCTTATCTGATATATTCAGTTTTCAAATAAGATAGCTTCTAGAATGTTTGGATTTGAATTGATCCCCTTGATTTGCTTGATCTTTTGAATTATTTGAATTTAATTGGATAAATCTGTCACTCTCTCCATTTTCTTCGTTAATTACACTGCATACCACTAAACATGAAAATACATTAAAAAGTAGAGTTTTATTTAAAAATAAATGAAGAAAATGTGACATATGTGATACAAAATGTGCAATGCACGTGCACAATCAGGCTACAAAACAGATTTGAGTAGTGGGAACACAAGGAGTCAGGGTGCTAAATTATTACAAAAATTTGATAGCTGAGTGTAATATTTTGTCAATCTTTCCATAGACCCTTCTCAAATTAGATCCATGCTCCACTAAGATGATAGTAAGTGCCATAATTAACAATCACAGATAACAATCACATGTTCAATTGGAAAAATGCATAGACTGAGATGACAATCAGTGTCATAATTAACATTCACAAATCATTTTACTATGATATGCGACGACACAAATATACGAAACATACTCCATAAAGTTAGTTCGCTAATTCTTTTCTCATCAGTTTAGTATTTGTTTCTATGTAACGTGAGGAGTCCTTACTATAATATATTGATGTGAAGGAGTTATATTTCTGCTGAATTTGTACCTAAAGATTTGGCAACAATATCCTTGGAATCCATCATATGATCAGAGTTATATGCCAGGTTTGAAGATTAATAGAGAGCACTTCTTACCAAGTCATTACGATATTACTATCCTAAAGGAGTTGATTGACTTAACATTTTCATATTCCTATATTGTTGCTTCCTTTCCCAACTTGAAAGGGAAAACAGTTAGTTGCGCCCAAGACAAAATTTTATTGCATTATCAAATATCTAAGATTAAAAAGAATCATTACAGGATAAATAATGTCTGGGATTGAAATGTTGACATCAAGGAAGAATATAAGAATAGATAGAAAGTGAAACAGGAAAAAAAGGATAATTAGATATAACAATAATTAAGGCTAAAAACAAACTATAAGTGGAACAGGAATGGCTGATTGGTATGAAGAAAAATAAGGAATCCTGATATTGTCAAGATACCTATGGGTTTTCTCCCTTGTGATTTCTCTCTCTCCAGTAGGCTGTATAAAGGCTCGAAAGCTCACACCTCAGCTCCGTAAAAATTGCATAGTACAACCTTGTTTGTGTTTGATCACCAAGTAAATGAACCAAGCTTGAACAAGAATCTGTTCGTTAAAACAAATGAATGGACATGCAACATTGCTTCTTCGAACTCGACTTGTTCTTCGCTCGCATAGAGTCCATTTAGGCTTAGCTTCTGCTAGACTAAATGTAGGTCTAATGCTTGTGTTTGAGCTACACTCCTGCAATGAGTTGATTAATTTTAATTTGACTTAATTAAATCACTAGGATACTGCTACTAGTACTAGGAGTAAATTAGACAAACTTAAAGTTTATTAGGTTGCTTGTCCTTAGTATCTTGAAATGTTTCTACTTCCGAGCAGGGCTTTAAAAAAACTCAGAAATTCTGAAACTCACTTAAGGTCTGCTGGGCAAAAGTCCACTCATGCTGATAAGAATTAAATGAGAAATGACTTGACTCCTATTGATTACTATATTAATATTTATTAGAAATCATCTCCTTTGCAAACCAATTCAGTACTTTTAGCTTTGAATAGGGTTTCCCTGTTCTAGAAAGGTGGCATATGTAATGAGGTGATTCTTGTCCCCTCTTTTCCATTGAAACAAACAAGGTGCAACTTCCAGAAAAACACCCCATTCTATAGTTCAGTGGACCCCACTTTTCCTCACAAATCCAACTTTTTCCTTCAAAACAAACATTATAGAGCACAGAACGAATTGTAATATCTAGGCTGATTAAAATAAGCAATAACTAAAGATACTGAACTTTGAACTACAACACATAAGTCATACTTGTAGTTAATGTAATCAATTAAACTATTATTATGTTTATCATGAAAGTTGAATGCATACCAAATCAAAGCGGCCTGGACACATAATTGCAGCATCAATTGCCTGAAGACGATTTGTAGCAGCCAATACTATGATTCCCTATAAATAAAAGAAACTCTAGTTTTTAGAACAAAATTGGTAGAATGGAAGTTAGCAACACAGAGAAAATACTGAAACAAGGATTACTGTGGTTGTTCAAGGCCATCCATTTCAGTCAGCAGGGTGGAAAGGTGTCTTTCCCCAACAGTACCGTTGCCACTTGAATCTCCACCATGTCCACTATTCGCAAATATTAATGAAGTTCACATTAGTAAAGAGAAAAGATGTTATAAGCAATTGTAGTATCACTAAAGTTACCAAGAAATTCAGGGGAAGTAATTAAAAGAGCTTTGCTGTCAGCCTAGCATATACGTCAGCATGCTTGGTAGGCCACTCAACAACTTGCTTGGGCTTTTTCTGTTGCATGCATAAAGGTCTACTTAGAGAAGAATGACTGTGATGCATCATCTAGAAGTAAAATATCACCAGACCTTCAAATCTTTAACTCCTCCTATATCATCCCACGACACCTTTTTAAATTCTTTATCGACGCCTCCTTGTCACGCTTAACTTAATTATGCTGGCATCCTTAGGAGTTTCTGACACCCTGCGGTAAGCAAGCCTCACAGCCTCACCGCATAAGGCTTCCAAATCAGCACCTACATATCCATTGCAAGATGCAGCAATAGCTGAACATCGTCATCCAACTGAAAAATCTTTGAGCCAAGTAGAAGATTCTTCATGTCCAGTTGGATCTAATTAAAATGCAGGGAACAATTAGAACAAACACAGGAAAAGGGTACAATCTCACGACCAACACATCCCAGACATCTGTCTTAACTGTATAAGTAGCTCTATCTCCTCAAATAGAAACATCCACCCCTTAGCTATAAGCCACTTTAATGCCAAATAACCCACAAACTGCAACAATAAAAGCAGTCCTAATAGAGAAAAACATATTTGCACGAAAACATCACAACTGTCACCTCAAGAATTTTCAATCGTTCATCCATGGTAGGTGCTGTGACTTCAATTTCAGAATCGAAGCACCCTGGCCTTCTAAGTGCAAGATCAATCCCATCCACCCAATTAAGTCACAACAAGAATTTCTCTAAATTGACAACATCATGATACATGAAAAAAGGTTTTCTTTTTTCTTTGCCCCACTTGATAAAGCTAAAGGCTTGTTAAGTGGCCTGTCATATAATTTTTATAAACTGACCTGTAAGTTGATATATGCCATGATAACAATATGAGGAAGAGATTTTGATGTAGTTTTATTTCCATCTGGCCAACTACGTGAGATTCCTGTTCCTTCCTAGATGAAAGAAATTGAAATACAATAAATTCGATTATTACAATTCATAACAGCAAACAAGAAGCAAAGACTACTAAAATGACATTGCGGTAATGGATCATAATTCCTATACCTATTGTTACAACAGGGACAAATTGCGTCAATTTCATCTATAAAAATAACAGACGGCTTCCCTGAAGAAACTCCTCACTCTTTCCAGTCGCATGCGGGCTTTGAACAGAAAACAGGCTACACAAACAAAACAAACACAACCCATAAACTAATTAAAGGGGGGAGTGAAAGAGATATCAACAATTTACATCTGAAATTCATTCATCATAAATCCAAAAACTAATACTTGATCATAGTGAGATGTGCATTGCACTCCCGAACAACAGCCTGGACCAGGCTAGTCTGAGACATAAATCAAATCAAATTAATTAAATAAACCATTACTATAAACCAAACATGCAATCTTTAGAATCTTGTGATGAAAATCTGAGAACTTGATCGATACCTTTTCGGTGCCAGGGGGACCGTGGAGAAGCAATCCTCTAGGCCACTGGAATTAAAAGAAAAGGCAAAGGAAATCTAAATTGAAGAACTTTTACAGAAATTAATAAAGAGAAATGAAATGAAAAATAGAGAGAGTTGAGACCTTGAGGCCGAGCTTTTGGGCCTCTTCAGCATATAAAAAGGGGTAGATGATGAGCTTCGTCAGTGCTTGGAGAGCGCGGCTGCTACTAGCAATCGCCTGCTCTGCCCTCCAATTCTCCATTTCATACTTCATTCAAACCCAAAACCCTAGGCCTACGCCTAGGATTTCACAGTACTCCCTTTAAGAATCCTCCGAAATAAACCCTAAATCCCTAACGAGAGTTGGGGGAGAGAGGTCCCAAGGTTCCTGGGTTTCTCTCCTTTTATAACCAAATGCAAGATCGTCTAGATTCATATAATATATTATGAATATGTTCAACTTGTTAAAAAAAAAAAATATTATCTTTTTTTTTCACAATATAAATGAATCAAAATTCTTCATGGAATGAAATTTCATTTTTTATATATCTCCCTTCGAACCTATAAAAAAAATAATGAACAAGTAGTATACAAAATATTTAAAACAAAACATAGTAGACTAAGATTAAAATGGTAGATATGTTGTTCACAAATATATACAAAAATGGCAACTACTTTTGGTACCATACATTAAAATGATATAGGCAAGTTGACATGATTACAGAAAGCCTTGTTCATCATGATAAGATTACACCCAATGTTCTAAAATAAATCAAGTTTAACAGACCCAACCCAGTAACGTTTAAGAAAAAACATTGGTCGAATAATAAAAACTTGTACTAAAAAATAAACCCAATTCCGAAACTTTTTGAACAATGTTTTCTAAATTCTGAACAAAATTATATACAGATTGGTGGTTGACAAATCATTGAACCATCTTCAAAATCCAAAAACACAATATGCTATCTCTTATTTTGGAATTTACAAACAGAATTAAATAGGTTTGACAACAAACAGATGTAAAACATCCACGGTCATCGAAATTATTTTAAAAAAATAGGAGTCAATGAAAACCTCATATTAGAAAGACAGGAAAAAAATCAAAATATTCTAGTTTTAAAAGCCTTTGCTGAACCAAAACACAATAACAAAAATAATATATAGACAAAAATTCAAGAATCACTACAAAACGCATCCGATGTGAAAAAGGTGGAATTTTCCATAATTCTGCGAGTCACGTTATCCAAAACATCACAATAGAACAAAATAAAGATCAAAAAAACAGCAAAGAATAACTTTCTTCATTTCCATACAAAATAATTATCATATCCTAAGAAGATCATCAGAAGCTTTAAACACATACAAAGCCAAAAATGAATCAATGTTCAGCAGATAACTATATACAAAAACCCTTATGAAATGACATGTGTGGCTCAAGCTGTTCAGCACATACAATGTGCAACCAATTTCAATTTACTAACAGTTAAGGTTAAGAACATACATTAGAGGGAGACAAACATCATATGGTTTGTGAGCATGGCAAAAGTGTCACACTTATTTTGTACAAATGAAAGGTAGGCAGATATGTTAGTAACTATCCCAAATAGTGTTAAAACAGATGAACACAAGTCATAATGGATGCTCCACAATATGCCATTTTAACAAGGAGTTGTACATAATTTCTTATAGCAAACAATTGATTTATTTTTTTGGTCTAAACAAGTGATGTGTTTCACAATGTAGGCTAGCCTATTGGGAAAACCACATATACAAATATTTTCTTAGGTAATAAATATAAATAAATTTTTTCCAGTATCAGAGTATCGAGAGCCTCTTAAAATAAGGCCATGTATCAGGTGGTCCACAGGCACAAGACATCCATAAAAACTCAAACCTTGTAGCTTCTCAAATAAAAACAGTAGAGTTATCTAACCCTTATAAACAATCAATACATGAATTTTTTTTCTACTTATTTTAGATTTTTGCTAATTGGGACAGATCAATCCCTAATAAAACCATCACTAGAGATCAAATATTGACAAAATATAAAGGCAACAAGTCTCAGAAACAGCACATGATCCGACCCTCCAATCCAATCAACTAAGAATATATCCTAACAAAATCCTCATATCTGAGGCCTAAATCTGAATCAGTCATCAAGATCTCAATTCTCACATCCTAACTAAAAACTAATCAAGGCGTTTAACTTTGTAGCTTCCGAAATAAAAATAGTAGAGTTAACTAATTAACCCTTATAAACAGATCAAAATTTGAAATTTCCTTCCTATTTTAGATTTTCGCTAATTGGGACAAATCGGTCCCTAATAAAACCATTGATTGAAGTGAAGATATATTGAATTGAAATAAAAAAATAGTTAAAGTTAGAAAATTCTTAGTCTCTTCTTAATGTAACCTCGTAGCAAAGGCTAGAAGGTCAATCCACAGAGAAGGATGTGATGAAAGCTTTTTGGAACAAATTATCTAATAAATAGCTTGGATAAAAGAATTATGATTGTAAGAAAAGGTTTTAAATAGAAAGAACAGGTATAGCGAATTAATCATCTACCACAACCAAACAGTAATCTATCAAGAATAAATATCATATTAAACTTATAAAGATTAACCCTAGATTGTTACTTCAAACTCAAGAAAGAAAAGTAAGATATAAAATAAACCCTGATTACAATACACTAGATAAAATTAAGCATTGGTTTATCGAAGTCTCAAAGTATAGCATAAGAAACGTAGTTTTAACTTAATGTTAAGCCATCAAAGTATTTAAGTATAAATCAAGAATAATTATTAAATAGTATATCCTAAAGTTAGTTTAACTCAATTCATGACTAATCTTCAAGAATTATTTACTCACTCTAGGGTTTCTAATATGCATAAAGTCAATCAATTTATTTTTATAGATCTAGGTTTTAATTGGTGGAGAGATTAGCAACCTACTAAAGAATTAGTTACACATATTCATGATGGAATTAAGCATCGTATTCAAATGTCGCATAAAATAGATGAAACTGAAATAAAAAAACACAAATAAAAATAGCAATTAAAGAGATTGAAAGAAAATAAGGACCTTTTATTGAATCTGTCATCAACTCCGTATAAAGCCTTCTCTTCTCTTCAAATCTTCTTCAAAGTAAAATAATACAAAGAAAATTCAGAAAATAAATGGCTAATAAATAATCCTATACTCAATCACTGAGATGCATCAGCTCTGTTGCTCTTCAGGGTAATTTGAGAAGTAAAGTCTCACACAAATACCTCCACAAAAACTCGACGTACGCAACCCCAGGATGGCCGCGTTTTCGCAGCCAAAAAGAGGAGGTCGCGGCTCTTTTGTAGATTCTGGTCATGCGTTTTGGCGCGTGGCTTCATATCGTCCGTTTATATGGAGATCTATTCTTGAAATCTTCGTTTAATCCCTGAATTTTAAAATATGTTGATCTCTTAGATAACTTGTAGATCAAGTTATCTCTAAATTCGAGTTAAATTTATATTTTCTCCTCTTTATCTTCATTATATTGTACAAGCAACTAGATTTAAATAGAAGTTCATGTCTATGTTTAATTAAAATGAGGATTCATCTTATTCTATCCTTCTCCTCCTCTAGATTTTAAATTAAATTAATTTAAAACCCAAATTTAAATGAGATAGAAAAAATGCTTCCTTTATCTTCCCAATTAATTTTTATTATCATAACTCTTGTAGGCTTTTGGGTTTATTTTGGGCTTTCCCTTGAATAATGGAGGCCTGCACATCATTAAATAATAAATGAATTAAATAGTAATGTTTAACAAAAATTAAACATGAAAATATGAATAATAATTTGCATTATTGATGACCAATCACAACCCCAAACCTATCTTTTTCTCGTCCTCGAGTAAAAATAAATAAGTAAATAAAAAAATAATCTAACTATCCTAATATCACTTTCGTAGGTATCACGATTGCACTTCGCAGTGCAACAAGCCGTTAAACCTCTAAGTTACCCTTAGAGGACGAGTGTTGTCTCGTGAGGATTTTCAGTGGATTACACCCACAAAATCTATAAAGAAAGAAAAATAAAATGTTAGTAATTTTGAAATTCATTTTTTAAAGAGAAGAATATTTGAAATAAGTTTGAAGAAATCAAGTAATCTATAAGTCTTAGGATTGTCAAATTATTCATTCCTATACTTAGTCTCAATGCAAATATTTATTATTAATTTAGGTTATAATTAAAACTGAATTTCTCACTTAGTCTATTATTTGACCTAAGTCATATGCATCTTTGTGACCGTGTATTGTTGACTTAGAGATTTTCAACTCCAACTCGTATGCCTCATAATTTTATTTCTTTTTATATATATATTATTATAGTAATAATATTTTTCAGTTCTATTAGGCTTTCTAATTTGCCCATGTAACGAGTTTTAGGTCGATAATGTTGGCCCAAAGGCCCATCACTCTAGTTTTGATGATGATCAACTCATGTAGTTATGTTTACTAATGATCTTGTGTTTAATTAGTGACAGATTTGTTATCAAGATCTTAGTAGGTGTGGAGCTTCAACAGAGGATTTAAAGTCAAGTTTTGGAGCTTACACCGGTTTGATTCACGAGCCTATGCATAAAGATCACATCAAGTATTCAAGAGGAGTTGAGCTCGTTGGATTGCATTTGGACCAAGTCAAGATGATGAGAAGACTTCAAGGGAAGACTTCAAGATCAAGACTTGTGTCTAGGTATAAGATTTAGTTTTTAGAAGATTTTGTTTTAGTTAAAATGTAAAGGATAGAGTAGTTGGTGGATTGCTCAAGTATACATTTACACACACACTCTTGATAGATATATTTTCATAAAAGATTTTTAGTTTTTAGAAAAGAATTTTTACTTTGGAAAAATACTTTGGTTTTTGGAATTTCTTATATACATATCCTTTAACCAAAATCATGTTTAGAGCTTAATGTCAAAAACTTAGATATTTCATCTTATTTGTGTAGTGGATCATATCCATACACACTATGCTTTAATGAGTTCAAAATATCTAGTTTTTATTTAAAGGAGTTTTGGAAAAACAAAATTTTGGAAAATACAAGTTTTCAATTGAGCCAATATTTCCATATTACAAAAATAGTTCAAATCTTTTATAACATGCCTTGATTTTGTGCAAGCATGTTTGTTTATCAAAGAATATTGGTAAAACTATTTTTGTAGATTTTTAAGTATTTTATGGGATTTTATTTCAATCAAAAAGACCAAGTTTTAAATCCCTTATCAGATTTTTGTTTCAGGCTTCAGCCAAGTCGACTAGTCGACCTATCAAGTCGACTAGAGCTGAAGTCGGCCGACCAGCTTGGTCGACCAACGTGCACGACGTGCACACCTTGACCTGGCAGATGGCCGGTCTGCCGACCCAGTCGACCGGAACTGAGAGCAGTGCTCTCTGTTCTTTTGGGTGGACCGGGCGGTCGACCGGAGGCTCTGACGGTCTGATTTTTGACCGTTGGCGGTCGACCGGGCAGTCGACCGACAGGTCTGACAGACCCCAACGGCTAGTTTTTGACAGCCTATAAATTTGGGGGTTTGGTCATTGTTTTCACCAAGATTTTGGAGAAGTTTTAGAGCCAGTTTTTCCTACTCTTTTCAGAGGTTTTTCTCCACTTGATTTAGAGAAAATATTTCCAATCAAAAGGAGAGTTTATATCAAGAGTGTTAAAAAGAGATTTCTTGAGTTTTTCTCCACCATTCTCATTCTTGTTTTCTCACACAACACTTGAGCCATCCATTGCTATATCTACCTATAGGAGTTTGTTGTGAGAGGATTTTAGGTGATCAAGAGTTGTGATCACCAAAGTTCTACTTTGTTCTTTGAGGAGGCGGACGTGTGTGTTCGCATTGTTTCGGGTCCTAGTGTGGACTCGGTGTTTCGGGTTCGGGTGCGAACTCTTGTTTGAGGTGCGGCCTCGGCGAGCCGGTGGGCTTGCGTGTGTACGGACTAGGGAGTCCGAGAGTTGTAGGTGTTGCGGCACCGGGTGATCCATTGGGATCGATCATAGTGGAAATCCTTCGTGTGTCGAAGGCGGGGATGTAGAGCAAGGGTGCTCGAACCTCGAAACAAATCCCTTGTGTTTGCGATTGCTTACTCTCTCTTTGTCTCTTGTTTATATCTTGCATGCTATTACTTGTCTTATCTTTACATGCTTGATATATTGTGTGCTCATTGATATACTTGCTTGGGTTTGTTTGCTAACACTTGTATTCAACCAAGAGAGCCAACGCGGCACCTTAACCCATTCAATGGGAATCTAGAGGAGTTTGTCCAGAGCCCTTTACGGGGAATTCAGCAACACTCTTGTGTTATACGTGGTGTTTAGTTTAAATAGTTTGTTTAGGTCATAATTATTTTTAGCTTCCGCATTATTTGGCATTAAGTGACCATTAGATTAGCCATCACCTATTCACCCCCCTCTAGGTGAACCTTCAATTGGTATCAGAGCTTGGTACTCTGATTTGGGTCTAACAACCTAGAATTAAAGATCCTCATTTTTAGGCTAATCACATTATTTTGTACACACACCATGGACTTCATGTCACCACCCATGTTTGACATTCTTAACATCCATATATGGAAAGTGAAGATGTCCTTGTACCTCAAAGCCCTAGGTTATCATGTTTATCTTGCCACCACTAATAATGATTATTGTTTATATGGTAAGAATATTGAGGCTAATGCAAAAGCCCTTAATGCTTTAAAGTCTACCCTAGATGATATTTATTTATCTAGAGTTTCTAACTTTGATTCGGCTTTTGTATTATGGAATACCCTCACCTCCCTCGGCGAAAAGGATCTATATTATGCGGGGAGCGATTCGGATGTTGGAAGCGACACCTCCAACAAGTGCTATATGGTCCAAGAGGATAACCCCTTGAGGTAACTACCGAATCCGAGGATGAGGACATGTCATATGATGAGCTTACTACATTTTGTTAATTATTGCTTGAAAAATATGACATGATTAAAAAGGAAAATAAAAATTTGAAAAAGAAATTTGATTGCATGCATATAGAACAAGATTCATTTAAATCTAAGATTGCATGCTTAGAAAAGGAAAAAAAAAGATTTGAAAAATGAGAATGTTTCCTTATTTTCAAAATTGAATGATTTGTGTGAAGGAAACAATACTTTGAAAAATAAAATTGATTTGGTGGAAAAACAAAAGAAAGTTGTTTTTCAAGAAAATAAGTCTTTAAAAAGAAAAATTTGTGAAAAAGAAAAAGATTTTGTTTCTAAAAAGAAAAAGAAAAATGATTCTTTATCTCATCATGCTTTACATGCCACCACTAATGAGATTAAAGATTTGAAAATAAAATAGATTGTTTGAGTTCAACTTTGAACTCTTGTGCATTTAACCACACTAGATTGGAATCCTTGTTTTCAAAGAAACAAACTCCACACATTCATGCACATCATCCTCATCATGCATATGCTTATGTTACACGTCATGATCATACACATACACATAAGCATCCTAAGGTGTACAAATGTACACATTGTGGCCACAAAGGCCATCTAGCAAAATTTTGTTTTGATAGATTACATCATATTAATTTTGCTAAAAATAAAAATGTTTGGGTGCCTTACAAGACTAACCCTCAATGACCCAAAAGAAAATGGGTACCAAAACCCCCACCATGTGTTTTTGATGTAGGTGAGGGCTCTCACAAAACGTGAGAGGAATGGTGTCTTGATGGTGGATGCAAATAGATATGATGGACACACTTATTGATGCATCGCTATCAAGGAGGTTTGGTGGGACAACCACCATGATTGGAGCTTTAGAGTTGGTAACAATCTCTAAACTCTCATTTTATTTATGTTCATGCTTGCTCATTCATGATATTTTTAGCATGATCATATTTTATTTGTTTTATGTGCTTCATGTGGTAAAAACATGCTTAGATGTAGTTTTTATCAAAACTTGTATTATACATGTACAAATAGTGAGTTACACGTGATTTATATATGTTTGCACTTCATGCTCATTTGTACCCACTATATGCACATGTATAACCTAGTTTTGATGATTCTTCCATTTATACATGCTTTGCCAAATTTTATGATTTTACTTCATGTATATGTATTTTTAATTCAAATCTAATAAATATACATGTATACCCGTGAGTCTCTTGCCTTCATGCAAATACATTTGATAGACTCTTTTATGTTTGGGATATGTATGTGTATTGTTAGGATTGGATAAATCATACATATACCTAGAAGTGTGCTTTGTTTTATGAAAAAAATGAATTTTTATGATTTAAAAATGATACTCACACTTTTTGAGCTTCAATGTCTATTTTCATGAAAATGCTATTTACATGACTTTTGAACACTCACACTTTATTTCTTTTGTCATGACTTTGATTCATGAACATATTTTTGAGCTTCATAGATCTAGTGTCAATTCTTGTATTTGGTATGATTCATGAAATACATATGCTTTGATTTCATGTTTTGAAGGATTTTTAACTAGTTTTTTAAAAATTGTTTTAACTAGTTATTGTTCTTCATTTGGTAGTGATTTTCAATGTTAAAATATTTTCAAATCTAATTTTTGAAAACCCCTACCATCTATGGGAGGTTGGATGGGAGATCATGTCATGTATGCTTTAAAATGAAAATCATTTAAAACTTGAACCATGATTGGGTGGTAGTTATATGAGATATACATGATTTACATTGTCATTTTCAATTGGTATCATTGGATCTTTTCAATTGGTATCTAAATTGATAATTTTTGTATATACTCATATTTTGTTTTCTTATATATGTATGTATCAATTTCAATTGGTATATTTTTCATACATATATATGATTTTCATGTGCTTAACTTACAATTGGGTCACATTTTTAAAAAAAGCACAAAGTTTATGATGAAAAATAAAAAATTTTGATCATTATGTTTACTATTGGTATCAATATGTTTCAACTTCATATTTGTTAAATTTCAATTGGTATCAATATGATTTACAATAATGATTATTTTCAATTTGGTATCTTAAAATTTGTTTGTTTTACAAAAGCTCTGATACCTTTAAAAATTTTGTTTAAGAAAAATTAAATTTTTTTTGATTGGTATTGCCCATATGCAAGGAGAGCTTAACATCTCTTCTACATATAGATTCATGTTGAGTGTATTGTGTATTGAAGAGCATGACAATCTCTTCTTTATGTGGTACACGTGTGTAGGGAGAGCTTCACATCTCCTCTTATGCATTACATAATATGTGTTATGTGAATTGGGGCTTGTCATCCCTTCTTCATGTAATGCATATGTGTAGGGAAGCTAACTTAACGTCTTCCTCTTCATGAATGTATATCGCATATAACCTTTTATTGATATGTTTGTTTGGCCCCTTATTGATCTCTTTGTTTATGACAAAAAGGGGGAGAAAGATTTGATGATTTTGTTTTACCTTAAACCCTTTGTTGATGATTGACAAAAAGGGGGAGAGGTATTTGCTATATATGCATGTTTTTATTAAAGGATTTATGTTTATGCATATATGTTTTGTTTTGCAAATAGAAGAAAAAGAATTTGATTTTGTTTTATCTCCTTGATTTGCATACATGTCATGTGCTTCATTTCCATATTATATTGTTTATTTGTTATGCATGAGTTAAGGGGGAGCTTCTTTGGAGCTTTACTTTAATCCATGCATATATAACTTTATGAGTTTTGTCATCATCAAAAAGGGAGAGATTGTTGGCCCAAAGGCCCATCACTCTAGTTTTGATGATGATTAACTCATGTAGTTATGTTTACTAATGATCTTGTGTTTAATTAGTGACAGATTTGTTATCAAAATCTTAGTAGGTATGGAGCTTCAATAAAGGATTTAAAGTCAAGTTTTGGAGCTTACACCGGTTTGATTCACGAGCCTATGCATAAAGATCACATCAAGTACTCAAGAGGAGTCGAGCTCGTTGGATTGCATTTGGACCAAGTCAGGATGATGAGAAGACTTCAAGGAAAGACTTCAAGATCAAGACTTGTGTCTAGGTATAAGATTTAGTTTTTAGAAGATTTTGTTTTAGTTAAAATGTAAAGGATAGAGTAGTTGGTGGATTGCTCAAGTATACATTTACACACACACTCTTGATAGATATGTTTTCATAAAAGATTTTTAGTTTTTAGAAAAGAATTTTTACTTTGGAAAAATACTTTAGTTTTTGAATTTCTTATATACATATCCTTTAACCAAAATCATGTTTAGAGCTTAATGTCAAAAACTTAGATATTTCATCTTATTTGTGTAGTGGATCATATCCATACACACTATGCTTTAATTAGTTCAAAATATCTAGTTTTTATTTAAAGGAGTTTTGGAAAAACAAGATTTTGGAAAATACAAGTTTTCAATTGAGCCAATATTTTCATATTACAAAAATAGTCCAAATCTTTTATTACATGCCTTGATTTTGTGCAAGCATGTTTGTTTATCAAAGAATATTGGTAAAACTATTTTTGTAGATTTTTAAGTATTTTATGGGATTTTATTTCAATCAAAAAGACCAAGTTTTAAATCCCTTATCAGATTTTTGTTTCAGGCTTCAGCCAAGTCGACTAGTCAACCTATCAAGTCGACTAGAGCTGAAGTCGGCTGACCGGCTCGGTCGACCGACGTGCACGACGTGCACGCCTTGACCTGGCAGATGGCCGGTCTGCCGACCCAGTCGACCGGAACTGAGAGCAGTGCTCTCTGTTCTTTTGGGTGACGGGCGGTCGACCAGAGGCTCCAACGGTTTGATTTTTGACCTTTGGCGGTTGACCGGGCGGTCGACCGACAGGTCTGACAGACCCCAACGGCTAGTTTTGACAGCCTATAAATTTGGAGGTTTGGTCATTGTTTTCACCAAGATTTTGGAGAAGTTTTAGAGCCAGTTTTTCCTACTCTTTTCAGAGGTTTTTCTCCACTTGATTTAGAGCAAATATTTCCAATCAAAAGGAGAGTTTATATCAAGAGTGTTAAAAAGAGATTTCTTGAGTTTTCCTCCACCATTCTCATTCTTATTTTCTCACACAACACTTGAGCCATCCATTACTATATCTACCTATAGGAGTTTGTTGTGAGAGGATTTTAGGTGATCAAGAGTTGTGGTCACCAAAGTTCTACTTTGTTCTTTGAGGAGGTGGACGTGTGTGTTCGCATTGTTTCGGGTCCTAGTGTGGACTCGGTGTTTCGGGTTCGGGTGCGAACTCTTTTTTGAGGTGCGGCCTCGGCGAGCCGGTGGGCTTGCGTGTGTACGGACTAGGGAGTCCGAGAGTTGTAGGTGTTGCGGCACCGGGTGATCCATTGGGATCGATCATAGTGGAAATCCTTCGTGTGTCGAAGGAGGGGATGTAGAGAAAGGGTGCTCGAACCTCGAAACAAATCCCTTGTGTTTGCGATTGCTCACTCTCTCTCTTTGTCTCTTGCTTATATCTTGCATGCTATTACTTGTCTTATCTTTACATGCTTGATATATTGTGTGCTCATTGATATACTTGCTTGGGTTTGTTTGCTAACACTTGTATTCAACCAAGAGAGCCAACGCGGCACCTCAACCCATTCAAGGAGAATTTAGAGGAGTTTGTCCAGAGCCCTTCACGGGGAATTCGGCAACACTCTTGTGTTATACGTGGTGTTTAATTTAAATAGTTTGTTTAGGTCATAATTGTTTTTAGTTTCCACATTATTTGGCATTAAGTGACCATTAGATTAGCCATCACCTATTCACCCCCCCTCTAGGTGAACCTTCAGTAACTCCCAAACTGGACGATTTTAAGGCACTGGGTGAGAAAACACCCCTAAGACTTAAAAGTCGAGCAAATAAGGCTACAAAACTAAGAATTTATATAAAATCACTTTTAGGCGCGAATATTTATACTTCATGAGACACAATTATTCATCTTAATTAGATGATTTTTATATTATATTTATATATTTTGATTTTTTTATATTTTTTTTATAAGGTACAAGAGTTTTTGTTTCAAACTCTAAGCGTGTAAGTATTTTAAGAATGCATACTTCATCAAGGTAAAAATATCAAGACTAAATTACTTTTTCAATTTTTTCTCCTAAACCTAAAATCGAACAAATACTCTTATTTTGACCAAGTTGTGAGAAATATTAATTATGATTTTCCTATTTCTTAAAATTAACTTAATTACTTACAAAAAATAAGTCAAAAATATTATTTTTTTTCAAAATATTTTTTAATTAGTATTTTTTTTTTTAAATAGCACTTCTTTTTTATGTTATTTTATTAATTTCCTATGTTAGACTAATGTTAATTGGTTATCACCTACATATCTATCTCATGCATTATCCTCAATGTATGAATGTATATACAAATGCATGAAATGAAATGGAAGAAAGTTAGAGTTACCGATACATTGGGTCAAAAAACCCATAATTATGTTTGCTTCCGATATTGATTTCAAGAACGGTTTCAAACGTTGACCATTTATCTTGAATTCATTACCATTCTTAGGGTTGCATATCTCTATGGCTCCATGTGGAAAAACACAGTCCTAACAACGAATGGCTCTATCCATCTTGATTTCAACTTTTCTGGAAAAGGGCGAAGTCTAGAATTATATAGTAAGACTTTTTGTCTTAGGACAAAAGTTTTTCTCATGGTGACATGAAAAACTTTAATCTTATCTTTCGTAATCTTCGCATTTTCGTATGCCTCGTTCCTTACTCCTCAAGCTCGAAAATTTACAATTTTCGAAACGCACTAGCTTTATCTAGATCAAAATTCAGCTTCTTAATAATCCATAAGACTCGGTGCTCCAATTCGACAGGAAGGTGGCAAACCTTTCCAAAGACTAGCCTATAATGAGACATCCCTAGAATCGTTTTAAAGGCGGTTCGTATGCCCATAAGGCATCCACCAATTTGGTGGACCAGTCCTTCCTATTTTGATTCACAGTTTTCTTCAGAAGAAAAAAAGAAAATCTACTTCTCACTTCCTCACTTCCCCCCACTCCCTTGAATGCAAACAGCCCCAATAATTGAAAAAAAAAAAAACACAACAATGCTTCAAATAATGCAACAATGTAAGCAATGAGAATGAAATTAATGTACCCCAGTGAAAAGCGCAAATACAGCAGACAATCTAGTCATCTGTGAAAATATAGGCTATAACGACTCCCCCATTTAATTTTGTCAGTCTGTATGTACGATTAATTGCTAAATACTATGCAAACGGAATGTATTATTATTAACCAGAACGACATTTGATCTTACTCTTATCCTGTGTAGCACTGAGTCTCTTTATTTGAACAATAGCACTGAGTCTTTATTTGAAACCAACAGAGACAGCAGTAAATAAGATAGAAAAAAAATGCAGAGATTACGCTACTCCCGGAGCCTTCGAAGCAAAGTACAGAAAGCAAATGGGAAATACACAGCAAAAAAGAAAATAAATAATATAAGCATATTTGATTTTGAGAGCCAGTTCTTCTTCGTCGTCATCCAGTTTATACTAGCTTGGGCACTCCTCCACGTTCTTGTTCAGTTCTGGGGTTCTGCAGCCACACGATCAGCTCTGGAACGCCCGTAGGCCTAGATCATTGGACTAATCCCACCTTGTCTTGGACTGCTGATTGATCTTACTGCCGACATCAACAATAGCACTGAGTCTCTTTATTTGAACATTATATTTAGCAAGTCAGAATGAGATTAGTTCGAAGTATAAGGGATTGAGCTCCCCACTGGCAATCTCAACACGCCGTGAGATCGATAACCTTGAGCGCACAAAATCTGAAAATAACAAACAAGAGATGAAGAACACAAGATTTAACGTGATTCGATCAAGACCAGCCTACATTCACGGGGCATTATTGATGCAAAATCCACTATATGGAAGAAGGATTACATGAGTACAAGAGAACCATGTTTCTCTCTCACGTTACCCTCCAGCTCTTATCAAATTGCTTCACTTCTTTCTAAGCCACCTCTCATCTAACTTATAAGAGAATATTATAAAGAAACCCTACACTATTCATTATTTAGTAATAGCTCACATCACTAAATAATCTCGGCTCAAAGGACCCATTAGACAAAAAGCCCGCCTGCATGCTAAACCAGATAAGAGACACAATCCCAACATGAAGGAAAGGCAAACCATATCCAGTTGTTAATAATAATAATAATAATAAGGTATTTCTTTTCTTTTGTGCTCAGTTTATCTCCACTCCACATTTTATTTATTTTATTACTTTTTTTTTACCCGAACCTTTAACAAGTTTTGATTTGTTAGGTTGGGTAGCAGATCTCACCCAAGAAGTACTTTGGCTTAATTCCATAAAAACTATCATGAATTTTTTTTTCCCGAATTTCAAAAAACTATCATAAACTTTAAAAATTACAATTAACTATCATGAATTATGCCGAAATTTAAGAGCCTTTTATGAAAGTTCATGGTAGTTGACTTGGTATGGATTTTCCTTGAATCGAATCCCAATCAAACTATTTCCATGTCAACAGGAGAGTGCTCCGATTCACTTTCCCTTTCTCGTTCCGTGAGAAGTACAGGTTCATATTTTACTCCGGAAAAGATCTACCCGAATTCTTTCTTATATTTTTGAAAGTTTATGATAGTTTTTATGATTTGATGCCACCTTCATAGGCGAAAGTTTATGGTAGTTGTGAATGGGACATGGCTTAGTAGTAAAAAGGTTGAGTCGAAAAATAGAACTTCACGGGTTCGAGATTGGACTACGGCTTTTGTTTAAAAAAATAGTTTTTGGTAGTTTTTTAAAATTAGGTAAAAGTTCCTGATAGTTTTTTTTTTTTTTCAAATTAAGGCAATTACTTGTAGGTATCAGGTTAGAAAAAGTTTTATATGTTTTCTTGATTGAGGCAATGTAATTGATATTTAGCTACTTTATTAATTAATTTTTTTAAAATTATTTCTCTTTAACGTCCATTCCACAAGACTCGAGTGTGGTTGTTTTCAGATTTTTTATTATTCCTTCTTTTCTCTAAACTAATTATTTGCTTCATTTCTTGTTCTGAAAATTTTCAAGCGTTTTGTTTATTTTGATTGCAGATAGGATTATAGGTAAGATTGCATGGCAATTGACATTCAAGGAGCCTAAACCAAAAAGATTATTACCTTTGACTTCTCGGTTGACCATATCCCTGAAGAGTATTTAATCAAAAATTTTGATTCTTTAACAATTTGGTCTTAGTATTTACTCTTTTTTTCTACAACTAATTTTTATTTTTAACAGTATAGGCTGTGTTAGATTACAAGCAGAAGAAGATAAGGTCGTTCAAGTGTGAACCCACTTTTTTTGTCAGTTCTATTTTTATGTGTCAGGAACTCAAGTAATCTTAGAATTTATATGGTGCCCTCAGGCATAATGTACGATCTACATGTTGAGACCATTTTAACCTAAGGCCATGTTTGGTTGTTGGAAATCAAACGAAGGAAAACTGTGTGCGCCTCACAAAGTCAGTTTTCAAGCATTTTCTAAGCTTAGCTCGGAATTTTGACATAACACTATACAGGGTTGGCTAACGGTACTAATCGGGTTGATTCGTCCCGTCGGCCCAACGAATCCGTGACGAGACGGATTGGACCCGTCTCGTCACGGATTCGACGAGACGGATTGAAAACCCGGATAACGAATCGGGTCTCCTGACCCGATTCGTTACCCGGATTCGCCGAGACGGGTTGGACCCGTCTCGGCAATTTTTAATTTTTTTAATTCGAATTTTCTTAAAATTTTAAATTTAAAGTTATAAAGAAATTAGAAAAAAATAGTAAAAAAGGTGGAAAAAATTTAAAAAAATTGTCTAAAATTATAAAAAAAATAATAGAATTGATATTCACTAATTACAAGTTTTTTTGTAAGGTAAATTATTTTATTAATATGAAAAAATCATATACCAATCTGCTCATCACATATAATGTACATAAAACTCATCTCGTATAATATACATAAAAAACTCTGGTGCTCATCTCATACAATATACATAAAAAAACTCCGGTGGTTCTTTACTCTTCATCTTCGTCCTGTTCAAATTCTTCATTTAGAATAGCTTTTCCTTGTGTGCGCGTCTTTCTGCATCGAATCAGTCCTTTAAGCAAACAACCATCTCCAAGTGTTTCGGCGTCAGCCTGCTCCTCCAGGGTGTCAAAACTCTACCACCTGCAGAAAATGCGCTCTTAGACACTACTGTAGAGGCCGGAGGTGTCAGTATATCTCGGGCCATGGTAGAAAGAACAGGAAATTATTTTCTCTGTTCTTTCCACCATGACAAAACATCAAATGTTTCTCATAGTTCATCATCATTTTCATTTATTTCAGCAGGCATTGTGTTCAAATATAAATTAAGTTCATCAAATGAACCTGCTCCTGAAGAGTGTTTCTTTCTAGTATTAGAGGAAAGTAAACTTTTAAAATTAGATAATCTTTTACCTAGACTAGTAGAAGAAGTTTGTGATGGTATAGGTGTCCTAAATTCAGAAGAAGAAGGGGGAAATAACTCATCTCTATACAATGAGTACATTTCTTTTAAAAGAGATCTAATTTCTAAAAGTAATTTATCTACATCTTGTTCATAATTTAAACATAAAATAAAATTGGATAATAAAAGTTTTAAATTATCTATTTTAATTCTAAGATCCATAATTGCAGCTAAGTAAAATAAAAAAGGCATATTTTCAAATATTTTCGAAATTTTTCTTCCATATCATGTATAGCCTCTTCAAGACTGTCATCATCTCTGTATGCAGCAAATACTTGAGCAATTTCATTAAGATTATAAAAAACTAAGTTACATGTGGGATAATATGTACCAGAAAGTGCTTTTGTGGCAGTGTCAAATTTTTCTAGAAAAGTACAAAAATTTTCATATAATTTCCACTCTTCATCGCTAATATAACAAGATGAACATTCATTTACTGTAAAAAATTGAATTGCTTGTTTATAAAGAAGGCAATCTTTAATCATATTGTAGCTTGAATTCCAACGAGTTTTCACATCTGCTTGGAGTAATTTTTTCTTCAGTTCACATTGTCGGTAATAACTTTTAAAAGATTGTCTCCTAGGTCTACTGTATTTTATATGTAAAATAATTTTTTTAACTTTATAAATATATTTGTCTAAGATTTTTAGACCATCTTGTACACATAAATTCAATATATGGCAAACACATCTAACATGAAAAAGTTTACCGTTTAAAATCGGATCTAATACCGTTTTTCAATTGTCTTATTGAAGCAGTATTTTCACTTGCATTATTAAAAGAAATAGAAAATATTTTATTTTCTATACCATAATTTCTACAAGTAAGAAAAATTGAATTTGCTACATTTGTAGCAGAATATTTCTCAGAAAATTTAGAAAATAATAAAATACGAATTTGTAAAATCCAGTTATCATCAATAAAGTGAGCAGTAACACATAAATAATGAATACGATTAAGAGCTTCTCATATATCGGAAGTTAATGAAAATTTTCTAGCATCACTAGTAAAAAGTGCCTTCAAAATATTTTTTCTATTTACAAATAAATCTTCAATTTCTTTAGTTATAGTTTGTCTGCTAATTCTCTTATAATCAGGAGCAAAAATAAATTTAAGATAATCAACTAATGCATCTGATTCAGTAAAAGAAAATGGAAGTTCTGCTCGAGTAATAAATTCAACTAACTTATGTTTATTTACTTCAGGCTTATATCTCCAAGTGAAGAGTGTGCCTGAATCAGCTAATATTTGTGCTTGTTGTGGTAGTAAACCATGACTTTTAGCGTGCTTTTTTCATAGTGTTTATTAAGAACACCTGTACCGTATCCTTCTTTATGATCAAATAGTTGATGACAGTACTTACATTCTGCCTTTCTTCTACCTTCAACAACTTTTTTTACGAAATGGTTCCACACTAGAGAAGTTTTGGCTCTTACTTTAGTGGTTGTGCTAGTTGGTTGTTGTGTTTCTGAAACTATAGTATCATGCTGTGCTGGTTGTGTATCGTGTTGTTCTTGTGTTTCAGTAAAAAAAGGAGCCAGAGATTGTGCGTGCATTGGTGATGTTGACATTAAAAGTTGAGAATATGAGGAATATTGAGAAGGAAAGGAAATAGAATGCTGACCTATACCACTATCACTGGCATATGCAGCATGTGCATATGGTGCAAAACTACTGTAGTCAATTGCATAGCTTGACGAACTGTGATAGGGAGCAAATGCGGATGTTGGGGGAGAATAATTGTATGGTGAGTAAGCGACATATGTTGACGATGAGTTACCGCCAGCATCGGTGTAAGGTGCCGCAGATGAAGGATTGTGTGTCGATGAAGAGCTACCGCCGGCTTCAGATGAGGTACCTCCAGTACTTCAGTTGGGTTCCATTAGACTAGACTGGGAGTCAGTAGAGATTTGTAATTATAAGAGAATAAGAGTGATTTATAATAGAAGAGAGAGGGTTGAGGTGAAGTGAGATGAAAGTGAATGAGAGTGGAGGGTATTTATAGAGGTTAGGGGGTTTTTATATATTTTTTAAAGGACACAACGGCTCAAAAATGAGCCGTTGTGGGTGAATAAGAGGGTGCCACGTGGCACCCCTAAAAAATGAGCCGTTGTGGGTGAATAAGAGGGTGCCACGTGGCACCCTCTTTCTCACCCACAACGGCTCTTTTTTGAGTCGTTGAGGGTTGAAAAAAAATAAAAAACAAATCTAGGGGTCTCAGACTAATTTTCTCTCTAACAGTCATATGATAATATTGGACATAAAAAAAAATTAGAGAAGGGGGGTCGGGGAAATTTTTCCCGACCCGATTCGTCCCGTGATTCGTCACGGGACGAATCAGATTCGTCCCATTTACACGGGACGGGTCAACCTGTTTTGACCCGCCCCTAAACGGGACGGGTGCGGGTTGACCTGTAACCCACCCTGTGCAACTCAAACGGGTCGCACAGGGCGGGGCAGGGCGGTTCGACCCGCCCCATTAGCCATCCCTAATACTATACTTGTAAAAAACTGAGTTGAAAGTGCGAGACTCACATATTTTTTTCTTAGTTTTCACAGCAAACATACAGAGTGGAGCACTGAAAAAGTCTATAGGTTCATATATCAGAGCCTAAAAAATTAAATTTTCGCTCAGTTGGCAAACAAAATCAAAGTATGAATGGTCCTATAACTACTCCAAGGGACAAAAGCTAACAAAAAAAAAAGAAAAAAAGTCCCCTTCAACGGAGAAAAGGTTATGTGCGGTCACATCATAGTGTCACAAAAGGGGGAAAAAAATTTCTTTGTATTTTATTAGAATCCCAGTGGTTCACTGATAAAAGTGTGCGAAGTTGAGTGATGACATGTGTCAAGTTCAATATTTTTTTATGGTACTTTATAGCGTTTAATTTTTTTTTATTGAGGGCATGCGTCAAGTACAATACTAAGCTACATCTTTTATTTACACAAAAATGATCAATAATAATCAATTAAGTAAATAAATAATAAAATAAGAAAAAACTAATAATAAAATAGAAATAGAAAACAAAAAAATGCAAAAGAAAAATATCCAAAACAATTTAGCCGTGATAATTTAGAGAATAAGAAATTTATGTAAGCAATTGCATCAATATATATAGAAGTGGAGAATAAAATAAGAAAAATATGCATGTCTAGATGCAATGTATCACATGTTTATATACATGTCTAGATACAATGTATCACATGTATCGCATTCTGTTAACACCCCTCTCAAACTCACGGTGGATCAAACACCGAGAGTTTGAAAATACGCTCATCGATCGTTTCTCGTCAACTACGAAAATGGTGAAGTCATCGCTCATTGATGAACTCTCGTCGATGGCGGGAATGTTAAAGTCATCGCTCTTCGATTGTCTCTCATCAATGACAAGAATTGTGAAGTCGTCGCTAGAGAGATCTCAGAGGAGGAAGCCTCTGAGGACCAAGGGCAGTTGTGGAAGCATGCGTCGAGGTCGGCACTGGAGTAAGATGCCGCCAAGGTTGACAATAGTAGAAGATGAAAAGGTGGCATAGCGCTAAGCACAACTACATTAGCATGTCCCAGCGTAGGCTCGTTGATAGCGTAGAATGACGATTAGTAGAGAAATAACTCTGATACCATGATAATTTAGAGAAAAAAATTTATGTATATTCATAAAGCAATTGCATTAATATATATAGAAGTGGAGAATAAAATAAAGAAAGTATATATATTTAGATATAATGTATCACATATATCACATGTCCATTAACAAGCTGAAAAACAAATTTTGTCTCATTCTACGAGTCTGAGGTTTGAAACTATATATCACAGGATTTGTAGCCACATGCATATGCTTGGCACACAACATATATATGCTAATATATAGAACATGTATGTTCACTTTCCCATTTGGAAGGAAAAAGAAAGAGAATCTACCGGGGCAAAACAATCTCATATAGGAAATAATATTTATATTTGTTCATAAAAAAATCTTGAAGAAACCGGATATATTTGTCATGTGTTACATGGCGACCCTAAATTGAAATTTTGAAAAATTCTCTTAATTAATATTTTGTAGTTCCCTCTTCACATAACTCAAGATGTTGTAAGATAATTCCTGATTCGATTCATACCCTATTTCCTATCCTATATCATGACACACATGAAGCTTATGTTGGTCAATATATTAGATGTGTCTAATAGGTGCACTAAATTATAAAGATCGGTGGGATATAATACTACTCTCTTATTAGAGTTAAGAGAATTATGGAAATGTCACAAATCAAAAGATTATATATAAAGAGGAAGTCCTTCTCTACAGCTATGCATTGATCTCTACTCATAGGAGGCTAGGTTAAGCAGAGAGGAAGCTCTCCATCTCATTATCTACAACAGCTAGCTAGATTCATGTATAATTCATCATCCTTCAAAGAGGTATGTTATCTAAAACTCCTCTAATGAGATTCATCATACATACTATGTAGATCTATACATAGATGCAGTTGATCCTCTTCTATGATAAATACATCTTAACAATTAGTATCACAGCCTATCTGTGATCTCTATTTTTGAAATACAAGATTTAATAATGAATAATAATAATGTTAATTTGTATACATGTATTTTGTGTTAATTACTATTATAATTATAATGTATTATTGTTATAATTATTTATTATTGTTATTGTTAAATATCTTAGTGTATTATTCTTATTGATAAGTACTGTTATGTATTAATATTATTACTAAGTATGATTATTATTATTCTGTTAATGTTATCATTATTATTTGGTTAACTAATACTATTATTACTGTTATTTATTATTATTATTTACTGCTAGTGGTAGTAGTATCTTTCCATTTCTTGATTCATACCCATACCCATTCCCATTTCTTTGATCCAAACCCTATAGCCCATTAACCCGTTAACCATTAAAATCATAATCTGAACTACCTAGTCCAAATCCTAACTAATCAAATCCTAACAAATTTTCATCATATCCTCCTCCTTCCTCTGCTTGTTGCCGCCATCAACACCCCCGCAGCCTCTTGTAAGCCTTGAGCACAACACCCCAAGCACCACGACGCCTACCACGCACATCCCATGCTCTCCTCCCTGTGCTCCTCCTTGCACCCCCCACCGCGACAGCCCGAACCTCCTCTCCCTTGGCCGAGAGCCCGGAGCGCCAACACCCTCATCACATGCCCTCTCCCCCACGGACACATCACGGCAGCACAGCCCAGATCCCCACTTGCCGCATTCTTTCCAGCATGAGAAACCCCACCAACAGCCCTGCCTCCATCTCCTCCTTTTGTCGAACCTTCACCACTCCGACAAGATCCGATCTCCGTGGCAGCACGTATGAGTTCATGTGTTTGGTTGTTTATTACAGCGATACGGACCCGTTCATGAGATCCGGACCCGATCCGGATTTGTATTCGTTATGGACCCGACACACTGGCAATTTGAAGATCGACCCATGAGATGATTCAGAGGTTTGTATTGGTTCATGCAGTGAAGACCAGACGACGATTCAGATCCAAAACCGCGTCATTTCATGTGAGTATTTATTTATTGGTCTATTTTAATTTCAGTTTTTTACCTTATTGTTTCATATGAAGTATATATTATTCTGCATTATTCTGTTCATGTCGGCAACTATTGTTATATCATGATGCTCTGATATAGTTTTATTAATATATCATTACTCTATTGCTAACACTGTTATTGTTTGATATTCTAGGCTAATGAGTATTATTCATGACTTTACTTATTAGTGATAATCGAATGAGAACTTAATAAAAGTACACCTAGAGGGGGGTGAATAGGTGTGGTGCTAATCTAAGACAAATAATGTGAAATTTAAAAACTAAAAGCTAACACACAACATGTAATCAAGAGTGAGTCTGAATTCCCTATGAAAGGCTCTGGAACTTCTCCTCATGATTCCTTTAAACTAAGAGTTGAGGTGCTTCAATAGCTCACTTCATTAAACACAAGTGTGAGCACACACACAATATCAAGCATATAAAGATATGTAATAACGACAATACAAGATGTAAAGAGTAGAGAGTAGAGAGCTAGAAGATCAAATGTGAACACAAGGATATGTTTCGAGGTTCGAGCTACTGCTCTACGTCCCCGCCTTCACATAGAAGGATTTCAACTATCCACTACAGGATCTCCATAAAGGGACCTCCACTGAGAAATTACAATACACACCGGGAGTACAAACTCTAACTCTCTCACACCTCTACACAAGAGGGTAGGCACAAAGTAAAAAAAATTACAACTTGGTGATCACAAAGATCACAAACAATGACTTCGTGATCTCAAAAGACCACAAACAAAAATCTCTCACAATATAAGATCCTAGAGGATAGATTTTAAATGAAGAGCTCAAGTATGTGTGCGCACAAAATTTTTGAAAAAGAAAACATAAAGAAAACACTTAGGAAAAACTTCTTGATAGATGAAGAAATGAAGAACAAAACTATAATTCTAAAAACTTATTTTCTTTTGATTTTTCAAAACTTTGAAACAAAATAAAGATGGAAATTTGAAGCACAAAATCTTATTTTGAAAACTTGTTAAAAACTCTGTAGAAGATGAGAAATTTGGCTCTTGAAAATCTTATATAAAACTGGCCTTTATAGGGGCTCTAAAATATAACCGTTGGAGTCTAGAACAGGTCAAAATTGACCTGTCGGTCGACTAGCAGTCGACCGGCCAACGGTCATAAAAATGACCGTTGGGATTACCGGTCGACCTTCCCCAAGGCAATGCCTAGTCATTTGATTGCTCGGTCAACCAGGACCAACCCGAGAGATGGATTGATCCAGTCCGAACAGTCGACCGGCCCTAAGGCAATGGGCTTGTGCACGTCTTTTGCATATCGGCTGACCGAACGATCGACTGAGCCTTAGTTCTGTCGACCGGTCGATCGACCGCCAACAACCCAAAAACTGAGTTTATAGGATGAAAAATGTGGTCTTTTAAATTCCTATAAATATTTGAAGTACAAATATGTTTGATCAAAGATCAAGTCATATTAAAAACAATTTGAACTATTTTTGAGGCATAAAAATTTAAACTTAAAACAAAAACTGTATTTTCAAAACCAAACTTTTAAATGAACATTCGATTTTTCCTCAAATTTGCATATGTATTGAAACACATTGAAGCATAGTGTGTATCGATGAAATTCAATACACATAGTATATGATATATCCTTGTTTTTGATAACAAATGCCCAAAATGAGTTTTGATAAAAACAAAACTTAAAACCATGAACTAGATACATCAAAATAAGTTTTTCCAAATATATGAGGTATAGATGCATATGAATAAAATCTAATATACATTAAACTATGTAAAACTTCTTTTGATGAAATCTATTTTATGATACTAAAAGATGCATACTTGAAAAGCCAAAACACAAACCTTGAAACTTAATTCTATGAGTTTTGTGTACACCAAGTAAACATAAACTTTTTGAAATGAACCAGTTAAACCGAAAACCAAACTATAAATTTGTGTGTGAATATATACTTGAGTAATTCAAAACTAAACTATCCTTACAAAAGATCTAAACACTAAACAAACAAACTTAAACCGAAGTCTTCTTGCCGATATTCTCCAAGACGACTCGATCCAAACATGATCCAAAGAGCTAGACTCCATCTTGAGTATTTGATATGATCTTTAAGCATAAGCTCTTAAATTAACACGTGATACCTTTAAAACTTGACTTTGAATCTGTTGTTGAAGCTAAGCACCTACTAAGATCATGATCAATAATTAAAACTTAATAAACACATGATTATTAGCAGTATAACTACATGAGTTAATCATCATCAAAACTAGAGTAATGGGCCTTTAGGGTAACAATCTCCCCCTTTTTGATGATGACAAAACTCATGAAGTTATATATGCATGAATTAAAGATAAGCTTCATAGAAGCTCCCGCTTAACTCATGCATAGCAATAAAACACAAAGATATTCAATGAAAGCTCAGATACCAATTAAACATGTAGATTCAGATGCCAATAGAATGAATATGCAATAAGAATACATGTATATCAAAATTATAAACATATGCATATGAATATGCATAAAACATATATATGCATAAACACAAATAAACATGCATATATAAACCCAAATCTTTCTCCCCCTTTTTGTCACTCATAAATAAAGGGGTGAAGAAAAACACGATAAATGTATATATGATATGAATCCATAAAGAGGAGAGACTATTAGGAACTCCTTGCATACATGCATTAAATGAAAAAAGTGATGACTAAATCCTAACCCGTATAAGCAAAGTATACAATGTATAGTTGGATATGTTAATCTCCCCCACACGCTTGTACCATATAAAGAAAAGATGTCAAGCTATTTTTATATACCACACTGAACATGAATGTATACATAGAGGAGATGTTAAGCTCTCCTTGTATATAAGCAATATATCTTAAAACAAAATTTTGATACCAATAGAAATAATTTTTGATACCAAAAAAGAATATTGAAAAACAACATGGATATAAACATCAGATCACTTGAAAGTAAATGAGCCATGCAAAAAAATTTTAAATACCAATAGAAAGTAATCTTTTTACCAATTGATACCAATTAAAAGAAATTTTTTTTAAATTCAAAGATACCAATTGAAGGTAAACTCTAAACCATTTTACAATATAAATACTAATTGTAAATAATACCAATTGAAAGTATATGAAATACCAATTAAATGTAAAATCAAGAATTTTTCTCCCTCTTTTTGAAATACAAATGAAATCAATACATAAGCTTGTAAAAGATACCAATTTAACATTTTAGAATTAAATCAAGTTTAGCATAAAATAGTTTGTACTATAAAACATGTATGAATAAGCATTTTTGATTTAGCACAAAAAAAATCATATATATGTATGTGTAATTAGAGCAATTGAAATATGATACCAATTGGGATATAATGCCTATATAAGAAAACATGAGTATAAAAAATTAAATATTATTGAAATCATGTATAACTCATAACATTCACCCTTTCATACACATGTTTAAAAATATGTTCAATAAGGTACACAAGGCAGATTGTCCAACCAACCTCCATTATAAGGTAGGGGTTTTCAAGAATAAAATTTAAAAATAATTTTAATATAGTTTGAAAACTCTATCAATGAAGAATACAAAACTAGTTTTAAGATAATTTTAAAAAATTATACGAAATCCTTCAAGTAAGGAATAAAAATAATTAATTATCCTATGAAAACATGCTGAATACATAATAATTTGACACTCAAAGAGTTATAAAGCACATATGAGCTCATGAAACTAAAATCATGAGTAAATAGTAAATATATCAAGTGTACAAGAATCATGTAAGAAACATATACATGGATATAAATCAATGAAGCTCAATTTAAATTCCTTTTTCATAAATATGAAACCGTAAAAACATAAAAAACTCTATTTTCATTAAAAATTATTCAAAAAACATAAGCTTCAAGGTATATATTGTTATGTCAAAACTAAAGCATACATATTTATCCCAAATATGAATTGAGTTCATAAAATAGTACATGGCATATAAAGCAAGTGAGTCAAGAATAGAACATGTATATCATATAGTTTTAAACAAAATTTACATATATATGAAGCTAAACACGTTCTTATGAAAAAAATGTACAAAATAGGGAATACAAACGTAAATGCAAGAATCATCAAAAATAGGTTATACAAATACATGTAATGAATACACATGAGCAAAAAAAAAACCCAAACATAATAATCAAGTGTAGTTCACTAATTATATTGGCATAAGTATAAGTTTTAATAAAAATTACATGTAAACATGTAATCACATGATACGCACAAATCATTAAAATATGATTGAAAAACAAATATAATCAATAGTATAAAAGCAAATATCGTTACAACACGGATATGCATACATAGCTAAACAATAGTGAGAATACAAAGATATGAATTCATATAAACATGGGTGTATTTCAAATACCATCTATGTATATCACATGTCTAATAAACATTGCATTTAAATATAATGACTATGAAAACCAAGACATGCTAAAATTATCTAATATCAAAGCATGTAAACATAAACATATCAAGGAGGATAGAGATAGTTAACCAAATCAATTGAACTACTCTCTAAGTATCCAAACACTTGGTGGTTATCCCACCTAAATTTTCTTGATAGTGATGCATCCAATATTGTATCCATTTGGCTCAAACGCATCCACCATCAAGGCACCAAAACTCTCACATTTTGTGAGAGCCCGTACCTACATCAAATGAAATAGGAATGCATTTTGGTACCAAAACTTTTTTTGGTCCTCCGGGGTTAGCACCTTTCCTAACCCAAATATATTTACTTATAAAATTTAAAATATTTAATTTATCATAACAAAATTTTGTAAGGTGGCCCTTACGATCACAATGTGCACAAGTGTACACTCTAGCATATAAAGTGTCATGTGTGTGAACATGATGAGTATGTGTATGCCGTGGAGAGTGTGCATGCATATGTGGAGCACGTTTATTGCGAAACATGGATTTCAATCTCTTGTGATCCATGGCACATTGGTTCAACGTGGAGCCCAAATAATCTACACTCTTCTTCAACATACAAATATTATTTTCAATAATAGAAGAAGATGTGATGCAAGCATGAAAATTAAAATTCTTTTCACAAGAAGATGAAGTTATAGTAGCATGGCAAATATGGGAATCAAAATCATTTTTTAAAGAAACATTTTCTAAAGAAATGCATTCCAATTCTTTAAAAATCAAAACTATTTTGTTTTTCAAAGAATCATTCTCTTTTAAAACAAAATCAAGTTTAGAAGACAAAATACCATTATTCTTCAAAACAACATCAAAATAATTTTTATTTTTCAAAATTTTATTTTCTTTTAAAAAATGGTCAAGTTGAGTTTTCAAGGAATCTCTTTCACTTGAAATCTCAATCTTATCTTTCAAAATAAAATCAAGTTTTGAAGATAAAGAATCATTTTCATTTGAAATCTTCTCTTTTTCTTTCAAAACACAATCTGACCTAGAAGTCAAAAACTCATTTTCTTTCTTCATTTTTAAACTCATTTTCTTCAACAATTTGTATTTTTCTAACAAGTTTTCATAAAACATGGAAAGCTCTTCATCTAAAGCATGTGCATCTATACTACTCATGATCATCAAGATGAGATTTCAAAATTACTTCAAGGGAGTCATTCCCTTAGACCATGTAGCACGTATGCTCGGACTCATCTACTATGGGTTCTCTCTCCACATCGTTTGAAGCTTTTTCTTTGAGAGAGCTCAACGTGTTTCACACTACAAAATCGGAATCACAATGAGAAGCCATAGATAAATAATTTTTGCATAGTAATTGCCTAAGTGCATACAATGCTTATGTATTGGCCTCTAAGTACTTGTTATTATCCATATAAGATTTCTTGGTAGTGGCAAGATAAACATGCAATCCTAGGGTTTTGAGGTAAGCACTCATTTTAAACTAAAGGCTAACACACTACGTATAACCAAAAGTGAACTATATTAGACTGAGGGCGGATTTGATGATGGAGAAGGAATTTTATATATTGTTGAAATATATATATATATATATATATATATATATATATATATATATATATATATATATATATATATATATATATATATATATATATATATATATATATATATATATATATATATATATATATATATATATATATATATATATGCATAGTTAGGTATCTTAGTACTAAGATGTGGGTGTCTCGCTTTATTGATTTGTAATATTATTTGATTTATTAGATTTGTTGATGCTTGAATTTATCAATGGACTCTTATTGGAGTGGAGATTGACTTAGAGTTGGAAGGAGTGTAGACTAGAATAGTATGAATTAATAGAGTACATGGATATATATAGTGAATTCAATACTCTATTACTGAGATATTCTTGCCCTATCATTTCATGCATAGATTGTTTACTATTTTAGATTCAGGACAAGTTGTAGTATACCTTAAACTGTGACTTGACGGGACCTAGTGATTAGCTTTGTTCGTATTTGTAGCTGAGTGGTATTTTTCATAGGCAACTGTTTAGTGATTACTTAGATAGGAATTCTATTGGATATTTGTAACTGATAAAATAAGAGATTCTTATTAAAAGGACAGGATCTTAGACTTGTCAAGTAGACTTGACTGGATTGGAGTTGACTTGGAGGTTGAGGAATAGACGTTGATTGAGTTGACCTGACCTAGTAGATTATATATGTGTGTGTGTGTGTGTGTGTGTGTGTGTGCACACACATATATATATTGAAAATCACCTAGAGGGGTGAATAGATGATGGCTATACTTAATGACAAATAATACGGAATTAAAGACAAGTTAGCAATAAGCAATAACAATTAGATAGATCTTGCAAAAGAGTAAGCAATATGAATGCAAATAAAGAGATAGCAGAGTTTAAAGAGGTAGTAGACGATCACAAACACAATGATATGTTTCGAGGTTCGAGCTACTGCTTTACGTCCTCGCCTTCAACACGATGAAGGATTTTCACTATGAGCGATCCCACTGGATCATCAATCAGTTACAAGTTCTCACTAGAACTCTTCGAACACACTTGTCCTCTCTCACGGAGCCGCAATACCAACTTGGAGCTCACTAGCTCGCTCGAGGCCGCAACCTCTACAACTTCTTAATTGAAAAAAAATCGTGATCAACACTTGACCACAAAGATAGCTCACAAGCACAACCCTACAACCAAGATGAGAAAGTGAAGCAATTGGGATTGTGTAGTGCAAATAGCAAGTACAAAAGTAGAGGAGAATGCTCAAGCTAAAAACACCAAAGGTTTGGAAATAGTTGGCTCAAGAGAAAATCTTTAGCAAAGTGGCTAAACTTTGAAAAACTTTGATTTAAAGCTTGTAAATCTTGTTCATAAGTTGTATCATGCTCCCACTATTTATAGGGGATGAAAACCAGGCTAGAAAATGTAATAGATCTGTTGGGAGAAGACCCAACAAAAGATAAAACTGAATCTAGCCGCTGGGAGCCAAGTCAGCAGAATTTTCTGCTGCCAGTCGATCGCCAATGGTCGGATTTTTGACCGTTGGGAAAGCGGTCGACTGGACATTTATTAACAAAAAAAATATTTAACACATGATAGTCAAGATATGGCTAGTATAGAAATAAAAATCAAACTAAATACACAATCTCAACTATAGCAAGACAAAAAAAAATAAGGATATGCAAGCATATTATCACAAAATAAAACTATCAAATCCTATGCATATATAGGTCTAGCAAATAAAATCTTAAGTGAAGAAGTTACCAAACCAAGGGCAATCTCTAAAATAGGTGCCTCTCTGATAGCGATGCAAGTGACGATTTTTTCGTTAAGCTTTGATGCATCCACCACCCGAGCACCATCTCCCCCTAAGTCTTGGAGGAGGACAACGCACCTGTATCAATCAATTTTGATGTGTCCTTTGATACCCAAATCTTTTTGGGTCCTATGGGGCTAGTATTTTCTCGAACCCAAACATTCTTATTAGTCATGTTTAATTTTGCATAACAAAATTTTGCTAAATGGCTTTTGCGGCCACAATGTGCACATGTATATACCTTTCCATACATAGATGCATGCTTGTGTGAGTATGCATGCTTTTGTGTGTTTGATGCACGAGGAATGTGTTTCCTATGGGTTTCCCCTTAGGAAACATAGATGCAAATTTGATCATGTCAAATGCACACTTTTTTAAAGTAGTATCCAAAACCTCAATGCATTTTTAATCTTCAAAAGTTCATTTTTATTACAAGTGGTGATTGGGCTTTTACCCTTATAAGTAGCTTTATATTTTTCAAAATCCATTTTCATTTTCTCAAAAGATTTTGACAAATCATTTTTCTCAATAAAACAATCTCAAATTTGTTCTTTAATAAATCATTTTCCTTTTTCAACTTTTTATTTTGAGCAAGGAAAATTTCATATCTACTTTGTAATTCTTCAAAAAAATATACTAATTCATCCATGGTTAAATCCTCATCTTTTAAAGAGTCTTCTAGGTTTACCTTAGAAGCTTCATCACCATGTGCCATGAAGCAAATGTGTGTGGTGTCGATCTCCTTTTCGGATTCGGTCTCCGAGTCATCACATGTGGCCACCATCGCCTTCTTCTTCTTTTGCACATTCTCGGAGGTTGTGGCTTGTAAAGAGGAGTAATCTGTAATTAGATGTCCCGTTCTTTTGCAATGGAAGCAAGGATCCGTTTCCTCCCTTTTCTTTTCAAGTCTTCCTTGAAGTCTTCCTCTTCGGAAGTTACTTTGTCTACATTTCTTATAGAACATCTTGCCCACTTTTCTAATGAGCATGGCAAAGTCTTCATCGTAGTCTTCCAATGATTCCTCTTCATCAAAGGAGGATGGAGTCGCCTTGAAAGCTATTACTTTCTTCTTAGGAGCCTCCCTTTCTTCTCTCACCTTCACTTCCATCTCACGGGTTTTGAGAATACTGATGAAGCCGGAGAAGTCCATCTCCTCCCTGCAGTTTAGCTGCTTGAGGGTGGTTGTCTTGACTTCTCAAGATTTAGGAAGAGCTCTAATGATCTTCCAGATCTTTTGGTCATTGTCAATCTTGTCACATAACGAGGATAAAGTATTAATAATCTTGGTGAACCGAGTGAGCATTTCATCTATACTTTCATTTTCAGGCTTATAAAAATTCTCATATTGAGAATGGAACAAGTCAATTTTGGATCTCTGGACTTGCGACGTCCCCTTATGAGTAATGATAAGATCATTCCAAACTTCATATGCGGATTTGCAATTAATTATACGGGAAAGATCATCTTCATTTAATGCTTGTATAAGTGCATTTGGGCTTTTGCATTGGCCCCATAGTCCTTAGCTGTTGCTTCGGACCATGTATCCTCATCACTGAGGTTCAACAAATTCTTTGGTAATGGATTTGTCAACTCTAACTCCTAGGGACTTTAGGAATAGGTTCATTTTAACCTTCCAAATGGGAAAGTTCAACCCATCAAATTTGCGTGGGGACTTGATACTAGAGAAATCAAGTGATGCCATGAAAACAAGTTTAGCGCACATAAAAAATATTAGATGCAACAAATAAATATAGCCAAATAAAGAGGATCTCCCTAAGGTGGTTAAACTAAATGCTAGGGTTAGACTCTGATACCAATTGAAAATCACCTAGAGGGGGGTGAATAGATGATGGCTACACTTAATGAAAAATAATGTAGAATTAAAATCAAGTAGCAATAAGCAATAACAATTAGATAGATTTTGCAAAAGAATAAGCAATATAAGAGAGCGTAAAGTTTAGAGAGATAGTAGACAATTGCAAACGCAATGATATGTTTCGAGGTTCGAGCTACTGCTCTACATCCCCACCTTCAACACGATGAAAGATTTTCACTATGAATGATCCCATCGGATCGTCAATCGGTTACAAGTTCTCACTAGAACTCTTCGGATACACTTGTCCTCTCTCACGGTGCCGCAACAACAACTTGGAGTTCACTAGCTCGCTCGAGGCCGCAACCTTTACAACTTCTCAATTGAAAAAAACGGTGATCAACACTTGACCACAAAGATAGCTCATAAGTACAACCCTACAACAAAGATGAGGAAGTGAATCAATTGGAATTGTGTAGTGCAAATAGCAAGCAGAAAAGTAGAAGAGAAGGCTAAAGCTAAAAACACAAAGGTTTGAAAATAGTTGGCTCAAGAGAAAATCTTTAGCAAAGTGGTTAAACTTTGAAAAACTTTGATTTAAAGCTTGTAAATCTTGTTCATAAGTTGTATCATACTCCCACTATTTATAGGGGATGAAAACCAGGCTAGAAAATATAATAGATCCTGTAACGCCCCGATCCTAAAGATACGGAGACGTTATGGCGACGTATATACGCGAGGAAAATATCCCACGTATATACGCTAAGCCTAAATGTAACCTGAACAAGCTATAAATCAGAAGCATAATAATCAAAGGTCACTGCAATAATACATATAAGACTACACATGATGCAATGAATAACAGGACAAAAATGGCAGCTGAACAGAAGTCAAAGGTGATATATAGGAAACAAGAATAAAATGCAAGTATACCAGAATCAAAGGAAGAAGACCCAAGCTCCTCGCAAGGCGTATCGTCTCATCGAATACCTGCACATTAGAACAACCGTCCAATATCTGGACGTGCAAATCCAGGGTCGTCAGAACGCGACCATAATGAGTGTGTGTGTAAAGGGGGAAAGAACACGTGCAGAACAAACAATGTGCATAAATAATAATAAGAAAAATTGCTGATATAACAGACTGAATAACAAGATACATAACTGCACTATAGTATAACTGATAATCAACATGAATAATGATAAAAGACAACTGTCACAATAGTAAACAAGCAACTGATGTCAAAATATGTACCTATCACATGTCACTAAGCTGGTATCCAAGTCTGGTCATAAGTCTGGTCCTGGTTACAATCATGGGTCTATCATAATGATATAAATAGATATACAATCGGGTGATTACGGTCAGTCACAAAGCATCAACAGTTTATTATTAATTATGTCAGCGAACACCAATTGTCACACGTAATAGACGCATCCCATACTACGCCTACCACACATGCCAATCGATGCCCTTAAGTTATTGAAACTGATCGGTTGGAGACATTGTCCATGCTTTAGGTGGGTCCCGTACATACCCGGGACCACGGCCCAGACTCCTGGCGCTGAACCAGGACCTACCGCCAGGTAGTCAAGAACATGTAAACAGGAACAGGTACATGTATAACATGTATAACAGGAAACATGACGGGGTGCCAGTCACCCCACGGGAACCCTGCAGTGGAACCCTCTTTCGGCTGCGCAACCTAAATCCTAGGTCCACCCAAAATACGGACGCTGTCTCCTCCATCAATCTCCCCAATCCCAGTGCAAGTTGTTTGTTATCATGTTTTAGTTTATCAAGATTATTTAGTATACATGTTACTTAAATCTCTGGAATGACTCGGTGGTAATCACGGTAACAATATCAACATGTGAAAGTCAGGGTACCGGTATAACAGGAGTGTATAATATCATGAACAGGACGCCGGTATAACAGGAATATAACAAGTGAACATGCGGGTGTTGTTACCGTGTAATAATATTTTCCCAGCAAATTTCAGTAACATGAACAAGATAGTTATCAGGTAGATACCAAATAATATCAGTCAGGTTTCTCAGATAGATCAATATATACAAGGTGAGTAATAACTACTGTCAAGAATAGGATAATCCAACAAAGCATGGAATCAACTCATATCCATCGTCTAAGTCATCAGTAAATGATCTCACCCACTGATAAAGTAATGACTGCTATCTGAACACTCTGAAGTACAACATCCTCAACAACATGTAACCTAGAATATCTACATCTTGGTACCCATCATTAATAACATGTCATCTAATAGATCCCAACTGTCAACCACGTCAATCTCATCTCAAAGCAAGTCAGGCTCCAATAAACGGAATATAGATTCTGGATAACTTCTAACTCATCATCATTTTCTAGCACAACTTAACTAATAAAGTCATATTCAATAACTGATCATCATTCAATGTAAGTATCATAAGTCCCAGATCAATCCAAAGTCATTACAACCAATTCATATTGTCCAATGGTCACATGATCGTCAAGTATCAATACACATCAAGTAATCTGATACATAATTGTCGTTCCAATATATATATATCCATAATCTGACACAGCTCTCTCTCACTCTAACAATCTAATCTGTTTCTCAAGTCTTCACAATCACCACTCCGATAATGATCAATCATTATGTCCCAACACTCGGCAATACATATCATGCATATAAATTCTATCAGGATAAGTCAAGTCATTACCACCAATATCTATCCCTCGAGATCATAGTCATCCATCAATAAGCATTACATAACCCATGGGTGAAGTCTACAATCCATCAGATGTCTATACATAACATTCAGACAGACACTAGTCGACTAGGAAAGATGAGTAGTCGACTAGAGGAAGGTATAGTCGACTAACAAGGTAGAGTAAGTCGACTATAAAGGGGTATTAGTCGACTAGGTAGGATGGCAAGTCGACTAGTCATGGAAACAGAGAGTTACATACTTTCAGGAATTCCAATTAGTCGACTAGTGGCATATATTAGTCGACTAACAGGGTCATTAGTCGACCAATAAAGGGGATTAGTCGACTAATAGGCCTCTGACAGCCAGAAACATGTCATACTGATACCTGCTCTCTCACACCATAAAACACATATGTGCCCTCTCTTACACATATCAATGCACACAATTACTACTTTACTCCATGCACAAGTATACAATTTGAATCATAATAGAATTAATACACATATCTACAAGAAATCAAAAGGAGGAGGAGAATACACTCACATTGGGGAATCTGCGCGTTACCGGGCGAGTCGCCGTTACGGTCGCCGTGGTGCCGTTCTTCGCTGTCGGACTGTATAGGACGGTAGCCAGGGTCCTGGGGAAGGCCTGGCTGCAAATCTGGGGGTCTCGCGCTCGCCGGAAGGGCCTGGAATCGCCGCTCGCTCGCTGCCTGTGCTGCTGGTCTGGTTCTGGATCTGCTGTGCGCGTCGTCGGGCGAGTCGCTGTCGCGGTCGCTGCGGTGTCGTTCCTTGCCAACGGACTGCATGGGAGGGTGGCCAAGGTGCTGGAGAAGGCCACCGTGCTGGTCTCCGACGACGGCTTGGCGTGGATCAGGAGAACGGCCTGCTCGCCTGAACTTGCGCACGCCAATGCAACACACCCATCTATACTAATAAATAGAAACACATGTATATAAATCATGCATACATATACATGATTATACATAACACATGCATGCATATATATAATTCAATATCAACAACATGTAGTTTTTTTATAACCATGCAAAAATAACACACACAGGCAGTTTATCATTTACAAATTTATCTCACATTGGTTCTATCTATTTTCATTTTCGATGACACCTAACTCGTGCATAAATTCATATGCGTGCTAGATTCTCTTTCCTATATTATTTTTTCTGTATCATTATTTTTACTACTTTCCCTGAATTTAAAGTTTAATTCATAAAATTTTACCAGTCACACAATCAACCAACTGTCCACAATAATTCATGTTAATTCAAGAGACAAATTCATGAGCTGCAAAATATATAAATGTAGGTTAAGCTAACATAATCTGCAACTATGTTTAATTTCAATGGCGGTTGCCATCTAAGGTTTATGAACAAAAACTAAAAGGCAGTAGAAAAGATTGCACGAAACCACATGCAAACTATATAGAAACCCAGGAAGCAAGGTGGGGGTATAATTCATTAGGAAATTATTGAATGGCAATGGAAGAGATTCTAAGCAACCAGGTAATATGATTTATAAAATGTGCAAGTAGGAAAACTGCTAACTATGGCTTAACAAGATCTTTTTTTTTTTTTGCAATTAACTTCACTAAATTCAATAGTGCCAAAAAGTTAAATACCACTGTCTTCATGAAAGGAAAAGATGCGAACGACAAAAGCAATAGTATCCACCAAAAAGATCACAAAAAAACAGGAGTCTAATTACACAAAGTTATGATAGAAAAATATTCAACAGCATAATATAAGCTAATATTAAATTACAAATAAGTATTGTTGAGAACTCACAGCAAAGAGAAAGAGGGATTCAAGAATCGAGACAAAACAGAGATTCACTCACACAATAATGTTTTTAACACACATACATAAGTATACAATTAAGTAAACACAAACCCACTCAATATATGACACCCACATGAAGATACAGACAAGAGGAGGGAGAGGATTTACTCACGCAATGGGGTGTGTCGGCTGGAGATGTTGCCGGCCAGGAGGAGACGGCCAAGGAGAGAGGTGGGCGCTGGTGGGAGCTGCTGGATGTTAGGTTCGGCCAAACAATACGCCAAGGGAAGGATCCGGCCAATGGAGAGGAGAGGGGCGGCTGTTGGTTGGGAGGAGAGAAAGATTAGTTAGGTTAAGATAGGATTTAGTGGAGATTTAGGGGGGTTGGTTGGGATTTAGATTTGATAGGATTTGGGTTGTGGGTTGGATCAAATGGGTAATGGGCTTAAAAGGGTATGGGTTTAACAAATGGGCCACCAAGGAGATTGGGCTAAGGAGAAAGAAAAATCAATAATATGAACACTAATAATAGTAGTAACAAAATACTAATAATAATAATAACATCTAATAACAATAATTATAATATGTACTTATAACAAGTGCAATAAATAATAACCAATACATGTATACAGTACAAAAATATTATCACTTACTACTAAAATGGTATTATGGAATAGGGATATTACATTCTACCCATCTTAATAAAAATTTTGTCCTCGAAATTTCAATAAATTGGGGAATGATACAAATCAAGTTAGGAAAAAGATGATGCTTCCACACTACTTCTCACTGCATCAAGACTTCACCACGCTTCCGCTGCGCGCTCTGATTTTCGGTACCGGCTTCAACAAGAGTAACCAATCTCAAGAGATAGAATCAGGAGGAAAGAATAGAAAAGAAGAATGAAATCAAGATGGACATCCAAATTACTCTAAATGAAGTGTTGGAATCATGAATTTCAACAGGTCCAGAACGGAATTCCAAAGGGAGGACGATCAATTCCAAATGGAGTCAATATTATCACGTGAATAGTATATGTATATTGCAGTGTCAACATAACTGTCTCAGGTTACAGGTAGGAAGTAGGTTCTCTTTTATGTCGAACCTAGGCTCTGATACCACTCTGTAACGCCCCGATCCTAAAGATACGGAGACGTTATGGCGACGTATATACGCGAGGAAAATATCCCACGTATATACGCTAAGCCTAAATGTAACCTGAACAAGCTATAAATCAGAAGCATAATAATCAAAGGTCACTGCAATAATACATATAAGACTACACATGATAGCAATGAATAACAGGACAAAAATGGCAGCTGAACAGAAGTCAAAGGTGATATATAGGAAACAAGAATAAAAATGCAAGTATACCAGAATCAAAGGAAGAGGACCCAAGCTCCTCGCAAGGCGTATCGTCTCATCGAATACCTGCACATTAGAACAACCGTCCAATATCTGGACGTGCAAATCCAGGGTCGTCAGAACGCGACCATAATGAGTGTGTGTGTAAAGGGGGAAAGAACACGTGCAGAACAAACAATGTGCATAAATAATAATAAGAACAATTGCTGATATAACAGACTGAATAACAAGATACATAACTGCACTATAGTATAACTGATAATCAACATGAATAATGATAAAAGACAACTGTCACAATAGTAAACAAGCAACTGATGTCAAAATATGTACCTATCACATGTCACTAAGCTGGTATCCAAGTCTGGTCATAAGTCTGGTCCTGGTTACAATCATGGGTCTATCATAATGATATAAATAGATATACAATCGGGTGATTACGGTCAGTCACAAAGCATCAACAGTTTATTATTAATTATGTCAGCGAACACCAATTGTCACACGTAATAGACGCATCCCATACTACGCCTACCACACATGCCAATCGATGCCCTTAAGTTATTGAAACTGATCGGTTGGAGACATTGTCCATGCTTTAGGTGGGTCCCGTACATACCCGGGACCACGGCCCAGACTCCTGGCGCTGAACCAGGACCTACCGCCAGGTAGTCAAGAACATGTAAACAGGAACAGGTACATGTATAACATGTATAACAGGAAACATGACGGGGTGCCAGTCACCCCACGGGAACCCTGCAGTGGAACCCTCTTTCGGCTGCGCAACCTAAATCCTAGGTCCACCCAAAATACGGACGCTGTCTCCTCCATCAATCTCCCCAATCCCAGTGCAAGTTGTTTGTTATCATGTTTTAGTTTATCAAGATTATTTAGTATACATGTTACTTAAATCTCTGGAATGACTCGGTGGTAATCACGGTAACAATATCAACATGTGAAAGTCAGGGTACCGGTATAACAGGAGTGTATAATATCATGAACAGGACACCGGTATAACAGGAATATAACAAGTGAACATGCGGGTGTTGTTACCGTGTAATAATATTTTCCCAGCAAATTTCAGTAACATGAACAAGATAGTTATCAGGTAGATACCAAATAATATCAGTCAGGTTTCTCAGATAGATCAATATATACAAGGTGAGTAATAACCTACTGTCAAGAATAGGATAATCCAACAAAGCATGGAATCAACTCATATCCATCGTCTAAGTCATCAGTAAATGATCTCACCCACTGATAAAGTAATGACTGCTATCTGAACACTCTGAAGTACAACATCCTCAACAACATGTAATCTAGAATATCTACATCTTGGTACCCATCATTAATAACATGTCATCTAATAGATCCCAACTGTCAACCACGTCAATCTCATCTCAAAGCAAGTCAGGCTTCAATAAACGGAATATAGATTCTGGATAACTTCTAACTCATCATCATTTTCTAGCACAGCTTAACTAATAAAGTCATATTCAATAACTGATCATCATTCAATGTAGTATCATAAGTCCCAGATCAATCCAAAGTCATTACAACCAATTCATATTGTCCAATGGTCACATGATCGTCAAGTATCAATACACATCAAGTAATCTGATACATAATTGTCGTTCCAATATATATATATCCATAATCTGACACAGCTCTCTCTCACTCTAACAATCTAATCTGTTTCTCAAGTCTTCACAATCACCACTCCTATAATGATCAATCATTATGTCCCAACACTCGGCAATACATATCATGCATATAAATTCTATCAGGATAAGTCAAGTCATTACCACCAATATCTATCCCTCGAGATCATAGTCATCCATCAATAAGCATTACATAACCCATGGGTGAAGTCTACAATCCATCAGATGTCTATACATAACATTCAGACAGACACTAGTCGACTAGGAAAGATGAGTAGTCGACTAGAGGAAGGTATAGTCGACTAACAAGGTAGAGTAAGTCGACTATAAAGGGGTATTAGTCGACTAGGTAGGATGGCAAGTCGACTAGTCATGGAAACAGAGAGTTACATACTTCCAGGAATTCCAATTAGTCGACTAGTGGCATATATTAGTCGACTAACAGGGTCATTAGTCGACCAATAAAAGGGATTAGTCGACTAATAGGCCTCTGACAGCCAGAAACATGTCATACTGATACCTGCTCTCTCACACCATAAAACACATATGTGCCCTCTCTTACACATATCAATGCACACAATTACTACTTTACTCCATGCACAAGTATACAATTTGAATCATAATAGAATTAATACACATATCTACAAGAAATCAAAAGGAGGAGGAGAATACACTCACATTGGGGAATCTGCGCGTTACCGGGCGAGTCGCCGTTACGGTCGCCGTGGTGCCGTTCTTCGCTGTCGGACTGCATAGGACGGTAGCCAGGGTCCTGGGGAAGGCCTGGCTGCAAATCTGGGGGTCTCGCGCTCGCCGGAAGGGCCTGGAATCGCCGCTCGCTCGCTGCCTGTGCTGCTGGTCTGGTTCTGGATCTGCTGTGCGCGTCGTCGGGCGAGTCGCTGTCGCGGTCGCTGCGGTGTCGTTCCTTGCCAACGGACTGCATGGGAGGGTGGCCAAGGTGCTGGAGAAGGCCACCGTGCTGGTCTCCGACGACGGCTTGGCGTGGATCAGGAGAACGGCTGCTCGCCTGAACTTGCGCACGCCAATGCAACACACCCATCTATACTAATAAATAGAAAACACATGTATATAAATCATGCATACATATACATGATTATACATAACACATGCATGCATATATATAATTCAATATCAACAACATGTAGTTTTTTTTATAACCATGCAAAAATAACACACACAGGCAGTTTATCATTTACAAATTTATCTCACATTGGTTCTATCTATTTTCATTTTCGATGACACCTAACTCGTGCATAAATTCATATGCGTGCTAGATTCTCTTTCCTATATTATTTTTTTCTGTATCATTATTTTTACTACTTTCCCTGAATTTAAAGTTTAATTCATAAAATTTTACCAGTCACACAATCAACCAACTGTCCACAATAATTCATGTTAATTCAAGAGACAAATTCATGAAGCTGCAAAATATATAAATGTAGGTTAAGCTAACATAATCTGCAACTATGTTTAATTTCAATGGCGGTTGCCATCTAAGGTTTATGAACAAAAACTAAAAGGCAGTAGAAAAGATTGCACGAAACCACATGCAAACTATATAGAAACCCAGGAAGCAAGGTGGGGGTATAATTCATTTGGAAATTATTGAATGGCAATGGAAGAGATTCTAAGCAACCAGGTAATATGATTTATAAAATGTGCAAGTAGGAAAACTGCTAACTATGGCTTAACAAGATCCTTTTTTTTTTTTTTGCAATTAACTTCACTAAATTCAATAGTGCCAAAAAGTTAAATACCACTGTCTTCATGAAAGGAAAAGATGCGAACGACAAAAGCAATAGTATCCACCAAAAAGATCACAAAAAAACAGGAGTCTAATTACACAAAGTTATGATAGAAAAATATTCAACAGCATAATATAAGCTAATATTAAATTACAAATAAGTATTGTTGAGAACTCACAGCAAAGAGAAAGAGGGATTCAAGAATCGAGACAAAACAGAGATTCACTCACACAATAATGTTTTTAACACACATACATAAGTATACAATTAAGTAAACACAAACCCACTCAATATATGACACCCACATGAAGATACAGACAAGAGGAGGGAGAGGATTTACTCACGCAATGGGGTGTGTCGGCTGGAGATGTTGCCGGCCAGGAGGAGACGGCCAAGGAGAGAGGTGGGCGCTGGTGGGAGCTGCTGGATGTTAGGTTCGGCCAAACAATACGCCAAGGGAAGGATCCGGCCAATGGAGAGGAGAGGGGCGGCTGTTGGTTTGGGAGGAGAGAAAGATTAGTTAGGTTAAGATAGGATTTAGTGGAGATTTAGGGGGGGTTGGTTGGGATTTAGATTTGATAGGATTTGAGTTGTGGGTTTGGATCAAATGGGTAATGGGCTTAAAAGGGTATGGGTTTAACAAATGGGCCACCAAGGAGATTGGGCTAAGGAGAAAGAAAAATCAATAATATGAACACTAATAATAGTAGTAACAAAATACTAATAATAATAATAACATCTAATAACAATAATTATAATATGTACTTATAACAAGTGCAATAAATAATAACCAATACATGTATACAGTACAAAATATTATCACTTACTACTAAAATGGTATTATGGAATAGGGATATTACATTCTACCCATCTAATAAAAATTTCGTCCTCGAAATTTCAATAAATTGGGGAATGATACAAATCAAGTTAGGAAAAAGATGAAGCTTCCACACCACTTCTCACTGCATCAAGACTTCACCACGCTTCCGCTGCGCGCTCTGATTTTCGGTACCGGCTTCAACAAGACTAACCAATCTCAAGAGATAGAATCAGGAGGAAAGAATAGAAAAGAAGAATGAAATCAAGATGGACATCCAAATTACTCTAAATGAAGTGTTGGAATCATGAATTTCAACAGGTCAAGAACGGAATTCCAAAGGGAGGACGATCAATTCCAAATGGAGTCAATATTATCACGTGAATAGTATATGTATATTGCAGTGTCAACATAACTGTCTCAGGTTACAGGTAGGAAGTAGGTTCTCTTTTATGTCGAACCTAGGCTCTGATACCACTCTGTAACGCCCCGATCCTAAAGATACGGAGACGTTATGGCGACGTATATACGCGAGGAAAATATCCCACGTATATACGCTAAGCCTAAATGTAACCTGAACAAGCTATAAATCAGAAGCATAATAATCAAAGGTCACTGCAATAATACATATAAGACTACACATGATAGCAATGAATAACAGGACAAAAATGGCAGCTGAACAGAAGTCAAAGGTGATATATAGGAAACAAGAATAAAAATGCAAGTATACCAGAATCAAAGGAAGAGGACCCAAGCTCCTCGCAAGGCGTATCGTCTCATCGAATACCTGCACATTAGAACAACCGTCCAATATCTGGACGTGCAAATCCAGGGTCGTCAGAACGCGACCATAATGAGTGTGTGTGTAAAGGGGGAAAGAACACGTGCAGAACAAACAATGTGCATAAATAATAATAAGAAAAATTGCTGATATAACAGACTGAATAACAAGATACATAACTGCACTATAGTATAACTGATAATCAACATGAATAATGATAAAAGACAACTGTCACAATAGTAAACAAGCAACTGATGTCAAAATATGTACCTATCACATGTCACTAAGCTGGTATCCAAGTCTGGTCATAAGTCTGGTCCTGGTTACAATCATGGGTCTATCATAATGATATAAATAGATATACAATCGGGTGATTACGGTCAGTCACAAAGCATCAACAGTTTATTATTAATTATGTCAGCGAACACCAATTGTCACACGTAATAGACGCATCCCATACTACGCCTACCACACATGCCAATCGATGCCCTTAAGTTATTGAAACTGATCGGTTGGAGACATTGTCCATGCTTTAGGTGGGTCCCGTACATACCCGGGACCACGGCCCAGACTCCTGGCGCTGAACCAGGACCTACCGCCAGGTAGTCAAGAACATGTAAACAGGAACAGGTACATGTATAACATGTATAACAGGAAACATGACGGGGGTGCCAGTCACCCCACGGGAACCCTGCAGTGGAACCCTCTTTCGGCTGCGCAACCTAAATCCTAGGTCCACCCAAAATACGGACGCTGTCTCCTCCATCAATCTCCCCAATCCCAGTGCAAGTTGTTTGTTATCATGTTTTAGTTTATCAAGATTATTTAGTATACATGTTACTTAAATCTCTGGAATGACTCGGTGGTAATCACGGTAACAATATCAACATGTGAAAGTCAGGGTACCGGTATAACAGGAGTGTATAATATCATGAACAGGACACCGGTATAACAGGAATATAACAAGTGAACATGCGGGTGTTGTTACCGTGTAATAATATTTTCCCAGCAAATTTCAGTAACATGAACAAGATAGTTATCAGGTAGATACCAAATAATATCAGTCAGGTTTCTCAGATAGATCAATATATACAAGGTGAGTAATAACCTACTGTCAAGAATAGGATAATCCAACAAAGCATGGAATCAACTCATATCCATCGTCTAAGTCATCAGTAAATGATCTCACCCACTGATAAAGTAATGACTGCTATCTGAACACTCTGAAGTACAACATCCTCAACAACATGTAATCTAGAATATCTACATCTTGGTACCCATCATTAATAACATGTCATCTAATAGATCCCAACTGTCAACCACGTCAATCTCATCTCAAAGCAAGTCAGGCTTCAATAAACGGAATATAGATTCTGGATAACTTCTAACTCATCATCATTTTCTAGCACAGCTTAACTAATAAAGTCATATTCAATAACTGATCATCATTCAATGTAAGTATCATAAGTCCCAGATCAATCCAAAGTCATTACAACCAATTCATATTGTCCAATGGTCACATGATCGTCAAGTATCAATACACATCAAGTAATCTGATACATAATTGTCGTTCCAATATATATATATCCATAATCTGACACAGCTCTCTCTCACTCTAACAATCTAATCTGTTTCTCAAGTCTTCACAATCACCACTCCTATAATGATCAATCATTATGTCCCAACACTCGGCAATACATATATCATGCATATAAATTCTATCAGGATAAGTCAGTCATTACCACCAATATCTATCCCTCGAGATCATAGTCATCCATCAATAAGCATTACATAACCCATGGGTGAAGTCTACAATCCATCAGATGTCTATACATAACATTCAGACAGACACTAGTCGACTAGGAAAGATGAGTAGTCGACTATAGGAAGGTATAGTCGACTAACAAGGTAGAGTAAGTCGACTATAAAAGGGTATTAGTCGACTAGGTAGGATGGCAAGTCGACTAGTCATGGAAACAGAGAGTTACATACTTCCAGGAATTCCAATTAGTCGACTAGTGGCATATATTAGTCGACTAACAGGGTCATTAGTCGACCAATAAAGGGGATTAGTCGACTAATAGGCCTCTGACAGCCAGAAACATGTCATACTGATACCTGCTCTCTCACACCATAAAACACATATGTGCCCTCTCTTACACATATCAATGCACACAATTACTACTTTACTCCATGCACAAGTATACAATTTGAATCATAATAGAATTAATACACATATCTACAAGAAATCAAAAGGAGGAGGAGAATACACTCACATTGGGGAATCTGCGCACGCGTTACGGGCGAGTCGCCGTTACGGTCGCCGTGGTACCGTTCTTCGCTGTCGGACTGCATAGGACGGTAGCCAGGGTCCTGGGGGAAGGCCTGGCTGCAAATCTGGGGGTCTCGCGCTCGCCGGAAGGGCCTGGAATCGCCGCTCGCTCGCTGCCTGTGCTGCTGGTCTGGTTCTGGATCTGCTGTGCGCGTCGTCGGGCGAGTCGCTGTCGCGGTCGCTGCGGTGTCGTTCCTTGCCAACGGACTGCATGGGAGGGTGGCCAAGGTGCTGGAGAAGGCCACCGTGTTGGTCTCCGACGACGGCTTGGCGTGGATCAGGAGAACGGCCTGCTCGCCTGAACTTGCGCACGCCAATGCAACAACCCCATCTATACTAATAAATAGAAACACATGTATATAAATCATGCATACATATACATGATTATACATAACACATGCATGCATATATATAATTCAATATCAACAACATGTAGTTTTTTTTATAACCATGCAAAAATAACACACACAGGCAGTTTATCATTTACAAATTTATCTCACATTGGTTCTATCTATTTTCATTTTCGATGACACCTAACTCGTGCATAAATTCATATGCGTGCTAGATTCTCTTCCTATATTATTTTTTTTCTGTATCATTATTTTTACTACTTTCCCTGAATTTAAAGTTTAATTCATAAAATTTTACCAGTCACACAATCAACCAACTGTCCACAATAATTCATGTTAATTCAAGAGACAAATTCATGAAGCTGCAAAATATATAAATGTAGGTTAAGCTAACATAATCTGCAACTATGTTTAATTTCAATGGCGGTTGCCATCTAAGGTTTATGAACAAAAACTAAAAGGCAGTAGAAAAGATTGCACGAAACCACATGCAAACTATATAGAAACCCAGGAAGCAAGGTGGGGGGTATAATTCATTAGGAAATTATTGAATGGCAATGGAAGAGATTCTAAGCAACCAGGTAATATGATTTATAAAATGTGCAAGTAGGAAAACTGCTAACTATGGCTTAACAAGATCCTTTTTTTTTTTTTTGCAATTAACTTCACTAAATTCAATAGTGCCAAAAAGTTAAATACCACTGTCTTCATGAAAGGAAAAGATGCGAACGACAAAAGCAATAGTATCCACCAAAAAGATCACAAAAAAACAGGAGTCTAATTACACAAAGTTATGATAGAAAAATATTCAACAGCATAATATAAGCTAATATTAAATTACAAATAAGTATTGTTGAGAACTCACAGCAAAGAGAAAGAGGGATTCAAGAATCGAGACAAAACAGAGATTCACTCACACAATAATGTTTTTAACACACATACATAAGTATACAATTAAGTAAACACAAACCCACTCAATATATGACACCCACATGAAGATACAGACAAGAGGAGGGAGAGGATTTACTCACGCAATGGGGTGTGTCGGCTGGAGATGTTGCCGGCCAGGAGGAGACGGCCAAGGAGAGAGGTGGGCGCTGGTGGGAGCTGCTGGATGTTAGGTTCGGCCAAACAATACGCCAAGGGAAGGATCCGGCCAATGGAGAGGAGAGGGGCGGCTGTTGGTTTGGGAGGAGAGAAAGATTAGTTAGGTTAAGATAGGATTTAGTGGAGATTTAGGGGGGGTTGGTTGGGATTTAGATTTGATAGGATTTGGGTTGTGGGTTTGGATCAAATGGGTAATGGGCTTAAAAGGGTATGGGTTTAACAAATGGGCCACCAAGGAGATTGGGCTAAGGAGAAAGAAAAATCAATAATATGAACACTAATAATAGTAGTAACAAAATACTAATAATAATAATAACATCTAATAACAATAATTATAAAATGTACTTATAACAAGTGCAATAAATAATAACCAATACATGTATACAGTACAAAAATATTATCACTTACTACTAAAATGGTATTATGGAATAGGGATATTACAGATCCGTTGGGAGAAGACTCAACAAAAGACAAAGTTGAATCTAGTCGTTGGGAGCCAAGTCAGCAGAATTTTCTACTGCCGGTCGACCGGCCAGTCAACCGCCAATGGTCAGATTTCTGACCGTTGGGAAAGTGATTGACCGGACGATCGACCGTGGTTCCCAAACAGAGAGTAAAAAACTCTCTGTCGCTCGACCAGGCCTATCGATCGGAACAGACAGAGAGCACTGCTCGTACTACCAGTCGACCGGAGCGGTTGATCGATGTGAACGTTTGCACATTGGTGCTTGTCGGTCGACCGCACGGTCGACCAACAGAACAGTTTTGCTCTTCCAGCGGTCGACCGACTAAGGGCCAAAAACTAATATTTGGATATCTTTGCAAAACCAATCTTTTTTTCGATAAATTTTCTTTTGATAAATAAATACAAAATAGAGTTTTAGGGCTTTGAATAACTAGAGTGTAATCATGGATCTCAACACCAAATAGATTTGAACCATATTTTGATAAAATTTCTTTTCTAACATAAAGATCAGTTTTTTCAAAACTTGTTTTTCCAAAATCTGATTTTTCTGAAACTTTGTTTTTCTAAAAACCGGTAAATAAATTTTTGCTTGAAAACACAAAGAATACGAATTGTGTGTGTGTGAAAATCCCAAAAGTTATCAACCTCTATCATCTCGGTTTTAACAAATAACTATAAATCTTTTCTAAAATAGAAAAAGTAAAAATACAAATCTTGAAATAGTCTTCTCGATATTGCTTGATCCTAGAGCTCTTCTAGTGTGCTAGACTCTGGGATCTAAATCTTCTTGGCTTCTAAATGTGTGAGTCTTGTGATGGAGCCGAAATGCAACTTATGATTTTACCTGAAACTTAATTAAACAAATTTGTTAATACCTAACTACATATGGTTTGTTGTCATCAAAACTAGGGCTAATAGCCTTTGGGCCAACAATCTCTCCCTTTTTGATGATGACAAAACATATGGAGTTATTACAAATATTTTGGAAGAGACTTCAAGTGAAGCTCTCCCTTAACCCATACATATATAAGAATATGATATAAAAGAGCTAAATGCACAATAAAAGCATATATATATATATATATTATATATATATATATATATTATATATATATATATATATATATATATATATATATATATATATATATAATATATAATAGTTAGATTCATATGCCAACCATTTATGCATAACAAAGATACAGAAATAAGAAAATGTATGCACAAATGGTTACCTCCATCCATCCAATAATACCTCCAGCCTCCAAAGTAAGTGGTAGATGCAACACACAACAATACACATATACCACATAAAGACAATAAGGATAACTGCCATAACATAAATAAAGATGTCCATACATGCTTAGAGGTTCATGCCAACCTCAAAAGTCAAATACACACAAACAAAAACACATGTCCATAAAACACAAACTACATATCCCAAATACAGAAAACCAGGAAATAACAAAAGCTAACAAAAGCTAACTCCCCATAAATAACTCCATCAAAATATCTCTCTCCCTTTTTGTCATCAACAAAGGGGTCAATGCTCTAGAAATCTTGGTCTTCTGGGGAAGCAGGTGCCTCAGGAACAGCAGGAGGAGGAACCCATGCGTCGAAAGGAGGATCGGTGGGAGGAAGTGGCTGTAAGCGACCATGCAGAAGAGGAGCCGTCCAAGTGTATCGACTGTAGATATCACTGACGCAGGTCTGCGTGTAGTGAATGGAATCAAAAATGTGATTGAGATCATTGTCCACTCGCTGCTCTAACCGCTGAAAGTGAGCGATCATCTGAGCAGACATCTGCTGGTTATACTCTCGAAGTTGAGTGGAGAGAGCTTGGTAGGGATCAAAAGGAGCAGAAGAAGCAGAAGAAGATCTAGGAACAGCAGAAATGATAGGATGGGGCTGAGGAGCAGGAGGACGCTCCCGAACACGCATCCTCCTGAGGAGAGTGCTATTAATATCAACTGAGGGTTCAATGGACCGTTCAGTGGAAAGATCAAATTGGAGTTGCTTTAGTAGATGAGTAATAAGCATCCCAAAGGGCAAGTGCCGGTTTGGGACCAGAAGATGATCTGATGTCATGTAATCGATGATGAGTTTAGGAACATTGATTCTAATGCCTTTCAGAAGGCAATAGATTAGAAGAGGAGTAGAACTCCTAGCATGACTATACTCTCTTGATTTTGGCAGGAGATTATAGAAAATGATTTTAGCTAAGACCTGGGAGGTGGGAGTATAATACTTCACCTCCTCATTCCTAACTAAAGCGGGGTTATCATCATCGTGAAGCAAAATGGAGGCGGTGTGGGCAGACTCACCGTTAGGATATGCAAATTCATGAAGATCCACAATGCAAATATCTACCCCCTCACAGGAGAGGCGTAGGAGATTAGCAAATTTTTCAATGGAAATATTTTTATCTCTACCCACGACTCTAGACCTAATATGATTTTATTGGAAAGATAGGTTAGAGTAAAAATAATGGACTAATTCAGGGTAAACAGGTTCTTTCATGGTGACAAATTGCTCAAGTGAATTAGAACCTAAGATATTTGCAAGGTTTAAGTGCTCAAAGTCACAAAGTACCACAGTCCTACCAAATATAATATTTTTACTGTGAATTAGTGTATATCTATGAGATGCATTTTGGGAGATGAAGGGGCTGGATGATGATTCAGGGTTTTTCCCTTCTCAGATCTGGATCTTTTGGACATGGTGAATGACAAAACAAGATAATAGCACGAAATAAAGATGGATAAACAATAATAATAAAGAGAATTGAAGAGATTAAGCAGAAATTTTGGTTGTACCTCAAAATCAAAGAAAAATCCCTGAAAATAGCAGATCTGGAGCCTGAGATGGATTTAAACAATTTTTGTGGAAGAAATTTTGAAGTGGGAAGAGTTTAAATGGGCTGGATTAGGTTTGGGAGGAGGAGGAATTGGAGAGAGAGGAGAGGAAGAAGTCAGTTGGACAAGGAGAAATGAGAGAATTTTGGTAATTAGGGTTTATATAAAAATTGGGTAAAACAGCACAGCCCCGACTTCCGGTCGACCGCCCGGTCGACCGACAGAAACCGAGAGCAAACTCGGTTTCAGTCGGTCGACCGCCCGGTCGACCGGCTTTGTGTTGAAATTTTTTTTATTATATCAGGCTAAGTCGGTTAACTGCCCGGTCGACCGGCCTATGACAGGCTAACTCGGTCGACCGGAACTACGCAAAAACAGTTCTGCCCTTTTTAAACAAATTTTTTTGTTTTTAATTTTATATTCTTTTAAGGAAAAAAATAGAAACTTATATATTTACACATAAAACAGGAAAACCATGTTAAATTTTAATTTGCATGAAAAACACATAAAATTTTATTTTTATTTTATTTTCTTATTATTAACAACATATATTAATTTTTTAATAATTAAGCCATAAAAATTGAGATATTGAAGCTGAATACCCCTTTAAGGGTTCTGAACTTCTCCTTGACATTCCTCTAGATAAGAATTGTGCCGCACAATTGCTATCGCTATTTCTTTGCTTAATTTTGGTTAAATAAATTTTTATTTTTGACAATCATATATATATATTATAAAAACATTTATTAACAAAAAAATATTTAACACATGGACAATCAAGATATGGCTAGTATAGAATTAAAAAGCAAACTAAATACACAATCTCAACTATAGTAAGACACAAAAAAATGAGGATATGCAAGCATATTGTCACAAAATAAAAACATGAACCACCATGTGTTAAATATTTTTGTTGTATCATACTCCCAACTGCTTTGATACCGGCTTGAAAACACAAAGGAATATGAATTGTGTGTGTGTGACAATCCTAAAAGTTATCAACCTCTATCATCTCGGTTTTAACAAATGACTATAAATCCTATCTAAAATAGAAAAAGTAAAGATACAAATCTTGAAATAGTCTTCTCGATATTGCTTGATCCTGAAGCTCTTCTAATGTGCTAGGCTCTGGGATCTAAATCTTCTTGACTTTCAAATGTGTGAGTCTTATAATGGAGCCGAAATGCAACATATGATTTTACCTGAAACTTAATTAAACAATTTGTTAATACCTAACTATATATGGTTTATTATCATCAAAACAAGGGCTAATGGCCTTTGGGCCAACATACACACACACACACACACACACACACACACTTGATATGTTACTTAAGTTTAGGGATCTTGTGATTGACTATGATAGAAGTGAGAGTGCGTGATGATTTTTATTGACGATTTTAATGTTATTTGATAGTGAGGATTTAATTAGACGTATCAGAACATGTAGTTATTTCAGCTATTGATATTCAAATATACTGGTGATTTAGATGATCAGAGTAAATTGATGAATTATTAGACTTGTAGTTTACCGTACCGGATTACTCTTACATGGACTTGATATGTATGTTCTCGATGGATCCAATGAGATAATGAGTTGATGGGTCAGTTACAAATATAATATCGGTGGATGAGATTTTGATTGATTCTAGCTGGGACATATAGTATGGAATCATGTATTCAGACATGTTACTGTATTAATTAATGTTACCGAAAATTACTGAAAAATATTGTCAGACCGTAATATATGCATTGTTCTATTATTCGACCATTTACACGGTAATATAGTCCACATTATTATTGTTACACCATTGGCATCGTTACTGTTACCGTGTTATCCCAGTAATTGAAATAACATAGATATTAGTTGTCATAAATAAATAATGTAAATAGACAAGTTACACCGGGATTGGGAAAATTGATGGAGGAGACAGCGTTTGTATTTTGGGTGAACCTAGAATACAGGTTGCACAGCCCAGATATGATACTACTGTAAGATTCTAGGGGATGGCTAACATCCCTTTTTGTTTATATTATTATTGTTATTAACTATCTAGCAGTAGGACCTGATTCAGTGTCAGGTGATTGGGTTGTGATTCCTGACATGTACGGAACTCACCTAAATCACGGATCAACGTCTCTCTTATCAGTTTCAATAACTTAAGATCCTGATTGATACGTGTGGTAGGTATAGTATGGGATGCGCCTACAGCATATGGCAATTAGCATTCGCTGACATAATTAACAATGATAAAGTGTTTATTGTATACTGTGACTGATTGTATCCACTTGATATATAGAATGTGATAGACACCTGACTGTAATACATGATTCTAGAATAGGATATTTTCATTATTTTTTATTTATATTCATATATGTTATTGTGTTTTTGATGATCTTATTGTTTTATTATTATATTGCTTTTCATCACTTTATATGCACATACACTTTTCCCTTTTATTTTACACACTCATTAGGTCGCTTTCTGACGACCTGGATATGCATGTCCAGATATTGGATGTTCCATTTTATTGATCAGGTGTTCGATGAGACTGACCATTTTGCGAGAAGATGAAGTTTCTCTCTATCTGTTTTGGTATTCTTATCTTCCCTTTTTATTCATGTTCTGTAGTTTCCTTACTACCATATATATTAGACTCATCATTATTCCATTTTTGTATTCATTGTTATCATGCGTGGACATTTATATGTGTTATTGTAGAGATATTATTCTTATTTAGTAGATTTTCATAAGGTTTCTTTAGACTTAGCGTGTATACGTAGGGTATTCTCCTCGCGTATATGCGTCGTCGACTCTCGTCATGACTCCATTTTCACGTATTTTAAGAAGCGGGGCTTGACAGGATTTTCTTGGTATCAGTGCCAGGTTTTCGACTTGTGATCCTTCTCTTTTCGTAAAAAGATCTAGTTCTTACTAGTGACCTGAAACATGTTATAGTTACACTGTAATGCACATATATTACTTACACAGTGATACTGAGCTCATTTGGGAATCAATTATCCTTTCTTTGAAAACTCATCACTTGATTCTTTTGATGTCCTTGATTCCAACTCTTCTTTTAGAGTAATCCGGATTTTCTGATTGATTCCTATTCGCTTTTCTATTCTATTTCTCTGATTTGGTCTCTTGGAACTGGTTACTTTATGTTGATACTGGTAGCAAAGATTAGAGCGCGCAGCAAAAGCGTGATGGACCTATGATGTAGTGAGAAGTGACATGAAAGCTTTATATTCTCCCTTGACTTTGATTTTTATCATTCACTGCTCTATTGAAATTTCTAGGACGAAATTTTCATAAGGTGAGTAGAATGTAATATCTCTGTTTTTGAAATACAAGATTTAATAATGAATAATAATATTGTTAATTTGTATACATGTATTTTGTGCTAATTATTATTATTATTGTAATGTATTATTATTATGATTATTATTATTGATAATTATTATTATTATTGTTAAAATCTTAGTGTATTATAATTGATAAGTACTATTATGTATTAATATTATTACTACATATGATTATTATTATTATTCTGTTAATGTTATTATTATTATTTGGTTAAATAATACTATTATTTCTATTATTTATTGTCATTATTATTTATTATTAGTGGTAGTAGCATTTTTTTTTCTTGATTCTTACCCATAAACACTATAGCCCATTAGCCCGTTACCAATTCAAATCATAATCTTAACTACCTAATCAAAATCTTAACTAATTAAACCCTAACAAATCTTCATCATATACTCATTCCTGTGCTTGCTACCGCCCACATCACCCCCGTAGCCCCCTTGTAAGCTTTGAGCACATCACCCCAAGCACCATGGTGTAGGCCCAAAGGCCCATCACTCTAGTTTTGATGATGATCAACTCATGTAGTTATGTTTACTAATGATCTTGTGTTTAATTAGTGACAGATTTGTTATCAAGATCTTAGTAGGTGTGGAGCTTCAACAAAGGATTTAAAGTCATATTTTGGAGCTAGCACCGGTTGATTCACGAGCCTATGCATCAAGACCACATCAAGTACTCAAGAGGAGTCGAGCTCGTGGGATCGGTTTTGGACCAAGTCAAGAAGATGAGAAGACTTCAAGGGAAGACTTCAAGATCAAGACTTGTGTCTAGGTATAAGATTTTTGTTTTTAGATAAAATGTAAAGGATAGAGTAGTTGGTGGATTGCTCAAGTACATTTACACACACACACACTCTTGATAGATATGTTTTCATAAAAGATTTTTAGTTTTAGAAAAGAATTTTTACTTTGGATAAAGACTATAAAAATCAAGTTTAGAGCTTAATATCAAAAACTTAGATATTTCATCTTATTTGTGTAGTGGATCATATCCATACACACTATGCTTTAATGAGTTCAAAATATCTAGTTTTTATTTAAAGGAGTTTTGAAAAACAAGTTTTAGAAAAATCAAGTTTGGAAAAATACCGTTTTGTTTTAAGCCAATATTTCCATATTACAAAAATAGTCTAAATCTTTTATAACATGCTTTGATTTTGTGCAAGCATGTTTGTTTATCAAAGTATATTGCTAAAACTATTTTTGTAGATTTTTAAGTATTTTATGGGATTTTATTTGAGCCAAAAAGACAAACTTTTTAATCCCAGATTCCTGTTTTCTGGCTTTAGCAAGTCGACTGTATAGTCGACTATACCTGAAGTCGGTCGACCGGACCGGTCGACCGACGTGCACGACGTGCACGCCTTGACCTGGCAGATGGCCGGTCTACCGACCCAGTCGACCGGAACTGAGAGCAGTGCTCTCTGTTCTTTTGGGTCGACCGGGCGGTCGACTGGAGGCTCCAACGGTCGGATTCTTGACCGTTGGCGGTCGACCGGGCGGTCGACCGACAGGTCGACGAAACCCAACGGCTAGTTTTTCTCAGCCTATAAATTTGGGGGTTTGGTCATTGTTTTGACATAAGATTTTGGAGAAGTTTTAAAGCCAGTTTTTCCTACTCTTTTCAGAGGTTTTTCTCCACAAATTTAGAGCCAATACTTCCAATTAAAAGGAGAGTTTATCAAGAGTGTTTCAAAAGAGATTCTTTGAGTTTTCCTCCACCATTCTCTTCCTTGTTTTTCTCACACAAACACTTGAGCATCCATTGATTATTCATTCTATAGGAGTGTTGTAGTGAGAGCTTTTATTGGTGACAAAGTGTTTAGATCACCAAGATTTCATCTTTGTTCTTTGAGGAGGCGGACGTGTGTGTTCGCATTATTTGGGTCCAAGTGTGGACTCGGGTGTTTCGAGTTCGGGTGCGAACTCCTTGTTTGAGGTGCGGCCTTGGCGAGCCGGTGGGCTTGCGTGTGTACGGGCTAAAGAGTCCGAGAGCTTGTAGGTGTTGCGGCACCGGGTGATCCATTGGGATCGAGTATAGTGGAAATCCTTCACGTGTCGAAGGCGGGGATGTAGAGCAAGTGTGCTCGAACCTCGAAACAAATCCCTTGTGTTTGCGATGGCTCTCTCTCTCTCTTTGTCACTTATTTATATCTTGCATACTTATCTTGTCTTTATCTTTACATGTTGCATACTTATCTTGTCTTTATCTTTACATGCTTGATATATTGTGTGCTCATTGATATACTTACTTGGGTTTGTTTGCTAACACTTGTATTTAACCAAGAGAGCCAACGCGGCACCTCAACCCATTCAAGGGGAATCTAGAGGAGTTAGTCCAGAGCCCTTCACGGGGAATTCGGCTACACTCTTGTGTTATACATAGTGTTTAGTGTAATAGTTTTTAGTTTGATCATTATAGTTTACACTTCCGCATTATTTGGCATTAAGTGACCATTAGATTAGCCATCACCTATTCACCCCCCTCTAGGTGAACTTTCAATTGGTATCAGAGCCAAGTGCTCTGATTTTAGGTCTTACAACCTAGAGTAAAAGATCCTCATTTTTAGGCTAATCACAATATTTGTACACACACCATGGACTTCATGTCACCACCCATGTTTGACATTCTTAACATCCATATATGGAAGGTGAAGATGTCCTTGTACCTCAAAGCCCTAGGTTATCATGTTTATCTTGCCATCACTAATAATGTTATTGTCTATATGGTAAGAATACTGAGGCTAATGCAAAAGCCCTTAATGCTTTAAAGTCTACCCTAAATGATGTTTATTTATCTAGAGTTTCTAACTTTGATTCGGCTTTTGTAGTTTGGAATACCCTCATCTCCCTTGGCGAAAAAGATCAATACTATGCGGGGAGCGATTCGGACGTTGGAAGCAACACCTCCAACTTGTGCTACATGGTCCAAGGGGATAACCCCCTTGAGGTAACTACCGAATCCGAGGATGAGGACATGTCATATGATGAGCTTACCATTTTTTGTCAATTATTTCTTGAGAAATATGACATGATTAAGAAAGATAATAAAAATTTGAAAAAGAATTTTGATTGCATGCATATAGAACAAGATTCATTTAGAAACAAGATTGCATGCTTAGAAAATGAAAATAATGTTTTGAAAAATGAAAATGTTTCCCTTATGTCTAAATTAAATGATTTGTGTGAAGGGAACACTATTTTGAAAAATAAAGTTATTTTGGTAGAAAAACAAAAAGATATTGCTTTACAAGAAAACACGTCCTTGAAAAAGAAAATTTTTGAAAAAGAAAAAGAAAATATTTTTCAAAAGAAAAAGAAAAATGATTCTTTATCTCATCATGCTTTACATGCCACCACTAATGAGATTAAAGATTTGAAAAATAAAATGGATTATTTGAGTTCAACATTGAACTCATGTGCATTTAACCATACTAGGTTGGAGTCAATGTTTTCAAAGAAACAAACTCCACACATTCATGCACAACATCATCATGCATATGCTTATGTTGCACGTCATGATCACACCCACACACATAAGCATCCTAAGGTGTACAAATGTACACATTGTGGCCGCAAAGGCCATCTAGCAAAGTTTTGTTTTGACAAGTTGCATTATATAAATTTTGCTAAAAATAAAAATGTTTGGGTGCCTTATAAAGCTAGCCCCCAAGGACCCAAGAAAAAATGGGTACCAAAACCCCCACCCCATGTTTTGATGTAGGTGAGGGATCTCTCAAGACGTGAGAGATTGGTGCCTTGATGGTGAGTGCAATTGAACTAAAAGGACACATATTTGGAGCACCGCTATCAAGGGAGTTTTGGTGGGATGACCACCATGATTGGAGCTTTGCAGTTGGTAACAATCTCTAAACTCCCATTTTATTTATGTTCATACTTGTTCATTCATGATATTTTTAGCATGATCATGTTTTATTTGTTTTAAGTGCTTCATGTGGTAAAAACATGCTTAGATGTAATTTTTATCAAAACTTGTATTATACATGTACAAATAGTGAGTTACACTTGATTTATATATGTTTGCAATTCATGCTCATTTGTACCCTCTATATGCACATGTATAGACTAGTTTTGATGATTCTCTCATTTATACATGCTTTGCCAAATTTTATGATTTTACTTCATGTATATGTATCTTTAATTTAAATCTAATAAATATACATGTATACCCGTGAGTCTCTTGCCTTCATGCAAATACATTTGATAGACTCTTTTATGTTTGGGATATGTATGTGTATTGTTAGGATTGGATAAATCATACATATACCTAGAAGTGTGTTTTGCTTTAATGAAAAATGAATTTTCATGTTTGTTTGATAAAAATGAATTTTTTTAAAAAATGATACTCACACTTTTTGAGCTTCAATGTCTATTTTCATGAAAATGCCATTTACATGACTTTTGAACACTCACACCTTATTTCTTTTGTCATGACTTTGATTCATGAACATATTTTTGAGCTTCATAGATCGAGTGTCAATTCTTGTATTTAGTATGATTCATGAAATACATATGCTTTGATTTCATATTTTTAAGGATCTTTAACTAGTTTTTCAAAAATTATTTTAACTAGTTATTGATTCCTCATTTGGTAGTGATTTTCAATGCTAAAATATTTTCAAATCTATTTTTGAAAACTCTACCCTGTATGGGCGGATGGCTGGGCGATTATGCCTCGTATGCTTGATTGAAAATCTTTTATCTTGAGCATATAAAGGGAGGTATAGGTTATGAGTCATATACATGATTTACATTGTTATTTTCAATTGGTATCATTGGATCGTTTCAATTGGTATCAATTTGAACTTCTTTGTATATACTCATATTTTGTTTCTTATATATGTATGTATCAATTTCACTTGGTATACTCATTTTTCATACATATCTATGAGTTATTTGTGCTTGAGTTAAAATTGTTTTACATATTTAAAGCACAAAGTTGTTTATGATAAGAAAATAAAATTTTTTTTAAGAAAAATTCTCAAGATTTGTTTTATTGAGAAAATCAAAATTTTGTTTTATAAGAAAAATATCAAAATTAAAAAAAATTATGTTTATTTGATATCTCAAAATTTGTTTTAATAAAGAAAAATTAAAAAAAAATGTTTTGATTTATATTGCCTATATGCAAGGGGAGCTTAACATCTCTTCTACATATAGATTCATGTTGAGTGTATCTTGTATTGAGGAGCTTGACAACTCTTCTTTATGTGATACACGTGTGTAGGGGGAGCTTCACATCTCCTCTTATGTATTACATATTATACGTTATGTGAATTAGGGCTTGTCATCCCTCTTTCATGTAATGTATATGTGTAGGAAAGTTACTTAACCGTCTTCTCTTCATGGATGTATATCGCATATAACCTTTTATTGCTATGTTTGATTTGACCTCTTATTGATCTCTTTGTTTATGAAAAAAAGGGGGAGAAAGATTTGATGATTTTATTTTTACCTTAACCCCTTTGTTGATGATTGACAAAAAGGGGGAGAGGTATTTGGTAAGTATTTGCTATATATGCATGTTTTTATAAAGGATTTATGTTTATGCATATATGTTTTGTTTTGCAAATAGGAGAAAAAGAATTTGATTTTATTTTATCTCCTTGATTTGCATACATGTCATGTGCTTCATTTCTATATTATATTGTTTATTTGTTATGCATGAGTTAAGGGGGAGCTTCTTTAGAGCTTTACTTTAATCCATGCATATATAACTTCATGCGTTTTGTCATCATCAAAAGGGGGAGATTGTTGGCCCAAAGGCCCATCACTCTAGTTTTGATGATGATCAACTCATGCAGTTATGTTTACTAATGATCTTGTGTTTAATTAGTGACAAATTTGTTATCAAGATCTTAGTAGGTGTGGAGCTTCAACAAAGGATTTAAAGTCATATTTTGGAGCTAGCACCGGTTGATTCACGAGCCTATGCATCAAGACCATATCAAGTACTCAAGAGGAGTCGAGCTCATGGGATCGGTTTTGGACCAAGTCAAGATGATGAGAAGACTTCAAGGGAAGACTTCAAGATCAAGACTTGTGTCTAGGTATAAGATTTTATTTTTAGATAAAATGTAAAGGATAGAGTAGTTGGTGGATTGCTCAAGTACATTTACACACACACACTCTTGATAGATATGTTTTCATAAAAGATTTTTACTTTTAGAAAAGAATTTTTACTTTGGATAAAGACTATAAAAACCAAGTTTAGAGCTTAATGTCAAAAACTTAGATATTTCATCTTATTTGTGTAGTGGATCATATCCATACATACTATGCTTTAATGAGTTCAAAATATTTAGTTTTTATTTAAAGGAGTTTTGAAAAACAAGTTTTAGAAAAATCAAGTTTGGAAAAATACCGTTTTGTTTTAAGCCAATATTTCCATATTACAAAAATAGTCCAAATCTTTTATAACGTGCCTTGATTTTGGGCAAGCATGTTTGTTTATCAAAGTATATTGGTAAAACTATTTTTGTAGATTTTTAAGTATTTTATGGGATTTTATTTGAGCCAAAAAGACAAACTTTTTAATCCCAGATTCCTGTTTTCTGGCTTCAGCAAGTCGACTGTATAGTCGACTATACCTGAAGTCGGTCGACCGGACCGGTCGACCGACGTGCACGACGTGCACGCCTTAACCTGGCAGATGGCCGGTCTGCCGACCTAGTCGACCGGAACTGAGAGCAGTGCTCTCTGTTCTTTTGGGTCGACCGGGCGGTCGACCGGAGGCTCCAACGGTCGGATTCTTGACCGTTGGCGGTCGACCAGGCGGTCGACCGACAGGTCTGACAGAAACCCAACGGCTAGTTTTTCTTAGCCTATAAATTTGGGGGTTTGGTCATTGTTTTGACATAAGATTTTGGAGAAGTTTTAAAGCCAGTTTTTCCTACTCTTTTCAGAGGTTTTTCTCCACAAATTTAGAGCCAATACTTCCAATTAAAAGGAGAGTTTATCAAGAGTGTTTCAAAAGAGATTCTTTGAGTTTTCCTCCACCATTCTTTTCCTTGTTTTTCTCACACAAACACTTGAGCATCCATTGATTATTCATTCTATAGGAGTGTTGTAGTGAGAGCTTTTATTGGTGATCAAAGTGTTTAGATCACCAAGATTTCATCTTTGTTCTTTGAGGAGGCGGACGTGTGTGTTCGCATTGTTTCGGGTCCAAGTGTGGACTCGGGTGTTTCGAGTTCGGGTGCGAACTCCTTGTTTGAGGTGCGGCCTCGGCGAGCCGGTGGGCTTGCATATGTACGGGCTAGAGAGTCCGAGAGCTTGTAGGTGTTGTGGCACCGGGTGATCCATTGGGATCGAGTATAGTGGAAATCCTTCGTGTGTCGAAGGCGGGGATGTAGAGCAAGTGTGCTCGAACCTCGAAACAAATCCCTTGTGTTTGCGATTGCTCACACTCTCTCTCTTTGTCTCTTATTTATATCTTGCATACTTATCTTGTCTTTATCTTTACATGCTTGATATATTGTGTGCTCATTGATATACTTACTTGGGTTTGTTTGCTAACACATGTATTCAACCAAGAGAGCCAACGCGGCACCTCAACCCATTCAAGGGGAATCTAGAGGAGTTAGTCCAGAGCCCTTCACGGGGATTCGGCTACACTCTTGTGTTATACATAGTGTTTAGTGTAATAGTTTTTAGTTTGGTCATTATAGTTTACACTTCCGCATTATTTGACATTAAGTGACCATTAGATTAGCCATCACCTATTCACCCCCCCTCTAGGTGAACTTTCACATGGCACACATCATGCACAACCCATGCTCTCCACCTCGTGCTCCTTCTTGCACCCCCACCGCTGCAACCCGGACCTCCTCTCCCTTGGCCGAGAGCCTGGTGCGCCAACAGTCTCACTAGGCCTGCCCTTTCCCCCACGGCCACATCATGGCAGCACAGCCCAGATCCCCACTTGCTGGATTCTTTCTAGTATGAGCAACCCACCAACAGCCCCATGCCTCCATCTCCCCTCTTGCTGAACTCCTCCTCCACCACTCCGGCGAGATCCGATCTCTGTGGCAGCACTCTTCCATGCCGTAAGCACCCCTCTCCCCTTCTCCCATGCCGCCAGCATCTTTTCCTTCCCCACTGATGCCGGAGCTCTACCAAGCACTACCCTCCCTCCATGGCTACACAGCCCGGAGCATCACCTCCCTCCATTGTGCCTCCTCCCTCCATGGCCACATCCAACACTCCAACAGCATCCCTCCACTCCTCCATGGCAATAGCATCCCTCCCCACTCATCCAGTCCTACCATTAAGTTTGCGACACCTCGCCGGTAATTCCACGTCCACGCCATCACCTTGGTCTGCACCTTGCCAAGCCCTTGCTTGGCCGTGCCTCCTCCACCTACTGGAGCACCCGCTCGACCACCAACTCCTCCGTTGGCGAGTGGGAACACCTTCATCAGAGTCTCCGATGACCTCGGCGGCCTCCATCTTCTCTGCGGCCTCCGCCGGTGCACTGGAGCCACCCCTTGGCCGTGCCCCCAACCTTGTTGTGATTTCCTTCTCTCTCTCTTTGTATATTTTATTTGAGTGTGTAAGTTAATTTTTGTGCACCATTTGCATGTGTTTACATGGGTAGGTATGTATACATACATTCGTACATACATGCATGCATGCATGCATGCATACATACATACATACATATGTGTGTGTGTATAATGCATGTGTTGGATTATATTGTGCGTGTTGTATTATAAAGTAGGTGTGTGTTTTAATTGGTGCATGTATGCGGTGTATGTGAATGTGTGCGTGTGTTATTTACGTAGATGTGTGTACTTATATATGTATGTATATGGGTATATACATGTGTGTATGCATGTGTGTACGTATATATATGTGGTGTGTGTATGTGTACGTGTGTTTGTTCCTGTGAGTTCATGTGTTTGGTTGGTGTTACAGCGATACAGACCCGCTCGTGAGACCGGGACCCGATCCAGATTTGTATTCGTTATGAACCCGATACACTGGCAATTTAAAGATCGACCCAAGAGACAATTCGTAGGTTCATACCGGTTTGTGCAGTGAAGACCAGACGGCGGTTCGAATCCAAAATCACGTCATTTCATGTAAGTGTTTGTTTATAGGTCTATTTCAATTTTAGTGTTATACCTTACTATTTCATACGAATGTATATATTATTCTGTATTATTCTGACAACTATTGTTATATCATGATGCTCTGATATAGTTTTATTGATATATCGTTACTCTGTTGCCAACGTTATTATCATTTTGTTCGGTATTCTAGGCTAACGAGTATTATTCATGACTTTCCTTATTAGTGATAACCGGATGAGAACTTAATTGTAAATTTGAGGACTAATTAATGAGACATGCCTCATTATAGATTGGGTAAGTGGACTATATTAGAGTGAGGTCAGATTTGGTGATGGAGAAGAAATTTCATATATTGTTGATATATATAAATATGTTGAAAATTAGTATCTTAGACTAAGATGTAGGTGTCTCGCATTATTGATTTGTAACATTATTTGATTTATTAGATTTGTTGATTTTGAAATTTATCAATGGACTCTTATTGGAGTGGAGATTGACTTAAAGTTAGGAAGAAGTGTAGATTGGAATAATATGAATTAATAGAGTGCATGGATATATAGTGGATTCAATATCCTGTTACTGAGATATTCTTATCCTATTATTTCATGTATAGATTGTTTACTGTTTCGGATTCAGTACAAGTTGTAGTATACCTTAGACTATGACTTGACGGGACGTAGTGATTAGCTTAGTTCGTGTTTGTAGCTGAGTGGTATTTTTCATATGCAACTATTTAGTGATTACTTAGATAGAAATTCTATTGATATTAGTAATTGATAAAATAAGAGATTTTTATTAAAAGGATCGACTGGATTGGAATTGACTTGGAGGTTGAGGAATAGACATTGATTGAGTTGACCTGACCTAGTGAATTTTAGATATATATATACCTGATATGTTACTTAAGTTTAGGGATCTTGTGATTGACTATAATAGAAATGAGAGTGTGTGATGATCTTGATTGATGATTTTAATGTTATTTGATAGGGAGGATTTGATTATACGTATCAGAACATGTAGTTATTCCATTTATTAAGATTTGGATATCTGGTGATTCAGAGGATTAGAGTAAATTGATGAATTATTAGACTTATAGTTTACTATACCGCATTAGAGTGATATGGACTTCATATGTATGTTCCCGATGGCTCTGTTGAGATTATGAGTTGATGGATCAGTTACAGATATAATATCGGTGGATGAGATTTTGATTGATTCTAGCTAGGACTGTATAGTAAGAAATCATGTATTCAGACATGTTCTTTATTAATTCATGTTACTGAAATTACTGGGAAAATATTATCAAGCCGTAACATATGCATTGTTCTATTGTTCTGCTGTTTACACGGTAATATTGTTCACATTGTTGTTGTTATACCATTGGTATCGTTACTATCACCGTTTCATCCTAGTAATTGAAATAACATAGATATTGATGTTGTGAATAAATAATATAAATATACAACCTACACCGGGATTGAAAAATTGATGGAGGAGACAACATGTATTTGGGTGGACCTAAGATACAGGTTGCGCAGCCGAGATACGGTCCACAGCAGGGTTCCGGGGGATGACTGACATTCTGTATTGTTCATATTGTTATTATTATTAACTACCTAGTCATAAGACCTGATTCAGCGCCAGGTGATTGTTGACTGAGTTTTCCTGCACACAAAATGTAGTTTAGTTTTAAGAATGGGATGTGCAAGTTCTCAATTCTAATCCGCGGTAGCAGGGGCTATGCGGGTCGTGATCCTCAGGGAGGGACTGCGATGGAAGCGTTAAGCAAGTTTCTCTAAAGTTTTTATTTTTATTAGTTAAGTTAGAAAGGAAGTGGTATTTACAATGGGTCGGCAAATAAAGAATTGGGAGAAGTTGTGATTTAATCTACAAAAAAGAAAAGAAAAGAAAAAGAAAACTTACCTCTTAGTCTGCTTACCATTTGAACCGTTGCGATGATTTACCTTTTCTTGGAAGGGGTACAAGCATGGCTTATAGGATCGTCCGCCTTCTTAATCTACTCTATGAAATGAAAAACAAGCTATGAAGACCTGTTCATCATCATAGGCCATCAAGGTTCCTTCTTCGGTTAGGTATTCTCGAAGCAGTTGGATCTCATGGTGGGCAAGACATTAGAGAAAGAAACATGTCATAAACAAAAATAGAAGAACAATGATAGACAAAGATAGAGACACAATAAAACAAGAATAGAATAAAAAGAACAAAAACAAGCTTCGACTTGATTATTAAACAATGGTGGAAAATTACAACTTACACCGGCTGTCACCATCAGTACAAGTGGATCCCTTCCTCCATGAATACATCATCTCCTCTCAGTTTTCACAAAAAGAAAATAAAATTTACAGAGGAAAGAAAATCTAACCTAAAACCTAAAAACCCTAGCTTTTGGCCCTTGGCTTACCTCTGGACGACTCTGTACGTTGCACTGAAGGGGGTATTTATAGGTGCATAAGGCCGAAAGTCCCGGATGAAGTTGCCCACGAAATCTGGTATTCAGATTCATCCAAAATGCCGCAAAATTGCGGCTTTTGCCGCAAAATTGCGGCAGTATAGTGGAGTCAGGCCACGCGCTTTGTCGTGTGGCTTCTCCTGGTCCGTCCATGTGGGCGTCTGCTTTTGGAAGTATGATCCTGGCTCTTCATATTGGGATTTCGAGATAACTTGATAATCAAGTTACCTAGATTTTGAATTCTCCCAATCTCTTTTAAACGAATTTCCTTATCTCTGCACTCTTTTCATTCTCATCTGCAAGAGTTTAGGGTGGGTAGAAGTCTATCCTTCCCTCATCTTTGATATTTGCAACTTCAGCCCTTTGTGTATTTGCACTTTGACAATTGATATTTGCACTTTTACACCTGGGCTTCAAATGTGGGCTTTTGGGCTTCATTAAGCTTTATTTATTATAAAAAAAGAATTCGAGGGCCTGCACACAATAAATTACAAAATATTAATAAATGTGCAGAATTAAATGAATAAATATGAAAATGTGATGGTAAATATGATGATAATTATGCATTTTTTACTACTAATCACACCCCCACACTTATCTTTTTGCTCGTCCTCGAGTAAAAATCAAAAAGAAAAAGAAAATCTAATCTAACTAACTCACTTTCGTAGGAATCACGGTTGCACTTAGCGTGTGCAACAAGCCGTTAAACCCCTAGGTACCCTAGAGGACGAGTGTTGTCTCGTGAGGGTTTCAACGGATTACACCCACAAAATCCATAAAAAGGAAAATATTTGACTTATATTTGAAGAGACTAAGTAGTCTATAAGTTTTAGGATCCTCATTTTTATTCATTCTTTAAACTTAGTCTTAATAAAGTTAATTGTTTCCATTTTAGGTAAGGATTAAAATTGAATGTTTGTATAGTCTTTTTCGTTACCAAAAGTCATATGCATCCTTATGTTTTTACTAGCAATTCCTTAACTTGGACTCTCATGCCTCTTTATTATTTTTATAACATCATCTAATTTTCTTTCGTGTAAGTATAAAGGCTTCTTGAGGCCCTCATACCTAACTAATCGACTAATAGATGTGTTAATAAAATTTTTTTTTTTGGCATGTATAACTCATCTAATTTTCTTTCGTATAAGTATCAAGGCTTCTTGAGGCCCTCATACCTAACTAATTGACTAATAGATGTGTTAATACATGTATATATTTCTCAGTTTTCTTAGGCTTTCTAATCCACCCATGTAGCGAACTTAAAGTCGGTGGCTCCCAAACCGGTCGGCTTTAGGGCACCAGGTGAGAAAACACCCCGCGGACTCAAATTCGAATGAACTAGGCCACAAAACTAAGGACTTTATTTTTATTTAGAACTCACCTTTAGGCGTGAATACTTATGCTTCTTGAGGCACATGTATCCAGCTTAATTGGTGATATTAATTTTTTTTTTTTATGAGGCACAAGGTCTTTGTCTTAGAATCCTAGATATGTACTAGGAATGCACATTCATTAAGGTAAAAATTAAGACTAACTAATTATTCAATTTCTCTTCCTATACCTAAAATTTAAACAATTTATTTATTTTGACCAAGATTTTAGAAATCCTAATCATGATTTTCCTAATCCTTAAAACTAACTTAGATTTCTTTCAAAAAAATAAGTCAAAGTATTATCCTTTTATAATTTTTTTTTTTAAAATTTTTTTTAAAATTTTTTTGAAATGTTAGAACAAATAAAGAGAAAAATATTTTTTTATTTTATAATTAATCTTTTCTATGTTAGTAAACCCTCCCCCACACTTATCTCTGTGACACTTAAAAAAGACAAGATTCTCATTGGTCCGAACGATGTCTAAACTTGTTGACATTTACAAAAGACAAGGGACAGACGAGCTGAAGACCAGTTTTCACCCACCTCCAAGGGGACAAGGAAGCGGTTTGGACTCCACTGATCCAGCAAGCAGAACAGTGAACCCGGATTGTTTCTAAACAGACCTCAGCAGGTCTAAAATGCTAGCATTTAGCATTACATTAGCCCAAGGGGATAGCCTCGTTTGAGAGGCTAACATCATCCAGAGCATCGCCAGGAAGCTAACTGACAGCTTCGCCGAAAAGCCTCTTTTCGGACTTCGTCAGAAATTGCCTCTAGCTCCGCTATGAGCTTCAAAGCGGGCAGCTCCGCCATCAGCCTGCTATGGTCAACCTTTGACTAATCAAAACTCCTGATAAGATCGGATTCAATCTAATCAAATCCAATCAGGATTCAAATATGGCAGGTGATTGCCACAATCTCTTGACTCTCTTGAAACGAGTAAGTGGATCAAGGAGAATCTCCTAACAATATGGAAAGATCATAACACATCGGAAAGGTCAACCGACTTTCCATTTTCTAGCTCCGCAGAAGCTATTATAGCCTCGCAGCAAGGCTACTTTCCAGATTCAAACAGATTCGGTTCAATCTGTTTCTATATCTTCAAAGGGGACGATTATACCTTACTTTCCCTATAAATAGCCCATCAGGGGCACAAGGGAGGAGGATGGCAGGGCACAGGAGAGAGAGGACTCCACAAGCAGAGACTTCTTCATAACGCATCGCGTTCTCTAATTCAGAGACCTTCCAAGAGAAATACTTCTCTTTTCAGGGTGGCGATACCCTAAACAACCTCTTTTCCTCAAGGAATCTCCGAACCAGGCGAGAAGGAATTCCTCACAGAAGTGGTTTTGAGAAGTAGTCAGAGGGTTCTACCAATCCTCTATTCTCTGATTCCCGGAACCAGGCGAGAAGGGAATCTCATCGCTCGCATCGTCAAAGGGACAAAGTGGTCGCGCGCTGACCAGACTCCTATCGGCACACTTCTCCAGAATCTCTGAGGAGATCTACTTGTAATCTTTTTAAGAATACTTGTAATTTAGCTCCTCAAACTTTTTTATTTGTAAGTTTTCCCCCTTTGCAAACATAATGGAAAACAAGATGGCGACTCCGCTGGGGAGGGTATTCTCCTCTGCTGAGAATCAAGTGTCGCAATGCGACGAACAGACCTTCGGGTCTATCTCTGAATTCAGAAAAGCCGGTGCAGCCAGATCTTCTCTGGCTAAATCTTCAAGCAAAGTCTCTGCGGAGACGGAAAAGGTTCTCTGCAAACCTGCCGCATTTCTCTGGCGCAACAAGGAAACATGCCCGCGGCCCAGACCCTGCACTTTTGAGAACCTTGTTATCCAGATCGATCAAGGAAGATTTAAAGAAGTCCTCTCTGGGGGTGGCCTGATGCTTCAAGCACGGAAGCACGGGGTCTTCATGACCAAGGTTTCAAATCAGAAACCAGAGGCAGAATTTTGCCAACACCCCGCAGCCCCGCTTGTGGCTATTCAGGTTCCTTGCGAACCTATGCATCCTCTGCCAAAACGGATATGGAGGCCTAAACAGAGGTCTCTGCTGAAACTTCAGGCGTAGCCACGCCAGATCCGCGCCTCTCTTATGAAGAAAAAGGCAAGATGCCCGCCTGCGCCAACAATGCTGCCAACCATAAAGTCAAGACGGCGATCATACCGTCGCCTAGAGCAGCAATGCCTACTGCTAGCCCTGTCCTCACAAGCAAGGCTATTGTACCTCGGCATACTCATCGGGTTTACAGCCGCGAGGCTAGAACCAGAGCACTATGCGGTGCTGATCCTTTCCGCAGGAATAAGGGGAACGATGCGTTGTCCCATATACCAGATGGTTCAGGCCCCTACAGGGCCGACCTGCGAGAATTCTTGGCGGACAAGCGGAGATTGAAGCATTTCCAGACTACTTCCTCCTGTCTTCGACGATGTGACTGCCAATTGGTGATGGTCCATTCTATGCAGTGTCGGTTACGACCGACCCTCGCCACTGCTCCATATCGGCGATCAGTCTTTGATCGACTGTCTGCGCGCGTCCCGATGAGGCATCCCAAAAGGAGCGGGCCACCGGATCCAGCCTCTGCATCCGTCAACATGACCGGAAGGGGGCGAGAGCTGCGCGGAAGAAGTCAAGCCCCTGACGACACCCCTTCGGCTCCCCAGGATCCAGATTATAGCCCGGGCTAGGTGAAGTCTTGGTGCGCAAAGAAGGTGTTTTCCGAAGCACCAGATCCAGGGTGGGATACCCTATAATATGAGCAGCCTTCCTCCTCGACCGGTCCCAACCGTGCCACAACTAGGCGGTCACCCCAATCATCCGATGGAGAAGATGAAGACAGCGGGTATGCCTCTTCAGCAACAGTCAGTTCGGTGCGAACGGACAAAGCATCGGTCAATATGGCCGAGAACGCCAATGACGACCTTCGTCGGCGTTTGGAAGCTCAGGAGCAGACCTCTAGAACTCAGCAAGAGGCCCTGGACAATATTCAACATATGCCTCGCTCAGCTCCTCAGCAACCGGAATGATGGTACAGGGAGTAATCATGACGAGGAGGGACATCTCAGCAATGATCCGCCCAAGACGAGAGAACCCAGGGAGGCTCTTCCCTGGATGCCGAAGTCCTTAAAGGCCTTCAAGCTCAAATTTCATCCCTAGCTCAGAAGGATGAATTGAAGAAAG
>JAVJIF010006025.1:0-224688 GCA_038442645.1 Agave tequilana | reverse complement strand
TTTTTGACCATTTAAATCTTAGCACGAGATTAATGTGATCATTATCACGTTTTGGACAATTACTTTTCGTGATCCATTCACTCTTCAATCAGTTGGAGAAGATCAAGGAAACCCTCAATTAGTTGAAGAGGATCAAGAGAAATCCCTCAATTAGTTGGAGAAAATCAAGAGATTGTTACAACAACCTTGAGCTAGCTGGCTAATTAGCTTCGGCAAGCTATGTTTAGCTCTGCAGCGAAGCTAGACTGTGCTGATTTTTTAGGAGAGCAGTTACAAACTCTTTGAAGCCTAAAAATAGCCAATACAGGGCTGGACGTAAAAAAGTAGGCTGGATTTTGAGGGAGAAGAAGGCTTGATCTTGATAACCCTTGGCTGAAAAATTCAAACGAAGACTGATCTTCTTGAAGAGACATTTCACAAGAGATCACTCTTGAGCTTTCAAGCTTTTCTCAGAGAACTTTGCTTCTCATTTTAGGGTGCTAATACTCTTACAATCTTCTTTTCTCAAAGATTTTTGAAATCAGGCAAGAAGAAAATCTTAAATGGAAGACTCAAAGACTTAATCAATCACTCGCTTTGTCAATGGAACAAAGTGGTCGCGCGCTGACCAGCCTTCTACTGGTACACTTTCCCCGAAATCTCAAGAAGAGAGTACTTGTAATTTTTCATTTTTACTTGTAATTCTCTTCAAATTTTTGTAAGTTTTCCCGACTTCAAATCAAATGGAAAACAATTACCTTCATAATTTATCTTTATCAATATCACTCAAATCGTCTTCTGTATTTACATATGCAACAACCCACATGTATGTTATATGCACATATATATGCATGTATAAATTCATATTATTCAATTATTAATAATCAAATTCTCAGTTCGTCAGCTTCCATAGTTATATTATGTTAACTTTTTATACATATATCACTTACTGACATTAGATTTCTAATCACATTGACACGACGCTCAATCTTTCCTCCGTATCACAAGTACCTAATCATCTAGATAGTTATCTATTCATCACCGATTAAATATAATTGGTATTACTACAGAGATATGAATCTCAAGACTAATCGAGAAATCTTCTTATTCTAACTAATCAATTTATCACATAATATTTGTATTTATTTAGTACATCTCATGCAACATATAACTTTTAATATCATAGTCATTCTTTCATGAAGTTCATCACTGATTATAATCAATTTTAATCAGCTATATCCAACAACAATTACTTGCTTTATCTTTTTCATTTCACGATTATCGATTTCATGATAAATCATCAATTTTAGCAAATTCTTATTCATAATACCTCATCACTTCAAGAATTCCCCTATTGTTATCAATTATACACGATTTTTTGATCCCCCACTATTTATTATGAATTAAATATTTTGTGTATTTCATTTCATTTCCAATCCAAATGAATTATTAAAGTTAGTAACTAGTCGTAGCTAATTGCCGATAAACAATTTCATTATCATCTTAGTCAAATATAAGTATACTTGATTAACTATTAAATTATAAACTTAATTAATTGCCAATCACACACGAATTTTAAAAAGTGGTTCTAATATGCTGGTTATTCATCCAATCCATCCATATTGCTTTTAACTAATGAGATCTAATATTATCTTAATGTGTATACTTATCAGTTCCGTAACAATCGATTTACAATCCTGTGGAAGAATCAAATTTAGGGCACCTTACCAGTTCTCGTAATAACCTATTTCAGTCACCAAATCAACGATGATCAGTTAATTATCAAGCAAAAAATGGATAATTATTACCGCAATCAATACAAATCTTGGTTATCGTTTTGGTGCAATATCTAATATCATCGTAATTCAATATCCGGGATATCCTTTTGGATTCTCGGTTTCACAACACTCATCCACATTTTAACTTAAGTAGCACAATCATTCTTTTAATAATATTTCTTGTTCCATTGGATCAGTATTAAGAATAATTTCTCATTGTGATCATTTCTTAGTAAAAAGAATTATAGTTTGAGAAAAGACTTCCACTTACTGTTACCAGATCTGTCGATATCTTGATCACTCAACACTGCATATTAATACTATGGATGTGTAACCTTCGTCTTCACAATCCAAGGACTCCAAAATTGTCTGAATCCGACTATGGATGGCAAAGATCACCCCAAAAACTAAATCAATAATTAACAAATCAATTCTGTAAATTATAAGGTACAAAATGTATTAAATTTCTCATCAAATGGTTAAAGAATGTTTAGCTTTATTGTATATCGCGGGTCGGATCCTCAATGGGTTGGATTGTATTAATACTAAACCTATATGTTTTTGACCCAATAATAGCAGCAGCAGCAGCCACGCGCGGCCGATCTTGCGGACACCACCGCCCGCCCGGCCCCACTCAGCGTCCCCGCGCTGGCGCCACTCCGGTGTCTCCTAGCCACTGTCGGGGCCCACGAAAGCAAGGGAAAGAGAGATTTCCATTTAGAAAAGTCGGATAAGTCCGTCTTTTCAAAAAAGAAAAAAAAAATTATATCAGAAACATTATTGATCTCATGCCATTAGCAAATCTTCCTTCAGTGACTCATCAAGATTCATGCTAGATTTCGTGAATCGCCCTACTATGGATCAAAGTAGTAGGGTCGTCTCTTGTCAAGTAAGATTAAGTCAAAGCAAGAAAATCTTAAAGTGACATGGCCTTTAGGGTTCTTCTCATGAGGTCACACTCACACGAGAGAATCTGTGTCTTGGCTGAGCAATGCACTGTTATAATCACTTTCCCTTGACCAAGCTAGCTATTCACGTCACAAGAAGTTAGCTAGATACCAATGTTAGTGGCTTGCAAAGCCTGTAGTTTGATTAGTTAAAAGTGCCAAATGAAAGATCATTTATGTAAAGAAAGCTGATGGAGTTCTTTTGAAGGCGAGGGGTTTGACTGTCACAGTTCATTGACTGGCACTGTCTCTCTTGATCAAAGGGAGAAATATGCATGAATGGGTGTTTTGAAGGCCATGATACTTTATCTAGTGTTGGATGGGTGAGGCCACTTGAAAGTGTTCCCTAAAGAAATGGAAAAGGATTGTAATGAAATGAAAGATAAAGAACACCTCCACATACGACGATTGGGAAGAGAGAGATGTTGCCATTTGATTATGCTATGTCTTAGCCATGAATTGAATTATGGGACCTTTATGCATTCAAATTAGAGTGGGAAGGCTTGGAATCTTTTTCTTGCTAGAAAGAAAAGTTTGAATCTTCTTACTCAAAGGAATGTTAGATTTAGAACAATTTCAAGTGCTACCATAAATTAGTGGTAAAACCTCTTTACACTGTTTGAATCCTAATCCTACTTGCACTGGGTTGTAGCCTATTCTCAAATTAAAAGAGAAAAATTAAAGAAAGAAACTTTGAAACAAATGTAAACATTATACAAATGATTGACAAATCATGAAAAAAATAGAAAGGCATGCATGAAGTAGGACTTTAAAAATTAAACGCGAAGAAAAAAATAACAAACTTGATACTATAACTCGGATTAAGAATATGAAACCATTTGAGATTCAAAATATGAAAAGCATGACTTGTTCCTCGCTTTTGTTAGAAAGAAAAGTTTGAATCTTATTAGAATACTTCTTGTCACTTTATTAAAAGGAATGTTAGATCTGCATGATTTACCTATAAAAAACATAGAAAGTATTACTCGATCGTCTTTTTACTTAAAAGTAATTTTAAATTTAGATGATTATAGAAAATAGGGAATAGGCAAGGAACCAAGAGGTTCTGTCTTTGTTCTTTCTCCGTCTTACTTTGCTTTATTTCCCCCTTTTATCTTTTGATCGATCCTTCACAAAAATATTGGGTGTTCAATGCCTAATATAAGTAGAATCCTAATCCTGCTTGCACTATGTTATGCCCAATCATCAAACTAAAGGAAAAGGATCAAAGAAATTAAATTTTGAAACAAATGCAAAGATTGTAAGGATGTGATTCACAAAATCATGAGAAAGTAGAAAGAGGATAAAAGATAAAGCATGACATTACAAATTACATGTGAGGGGAAAAGAATAAGATACTATAACCTGAGCAAGAATTATGAAACCTTTTGGGATTCAAAAGTAGAAAAGCATGAATCTTTCCCTATTTTGTTAGAAAGAAAAGTTTGAATGTTTAATAGAATATTCTTATCTCTTTACTAAAAGACATGTTAGATCTGCACGATTTATATATGTAACTGTACTGGTTAAAAATTCATTCATGATATAAAGGCAAACAATATGTTAACACGTGATGGCGAGGGGTTTTGACTGTCACAGTTCATGACTGATACTGTCTCTCTTTGATCAAAGGGAGAAATATGCATGAATGGGCGCTTTTGAAGGCCGAGGTACTTTATTTAGTGTTGGATGGGTTAGGTCACTTGAAAGTGTTCCCTAAAGAAATGGAAAAAGGATTTTAATGAAATGAAAGGCAGACGATATTGTTTGACGCGTAATGGTGTGGGGTTTTGACTGTCACAGTTCATGGCTGGCACTGTCTCTCTTTGATCAAAGGGGAAATTGTTGGACTCGGAGCTCCATCCCAAAAGACTAGTCTATTGGGTGGAGGAGTTACCCAAACACTTATAAGCCCAAGGCCATCCCCACGTCTAGCCGATGTGGGACTATTTGTTCAACCCAAACCCAACAATCCCCCCTCGAACAAAGAGTCTCCCTGCAAGCTCAACTATCTTCACACCGGAAGATTAAATGCTCCATCGAGATCCAACTATTTACCGACTGCTGTCGGTCACTCCTCTTCACTCCTTTGCACTGCGGTGCCAAATTCTCGAGAGCCAATTATTAGCTTTACAGGGGCTTTATTGCGCTTTATTTTTTTTTATTTCATTTTTTCGCCAGTGGGGTGGGTAGGCAGGCCTAATGCGTCTTTGCGTCATTGGGGTATCTATTATACCGTCAAACATCACCCACACACACGACTAATTTGGGGCATGGCTCTGATACCACGTGTTGGACTCGGGGCTCCATCCCAAAAGACTAGTCTATTGGGTGGAGTTGCCCAAATACTTATAAGCCCAAGACCATCCCCACGTCTAGCCGATGTGGGACTATTTGTTCGACCCAAACCCAACAGAAATAGGCACGATTGAGAGGGTGGTGGAGATTTTCCTATGCGATTGATCAAACGATCGATCTCACATCACAAGCAAAATGGTGGTTTGTCTAGCGTAATGCAGAAGTGAAAATTCAACACAGTGAAGAGATGAGACAATGATTTTTACGTGAAAACTCAAAATGGGAAAAAACCACGGGGTGAAGAGAGGAGGAATTCACTATGCTGTGTTACAATGGGGGGTTTCTTCAGTACACTTTTCTTTTCTTAGTCGCTTATTTTTTGGTCTTCTCCTTTCTTTCGTCTATAAGTAGATGGTTGTGCTATAATGGATGACGCGGATCTTTATCTGTGATTCATGATCTGCTGTTAAGATCTTTCCATCTCTGCTCGGATTACTACACTTCTTTGTTGGGATTGGCATATCGAGATGTCCTCCTCTATCTGTAACTGTCCCACTGACATAGGGGTGTTTAAAATGTGGGGATATCGTGGCAGTGCACTCTTGAGATTTGGATCTCCTGTTGTTGAGCTGCGTCCAGTAGAAGTTGGGGAGAAGTTTGGTATTCGCTGATGTCGGGGATAGAAGGGACTCTGGGTTCTCCCCTTGGAGTCGGAATATGTCTCGAGGTTGGGCCCGAGACTCTCTCTAATTTGGGTTACCTATGATCTATTTGGCATGTCGGGCGTGTTGTCTGCTTACGATTCTTCTGATGTGGTGAGACATGCTTCATGATCTCTGGGTAGCCATATTCTGACCACTACAGATACCCCACGCTCTTGTAACTTAATGGATTTGTAGGATGAGAACCGAAAGAGCGAAGTCGATGAAAGTATTTAAGTGCTTTGAACTCTTCTAGAAGCTTCAAGTGTGGATCGTGCTGATTATTGCGTATATACAGCTGGCCCTCTAGCGGGTGTCTTTTCGAATTTCTCAGCTATTAATGGATGAGATCATGGTAGAGATATTTGATATTTCGGAGATCCTGTCGTACCGTAAATCTTGGGACGTGGGCCGATTTCTTCGAGATTGAAATTTTGAATGGGAGATACTTGGACTTCCTTCCTATCTGTAGATAGGGCGGATCCTTAAGGGAAATCTGTTCATCTTCTAAAAAAACTTGCTTTTAAAATTTACATTCTGGTGGGCAGTGATGTCTTCTTTCTACTTCGTCCGGTGGAGCAAGGATAGGGAAAGGATGGAGACGATTGTTGCGTTTTGATGTTCATGAGTTCGTTCATTGAGGAACGTCAGTTTTTGCGATAGGCCCATCATGAAAATTCAATATTTGCGACGAGGCCAACTGTCAGGAAGGATAGGTAAGCTTTTGCTTCTGCTGGTCTGTTCATGGTCTTTGATCAAATAGGGCCGGACAAGAGTTGGGGCTCGACACCTCTCTTTCATATAGCATGCATGAAGCAGGAGTGGAGGGCGTGTTTGATGATGGTTCTGATCCCTTTGTCTGTCTGTCTGTACTCTTGTTGAATATCACTGCTTTGTCGGTGGAAGTCTTTTCCTTGCGACAGGCAGTTGAGGAAGGTGTGGGGCATTCCCCGAGATCTCTGCTAAAGTACCGCCTCGTCTGCCTCTGCTCCGAGTTCATCTTTGGAGTCAAGAGGCTCAATGTTAATATCATCATTGTCTTGCAGGCTTCAATCTGTAGTCTAAGATGTGATCTTTGTTCTTGACATTTTCCTAAGAGTTCTCGGTATTATCGCTCTCCCAGAAGTGAGGTATTGCTTGTTTGAGAGATTTCTCTTGGATGCTGTCGTGGACGTTGTAGTGAGGTGTATTTATTTTTCTTTCAAAAGAAAAGCAAAATACATGATAGATCTGTATCACTCTTATCAGACGTAACGGAGTTTGTATTTGGATAGATGTAGTTGGAAAACATTAAAATAAAAGCAGTATCTTTGAAATGGAAGTGTTGTTTGGATCTTGCCTTATTTGTTTCGCTAGTTTTTCATTGTTCGATTTCTGTTTCAGTGAATTGCTTTGACTCTGAGACATATGGAACGGCTTGCTGTGTAATTCCCGAGTGGGGTTTGTCCCACAATGGTGCCTACAACTTTTGCCTCTGAGTGGGGAAAGCCTAACTACGGAGTTGAGCCTCCGAGAGGGGAAATTCCCTGCAATAGAGTTTGGCTTGCATTCGCTTCCGAGTGGGGAATCCCAGCTATAGAGCCATGTTGTCAGGGTTCTGAGAGGAAAAAATCTCTACAGCAGAGCTAAATTCCGAGAGATTAGAGTGTTTGTAGGATGATCTGTTGCCTCCTCCTAGTGGGGTTAATCCCATCTCAGGGCATGTAGATCGGGGAATGGATGTGGCAGTTAAGATGCATATACAAGTATACAATGAGACATTTTAAATAACGAAAAATGGCAGATGCAACATAAAGCATAAATAAACTTAGAACAACATACCTGCCCGCTTTTCTCCGGGAAGCAATTGGAGTGCGTCCACACAGGGCTGGTACATTAAGGGGATACTCTGCTTAAGAAAACCCTCATAATATACCTCGACACATGTGGAACGTCCTCGTTAGTACCTGTATAAGAGTGGCCTAAGTGGGGGGTACAACCCATTGACAGATTGAATGCGTCCTCTGAACAGGGGTAACGATCCGGCACCTACAATGTGGAAGCAAGCCCAACAGTGAATTTATCCTCCGTGTAGGGGACATCCCACATCAGATCTATCTCTCAAGTAGGGGAACCCACATAGGAATATGGATGAATGGATGTTTCATCTGCCTATAGGTTCAGATGAGGAAAACCCGTAAGCTAGTGTTTGTGTTTTGAGTGGGAAAAATCCCAACAACGGAACATCAAATGGAAGCCCTTGGGAGGAAAATCCCTGCAGCAGAGTGAGAGACTCCGAGTGGGGAAATCCCACAGCTGAGGGTTTCGACTCCTGTAGGACGATTGAGAAAAGCTAGTGGGCACGTTTGCCATCTCTGAGTGGGAGAAATCTCAGTAGCAGAACCTACATACATTTCTCCGGGTGGGAAAATCCCTACAGCTTACCGTATCCAAGTGGGGGGAATCCCATCTGCGAGGTGTATGGATTTATGTATATTGTAGAGCATCTTATTGCTCCTTCGAGTGGGTGTTCTCCATCTCCAAGGCGAGTGGATGGTTGTGTGTTGTAGAGCAATCTTGTCGGTGCCTCTGAGTGGGTATTCACCATCTCCGGGGCAAGTGGATGGTTGTATATTGTGAATGAGAGTACTGTAATGGAGAGATGTATGAATATAAATAATACTTTTGTTTAGAAATGTAGTTCAGAAATGTAGTACATGGATTGAAATTGGAAGGAGGTACATCCCATGTTTGTGATTAGGAGAGTTAGTCGATCGCCTTGTATTACATGATCATGTGCTGCTACCGTGAGTTGTGATTTTTGGATGTTCTGAGGCGACTTCCAGAGTGAGGACATATTCTTTCAGGAAATCTTGCTTTACAAGATCCTCCAAGTACTTCCGTAGGGCCCAACAGTGGATGGTCTGGTGTCCCTTGTCTTAGTTGTAGCAGCAGTACTCCATTGACCCAGGGAGTGATTGAGGCAAAATCTGCAAAAAAAAAAAATAGAGCTTAAAAATGGTAATGAAATTGTGCTAAGATTCCTCGATACTACCGCTATAGCAAGTGACTATGCAGGTCGTGATCCACAAGAAGAGAAAGCGATAGAAGCATTTTTGGTATTCTTATTTAGTTTACTAAAAATTGGTTAAAATTTTTGCTTAGTTTTAAGTAAAAGAAGAGAAAAGAGTTAGGTTAGAGGAGGAGAAGATAAAAAGAAGAAGGTACGATTGGTGTTAAAAAGAAAAGAAAAGGAGAACTAAGTTAAAAGAGAAAGGTGTTGGTTTAAATGTGTTTCTATGCTTAGAAATTAACAAAGAGAAAAACAAAAAAATACTTACCTCTTTGGCTGATTACTTACTTGATCTTCGACGAAGGTTTTGTTAGCCCAAAGGCTCACGCTCTAGTTTTGATGATGATTACTCATGTAGTTATGATACTAATGATCTTGTGTTTAAATTAGTCTCAGATATTTGATCAAGATCTTAGTTGGTGTTTAGCTTCAACAAAGGATTTAAAGTCAAGTTTTGGAGCTAGCACGTGTTGATTCAAGAGCTCGCGCATCAAGATTGCATCAAGTACTCAAAAAGAGTCTAACTCATTGGATCAAGGTTTGGACCAAGTCAAGAAGAAGAAGAAGGCCTTCAAGAGAAGACTTGTGTCTAGGTTTGTTTGTAGTAAGACTTTGTTTTTAGATAAAATGTAAAGGATAGATTAGTTGGTGGATTGCTCAAGTTCATATACACTCACACACAAGATTTATATGTGGTTTCATGAAGGAGTTTTTGTTTTGAAAAATATCGGTTTGGTTTTCAAGATTCAAAATATACATGTGTTTTATCAAAGCCTATATTAGAGTTTAATGTCAAAAACATAGATATTTCATCATATATGTGTAGCGGATCATATCCATACACACTAAGCTTATAAAGTGTTTAGAATATCTTATTTTGTATTTGGAGAAGTTTTGAAAAAAATCAATTTTGGAAAATACAGATTTTTGTTTAAGGCAAAACTTTCATCTTACAAAAATAGTTCAAAATGTTTGTAACATATTTTGATTTTTACTCATACATGTTTGTATATCAAAGTATATCACTGAACTTATTTTTTTAGAATTTATGAGATTTTATTGAAGGTAAAAAGCCAAGTTTTTAATCCTTGAAAATAGCTGGACTGGCCTTCTGCCGGTCGACCGAGCCAGAAGTCGGTCGACTGCGCCGGTCGATCGACGTGCATAAACGTGCACAGCCAAGGGCCGGTCGACTGCACGGTCGATCACCAGAGAGCCTCTGCTCTCTGGAAATGGCCCGGTCGACGGGCGGTTGACCGCTGGGTCATTTGCCAGGCAACGGTCGACCGCTGGCACGAAGGTCTAAAATCTGACCGTTGACCGGGGTCGACCGCCAGCAGTCTAGATTGCTGATTTAGACCCCATGATTTTGGAGGCCTATATATTGGGGTTCCTTGAACTATTTTCTATAAGATTTCAAGAAAGTTTTTGGGCTAGTTTTTCCTACCTATATCAGTGGTTTTATTCACATGTTTTAGAGCCAATATTTCCAAATCAAATGGAGAGTTTATCAAGAGTTTTCAAAAGTGATTTCTTGAGTTTTTCACCACCAATTCAATCCTATTTTTTCTCACACATACTTGAGCTTTCCATTGCTATATCAATCTTATAGGAGAGTTGTCGTGAGAGTGATTTTAGGTGATTAAAGTGTTTAGATCACCAAAGTGTTCATTCTTATTTTTAAGGAGGCGGACTTGTGAGTTCGCATTGTTTCGAGTTCTAGTGAGAGCTCGGTTTAGAGGTGCGGCCTCGGCAAACTAGTGTGCTTGCGGTGTGTAGTTCCTGCGGGAACAAGAGAGGGACTAGTGAGTCCAAGGAGTTCTAATGTGAACTCTTGTAGGTGTTATGGCACCGAGTGATCTGGTGGGATCGATTTAATAATGAAAATCCTTTATAGTGTTGAAGGTGGGGACGTAGAGCAAGAGTGCTCGAACCTCGAAACAAATCTCCCGTGTTTGCGATTGCTCTCTATCTCTCACTTGTGTTTATATCTTGCATGCTTATATTGCTTTCATCTTTATATGCTTGATATATCTTATGCTATATTGTTATATGCTTGGGAATTGTTTGCTCACACTTGTATTCAACCAAGATAACTATAGCGGCACCTCAACTCTTATCTAGAGGAATCTTGAGGAGTTAGTCTAGATCCCTTCACCAGAAATTCGGCTACACTTTTAGATTATATGTTGTGTGTTTAGTTTAATAGTTTTTAGTTTGCATAAATAGTTTTAATTCCGCATTAATTCACCATTAGATTAGCTAGTCACCTATTCACCTCCCTCTAGGTGATTTCAATTGGTATCAGAGCTTGGTGCTCTTGATTTGGGTCTTACAACCAAGAGTTAAAGATCCTCATTTGTAGCTAATCATAATATTTATACACACATATGGATTTCATGTCCTCCCACTTTTGATATTCTTAACATCCAAACTTGGAAGGTTAAGATATCATTGTACTTCAAAGCCTTAGGTATTCATGTTTATTTTGCCACTATTAAAGATTCATATTATTTAAATGACAAAAATCTTGAGGCTAATGCAAAAGCCATCCATGCTTTAAAGTCAACCCTAAATGATGAATATTTATCTAATGTTTTTAACTCTGATTCGATTTTTGTAGTATGGAACATTTAGTCTCCCTTGGCGAATAAAAGCAATATTATGCGGAGAGTGACTCGGATGATGGAAGTGATGCTTTCAACTTGTGCTATATGGTCCAAGGGGATACCCCCTTGAGGTAAATTCTGAATCCTAACTTGATGAGGATGTTGATATATCATATGATGAGCCTGAATCTTTTTTTCAACAACTTTTTAAAAATATGAGTTGCTTAAGAAGGATAATAAGAAATTGAAAAATAAATTTGATTCCATGTTAAAAGAAAAAGACTTTTTTCAAAATAAATTGGAATGCATTTCAAAAGAAATGATATGTTGAAAAAGGATAATATTGCTTGACTTCTAAATTGAATGATCTTTGTGAAGAAAATACTTCTTTAAAAAATAAGATTATTTTGGTGGAAAAAGAAAAGGAAATTGCTTTGAATGAAAATAACTCTTTAAAAAGAAAAATTATTTCAAAGGAAAAGGAAAATGTTTCTAAAAAGAACAAGATTGTTGATTCTCATTCTCACCATGCTTTTTATGCCACCATTGATAAAATGAGATTAAATTTTTAAAAAATAGAATTGATTATTTGAGCTCAACTTTGAGCAATTGCACATTCAATCATAATAGATTGGAAACCTTGTTTCAAAAGAAACAAGCTCCACATGTTCATTCACATCACCCACGGCACACATATGCACACTTTGCACACCATGATCACACTCATTCACATGTGCATTCTAGAGCGTACAAGTGTATACATTGCGGCCGCAAAGGCCATTTATCAAAATTTTGTTATGATAAGGTAAATTTTATTAATTTTGTTGATAAAAATATTTGGGTTCCGAAAATGCTAACCCCGTGGACCCAAAAGAAAATGGATACCAAAATCCCCACCTCTTTTGTTTGATGTAGTGTGGGCTCTCACATGATGTGAGGGGTTTGGTGCTTTGGTAGTGGATACATGGGCTAAATGGACATACAAAATTGATGCACCGCTATCAAGATAGTTTTGGTGGGAAGACCACCATGTTTAGATATATAGAGATATGCCCTAATAATTTGGTAACTATCTCTAAACTCCTATTTTATTTACATTCTTTTATAATAATAACTTTTAGTATATTCATGTTTTGTATTTATGCTTCATGAGGTGAATGCTTGTTTAGATGTTAGTTTTCATTAAAACTTGTGCATATATTGTACAAGTAGAGAGCAACATTTGATTCTTATATGTTTGTACTTCATTGCTCATTTGTACTCATTTCATATACATGTATAGTCTAGTTTTGATAATTCCTTCATTTATACTTGTTTTGCCTATTTTTGTACATTTGCTTCATATATATGTAATTTTTGTTCAAAACTAATAAATACACATGTATACCCTTGAGTCTCTTGCCTTCATGCAAATTCCATAGTAGACTCTTTTGTGTTTAGGATATGTATGAATATTTTTAGTTTTGATAGAACATACATATGCCTTGAAGTTTATTTTTAATGAAAATAAATTTTTATGATTTTCATGTTTTTGATAAAAAGAAATTCTTGTTTATCTTGAGCCACATTGATTATTTTCATGAAAATGCTATTTACATGATTCTTGTACACTCATACTTCATTTGTTTACTCATGACATTGTCTTCATGAGAAGTTTTGAGCTTTATAGATTTCGAATGTCACACTTATGAATTTGGTATGCTTCATGATATATATAATATATATATATATATATATATATATATATATATATATATATATATATATATATATATGTTCTGTTTTTTGTTTGAAGGATCTTTAACTAGTGTTTCAAAAATTACTTTAAACTAGTTATCTATTCTTCATTTGGTAGTGTTTTCTATCTACAAATATTTTCAAATCATTTTTTTGAAAACCCCTACCAACCCCTAAAATGGCAGATGGATGGGCGACCATGCCTTGTGAGCCTTATTGAAAATCTTTTTATCATGTGCATTAATAGGGTGGTTAGGTATGAGTTATACACATGAACTTCACGAAATTATATTTTTGTATACTCATATTTATTTTCTTATATATGTATGCTTCAAATTACAAATAATATCAATTTCATTTGGAATTTTCATTTTCCATACATATATATGATTTGATTGTGCTTGATTTACAATCTTTACATGTTTAAAGTACAAATTATGTTTATGCTAAGCTTGACTTAATTCTTATTTTCAATTGGTATCTCAATTGGTATTTTAATGAGCTTATGCATTATTTTCTATTTGTATTTCAATTGGTATCAAAATATACTTCATATTTTACCTTTAATTGATATCAAAATGTACAATATACTTCAATGGTATCTATTGTTTCGGTTTCAATTTGGTTTCGATTTCAATTGATATCAAAAATGTTTTACCTTTTATTTGGTATCAAAATTTACCATATATTTCAATTGGTATCTAAATATAAAATATTTTACTTTCTTTGGTATCACAATTTACAAATGTTTCAATTTCAATTGGTATCAAAAGTTTCAATTTCATTTGGTATCAAAAATCTTGTGATATCTTAATACTTGTTCATGTACAAGTGATATTTCAAAATTTGATTTAAGAAAATTTCAAAATTGTCTTTAAAGTGTGGTTAAAAATGTTTTGATTTGAATTGCCTATATGCAAGGGGAGCTTAACATCTCTTCTATATATAGATTCATGTTGAGTATATCTTGTATTGAGGAGCTTAACATCTCTTCTTTATGTGATGCACGTGTGTAGGGGGAGCTTTACATCTCCACTTATATATTGTATGTTATGTTTTATGTGAGTTAGGGTTTTGTCTCCCTTCTTCATGTAATGCATGTATACAAGGGAGCTAACTTTACGCCTTCCTCTTCATGAATGTATATCACATATATATCCTTATTGTTAATTTTTTTCACTCATTTGTTGATGATTGCCAAAAAGGGGGAGAATGATTTTGAGTTTATATATGCATATTTACCATTTAAGTTTATGTTTATACAAAAAGGAGGAGAATGATTTTGAAAGTTTATACAAAAAGGGGAGAAGGCTTCTGGGAAAAGAATTTTTGATTTATGCATGTTTCTCTCACCTTATTTATGCACATATATTTATTTAGTTTTATGCACTTCATTGTAATATCTATTTGTTTATTGTTATGCATGAGTTAAGGGGGTGCTTCTATGAAGTTTGACTTTAATCCATGCACATATAACTCCATGAGTTTTGTTATCATCAAAAAGGGGGAGATTGTTGGCCCAAAGGCCCATCGCTCTGGTTTTGATGATGATTAACTTATATAGTTATAGTACTAATGATCTTATGTTTAAATTAGTCTCAGATATTTAATCAAGATCTTAGTTGGTGCTTAGCTTCAACAAAGAATTTAAAGTCAAGTTTTGGAGCTAGTACGTGTCGATTCAAGAGCTCACGCATCAAGATTGCATCAAGTACTCAAAAGGAGTCTAGCTCATTGGATTAAGGTTTGGACCAAGTCAAGAAGAAGAAGACCTTCAAGAGAAGACTTGTGTCTAGGTTTTTTTGTAGTAAGATTTTATTTTTAGATAAAATGTAAAGGATAGATTAGTTGGTGGATTGCTCAAATTCATATACACTCTCACACAAGATTTATATGTGGTTTCATAAAGGAGTTTTTCATTTTGAAAAATATCGGTTTGGTTTTCAAGATTAAAAATATACATGTGTTTTATCAAAACCTATTTTAGAGCTTAATATCAAAAACATAGATATTTCATCATATTGGATCATATCCATACACACTAAGCTTATAAAGTGTTTAGAATATCTTGTTTTTGTATTTGGAAAAATTTTGGAAAAATCGATTTTGAAAAATACAGATTTTTGTTTAAGGAAAAACTTTCATCTTACAAAAATAGTTCAAAATGTTTGTAACATGTTTTGATTTTTACTCAAACATGTTTGTATATCAAAGTATATCACTGAACTTATTTTTGTAGAATTTATGAGATTTTATTGAAGGTAAAAAGCCAAGTTTTTAATCCCTGAAAATAGCCGGACTAGCCTTCTGCCGATCGATCGGACGATTGACCGAGCTAGAATTCGATCGACCGCGCCGCTCGATCGATGTGCACAAACGTGCACAGCCAAGGGCTGGTCGACTGCACGGTCGACCGCCATAGAGCCTCTGCTATCTGGAAATGGCCCGGTCAACCAGGTGGTCAACTGCTGGGTCATTTGCCAGGCAACGGTCGACCGGCCGGTCGACCGCCGGCACAACGGTCAGAAATCTGACCGTTGACCGTTGGCCGGTCGACCGGGCGATCGATCGCCAGCAGTCCAGATTGCTTATTTGGACCCAACGACAAGATTTTGGAGGCCTTTATATTGGAGTTCCCTTGCACTGTTTTCTACAAGATTTCAAGAGAGTTTTTAGGCTACTTTTTCCTACATATATCAGTGATTTTATCCACATGTTTTAGAGCCAATATTTCCAAATCAAAAGGAGAGTTTATCAAGAGTTTTCACAAGTGATTTCTTGTGTTTTTCACCACCAATTCAATCCTAGTTTTTCTCACACATACTTGAGCTTTCCATTGCTATATCAATCCTATAGGAGAGTTGTTGTGAGAGTGATTTTAGGTGATCAAAGTGTTTAGATCACCAAAGTGTTCATACTTGTTTTTATGGAGGCGGACTTGTGAGTTCGCATTGTTTCGAGTTCTAGTGAGAGCTCGGTTTAGAGGTGCAGCCTCGGAAAATCAGTGTGCTTGCGGTGTGTAGTTCTTGCGGGAACAAGAGAGGGACTAGTGAGTCCAAGGAGTTCTAGTGTGAACTCGTTGTAGGTGTTGCGGTACCGAGTGATCTGGTGGGATCAGTTTATAGTGAAAATCCTTCACAGTGTTGACGACGGGGACGTAGAGTAAGGGTGCTCGAACCTCGAAACAAATCTCCCGTGTTTGCGATTGCTCTCTATCTCTCACTTGTGTTTATATCTTGCATGCTTATATTGCTTTCATCTTTATATGCTTGATATATCTTGTGCTATATTGTTATATGCTTGGGGATTGTTTGCTTACACTTGTATTCAACCAAGAGAGCCATAGCAGCACCTCAACTCTTATCTACAGGAATCTGGAGTTAGTACAGAGACCTTCACCGGGAATTTCGCTACACTCTTAGGTCATACCTTGTGTGTTTAGCTTAATAGTTTTTACTTTGCATAAATAGTTTTAATTTCGCATTAATTCACCATTAGATTAGCTAGTCACCTATTCATCCCCCTCTAGGTGATTTTATGTGACGCCTCGATCCTGCGGGTACGGAGACGTCACTGCGACGTATATACACAGGTTGAAAATACCCTCACGTATATACGCTAAGCATCAGTACAGACAAGAATCAGAGTACGGAAGCACGGTGGTAATATACATTCCAACAGAAAAGTACAAGTACATGGTTATAACAGAGAGTGATACAATATTACATGAATATTATATCACCAGAAAATACAAAAGTACATCATATGAAGAGATATATAAAATCTAAGAGGTGCTCACGAGCAGCAAGAAGGGTCTCGAGAACCAAACAAGAGAGGAACTGGGAGGAAGAGCTGCGGTGATAATCCAAGCTACTGCTACACTCCAACCATCATGGAAGAATCTGCTGCGTACTCTGATCAGCTACAACAAGGCCACCAAGGTCCGGTCTCTAGGATCTGGACATGAGAATACAGGGTTGTCAGACGTAACCCTGAGAGTACATATAATAAAGCCAAATAGTGTGCATAATAAGTACATATGTACATGATCAGGTGATGTGGTCCAAGTATGCAGGTATAAGAAATGACAAGTAATATAAGAGAAATTAAAGGAACGACGGTAAATCATGTTTATCGATGAATTTGAAACTAAAAACACGCATAGAAGGCAATATGAAGAGCATAGGTGCATGCGGTAATAAGTTAAACATGCGATAGATACAAGTATGGACAAAACTAGTTGTACAAGCTCAGATTTATGGATTCACGGAACTGATACGTCAAGAGGATAATTCAAATAAGGAAACCCTCATCTTATACCACATATCTCATGTCGCCATCGTCTGAGTTTATACAACTTCAGTTGTCCTAAGAATAACAGAACTATAGCGTGTCAGTAGTAATCTTTGTGCCACATAAATCATATGTCATAAGGCAGGGTGTCAACTCAGAGCATAACACTATAATTGGAGAATATAAAGGTATGTTGTATTTTAAGTTATCCAATAATAATAATCAGTACCGTTTGATATTTCAATCGCTTCCCTACCAGCGCCTCACATCACTGATAGTCCATACTAGAGTTCGCACTCTGTAAAACTTACCCGGGTCTGCTATGTGAGTACCAGGACCCGAACAAAGGAGAGACCAAATATCACACGTTCCTAACCTTATTACTGTTTGGTTATTTTATGTTATTCATCCGATTCATATGCTTTTGTATGTACTGCCGGCACACATACATCCACTTATGAATAAGACGAGTTATTATTCGGAAACTGACAAATCTGATGGCTCATATTTATAGTGGGTCCCGTCTCTGCCCGGGATTGGCTCACGAATACAGGCTACTGCTTCCGGAGACTTATCATTACGCGTCCCACACGAAACTTCAGATTCAGGCTACTGCTTTCGGGGACTTATCATTACGCGCCCCACATGACACTTCAGAAATATCACCATTATAAATATGACATCATATCGGTTTCCATCAGTTTCCCTCACCCCATGTAAGTTGAGTACTTTATTATACATATATGAATTGCCCAAAGATAATATCCACAAGTGTATATAGTATAACCATGATTATCTAACTACGGGAATTAATAGGAATATAATATCGAGTATAATATCAGGAGTCACCCTTTTTCAGGGGTTCAGGAATACAGGGGTTCAGGAGTACAGGAGTTCAGGAGTACCAAATATCTGGTAACAGTATAATAATCATGCCAAGTCTCCGTAAAAGTAATAGTCATGAATATGCAATATAATACAGGCGCCATAATATCAGGTGTCAAGTATCAGGCGATAAGTATAGCATGGCAAGTACCGGTGCCAGATATCAAGTAATAAGTATAGCATGGCAAGTATCGGCATCAGATATCAAATAATAAGTATAGCATGACAAGTACCGGTATCAGATATCAAGTAATAAGCATAGTATGGCAAGTACCGGTATTAGATATCAAGTAATAAGCATAGCATGGTAAGTACCGATATCATTTATATAACATATACCAACTTGCATAAAGAGACATCATATATTAAAAGCAAGATAATAATTATTAAATATGAAACGGTGGTAATAAAGCAAGAAATGTCAAAGAAATGTACTCGCCTATCACCGGAACGAAAATACCGAGAAAAGTCCGAGAAATCCGCTAATCCGTGTGAGCAAGCCACTAGCCCATATATATATATATATATATATATATATATATATATATATATATATATATATATATATATATATATGAATATTATAAATATATTAGAGAGGGAATGAGAGAGAGGAGAGAGAGAGAGAAGAGAGAGGAGAGAGAGTAGGATTATTTTTAGAAAAGGAATAGGAATAAATGGGGAGAGGTATGGTTGTAAATATGGGGAAGTAAATAAGTGGTTGAGGAGGGGGTATTTAGGGAAAGTGAAAAGTAGTTATATTAGGAAAGAATAAAAGAAAGAAGAAAAGAAAAAAAAGAGAAAGAAAGAAAGAAAGAAAGAAGAAAAGAGATGGGAGGTGGCCGGCGGCGTGGTCGCCGCCGGCGGCCTGGGCAGCGACGGCGGGGAGGCACGCGCGCGGCCGGCCCCCTGGGAGGATGGGGTGGTGGAGTTTGTTTGGTTTGGTGGTGGTGTTGTTATATGTTGTTGAAGGAGGTGGTGTTGGTGTTGATTGATGGTGGTGGTTATGGTAGTTGTGGTGGTTGTTGGAGGTGGTGGGAGTTAGAGGAGGAGGAGGAGGAGGTGATGGGGTGATTGGAGTGGTGAATTTGATGGAGGTGGTGATGAATTTTGGAGGAGGAAGGGAGGTGATGGTGGTGGGTTTTGTTGAAATTGGAAGTGGTGGGGGGTTGTTGGAGGTTGAAGGAGGTGGTGGAGTGGAGAGGGGGTGTGGGGGAGTGGATGGCCGGTGGCTACTGGGAAGGTGCGGCGGCGGCGGTGATGGTGGAGGCGGCGGTGGAGTTGAAGGAGATGGGTTTGTTTAGTTAAGGAGATGGAATTTTGAATTATGAAATGAAAAGGAAAAAGGGAGATGAAGGTTAAATAGAAAAGGAGAAGAAAAATGAAATGATGAAAAGGGGGGAGAGAGGCTACTGCAGGCGGCTGTGCAGGCGGTGGTGGCAGGGGAGCAGAGCAGGGGGGAAGTCAAAGGGGAAGAAAAGAAAAAAAGAAAGGAAAGAAAATATAGGAAAAGGAAAAAAATAAGGACAAAGAAAAGAAAATAGTAAAAAATTTTATTATTAAATAATTAATTTATTAAAATATCGGGGAGTATAAAGTAGGGGAGTAGAGAAAGCAAGGGCAAGAAAAGATAAGGTCAGTAAATAATATTATTATTTTAATAGGGCAAAAATTTGACTATTTCAGAAACATTCTGAAAAATTTTAAAAAATAGCAAATATTATTTTAAGATGCTTGGTGAAATCAGATTCAAGAAATTCAATCAAATTTTCAAATAAAAATCTTAGAATATTCCAACGATACTTGCTGACACCAGAATCAGTCAAATTTTGATAAATTTAGAAAAATCTCAAAATATATATTTAGATAGAAAATAAAACTTTAAGAAGTAACGTGAAATATGTTTTCAAAAATTCAATCCCATTGAAAATTAAAAATCCGAGAATCAGTCAGCGATGCCGCCTAACACCGGTTTGGAGATTTTGCAGAAAATTCTAAAAAATTTTAAAAAATCATGAAAAATCTAAAATATTAGAAAACAGTGTCTGAAACTAAAATCGGTTAAATTGAACTATCAGAATGGTCAAATCGGGTTACAGGCTGGTATCGGGTTCTCGGTCTGTGTCAGGGCTGACTCTAAGACTGAGAATCCAGATCCGATACCAAAAACATGAGAAATCACAACTTAAAAACTAGTACTGGAAGAAAATTGTGATAGTATGGTCAAAAAAATTGGGACACGAATCTGGGTACGTATCCCGGGAACGGGGTGCTACATTTCAGGTTTATCTTGGATTAGAGGCGATCAACGCATAGCCCATAAGAGTTGACTCAAATCCCATCCACATTACATCATCAAAACGAGTTAAGCATGATATGATACAAAGTAAGACTCAGAACCCATCGTCATGAGCTACCGGTGGCACTCGCAAAGGCAAGGCATATCTGATGCTATTTGACTCACTTGAATTGTAATAAAAAAAAATGTAATAAAAAGAAAGGTAAATTTTAGATTAAATTGAAAAACGATGAAAGAAAGGAAAAAGATTATATCGGTGTCACTCTCAATACAATTCTTTCTCTTATGAATCTCCTCTAACCTAAGTTTACAAATAAACAAAAAATTACATAAATAAAAATAAAAGTCTATGTTAAAACTAAAGCAAAAATCCTAATTCTAATCTCCGCTGGAGTGGTGCCCGTTTGTCTCTGAATTTTGCAGTATTTTAGGCAAAATGAACTGGATAAGAGAGCATACAGATTGGAAAGCAAATGCTTCCCCAACTGTACCAACCAAGCCGCAAAAATGCGGCTTTGGCCTCGTTTTCGCGGCTAGGATCTTCCCAATGGGCCAGATCCGGGGGCACCAGTCCACAGATCTCTAATATGTTTTAATCTTTAATGGTTTTTTAGCTTGAGCTTTGGATTTGGTGATATCTCCATTGACCTTCAGCTAACTGAATAAATCCTCAAAAATTTGATCTAACTGAACTAGATTTGGGATTATCCTCTCATTCTCTATTAGATTGCACCACACAAATCAGATATTAAGACAAATTAATTAGCATGATTTATTACTCAATAAATATGAGAATATAGTAATAAATATGCAATAAACATATACGATCAGGGAGCGATGGATTGTGTTGGAGTGGTCTTGGGCGCCTAACCCATGGTTGATCTTTGATGGTGTTGAAGAGTTCATCGATTGGGATTTTCATCAGAATGAAGCTTTCCATCGATCTGTCACTTTAGAGCGAACTCAGGGAGATCAAGAGCGCCTGCCTCTTGTGAGTAGGTTGCCCCCAGTGTCTATCTGGAGGATGATCGAGAGATTCATGAGGAGACTTTGACTTTCCTCCACCATTGTTTGTCTTCGCGAGGTGGTCAGAGGAAGCCTTCATTGCCTCTTCAAGATTGATGTAGGGCTGAGCATGAGTAAGAATTTCGCTCATCTTTGTGATGTACTTCAGAAGGTGCTTGTACAGAGGGTGAGCAACTTGCAGCCTGCTGATGAATGCGATGGCAGTAACTTTCTCCCACAGCTGAACTTTGGTGAGTTGGTTCTGGAAGAAACTAATGTAGGATTTGAGGCTGTCTCCTTACCTTATCTTGATAGATAGAAGGTGGTGGCTATTCCTCCTAGCTTTTTGGTGGGATGCGTACTGGGTGAGAAACATATTGTTGGAACTTACTTTTGATGATACATTTGTGAAGCCAGATCATATGGAGCTCTATCTCAAGCCTATTCAAGAGTTCTACATGTTCAAGACATCCCAAAGAGAGTTGATAATGATGTGTATTATAATTGTTGATAACATGTTAAAAGCCTTGAAGCACACACACATCATAGCTTTTTAGTCGACTTATACCATTGTGTAGTCGACTTATACATAGTATAGTCGACTTGCCTTTTTATGTAGTCGACTAGCTTTTTGTCCTGAAAAATCCTAACTCTCTGTTTGTCACTATTAGTAGACTTAACAATATACATAGTCGACTAATAGACTTGTATAGTCGACTTATAATTTCCTCTGGTCGACTAGTTTCAGTTTCTAGAAACTTGTCTTTTGATTTCAACTTGACCTAGTCGACTTGGTCCCAATACTAGTCAACTAACCCAGTGAAATTTGCCTACACTAGTCGACTAACCCATATGTCAAGTCGACTAATGGCAGTTTCTGACTGTTGGACAATTTCTATTTTCTGGTATTTCCTTCAACGTTATCCAACATTTAAACATTCAAAATGATCCTAATAACTACCCTAACTAACCATAGAGTTCAGCTATATATAGGGTTGTTATCTTAGGTTAGATACACCAATTCAAATAGAAAGTTTTCTAACCAAAACTCTGCCAAAATTCTGATTTTTTAAAAATTGTTCCCACTTTCTGTTTCTTCACCAAATTCCTACTCCAAAGTGAAGATTTCTGAAAGTCAATCTATAATAGCCCTTTTCCACGATCACATACTGATTCAAGGCTTATAGGAAAGTTTTTAATCACTCAAAGGAATCATTGTACAAGAGCGTCTTCTTGGTGTAGAAGAGAAGTTGTACAAGGTGTTGTGGTCTTCTTGGTTGTAAGAAGAGTTGTATACATTTAGCAAAGGGGATTTGTCAAGTGGGATACAAGGTGTTGATTTTGGGTGTACAAAGTCAAAGGATAGAGAAAAATCTCAAGCGGGTGGCTTGAGGACTGGATGTAGGTCACGAGGACCGAATCAGGATAAATCACTTGAGTTTGCGTTTGCTTAACTTTTCTGTGATTTATTTTCCTTATATGCAAGTGCTTTATTCATTTAACTCTAATCATCCTTTGTTTAGTATATGTGTTGACATTGTGTTATAGATCCACAATTGGCATCATCTTGGGACCAACATTTGGTATCAGAGCCCTGCATATCCAGTCAACAACATACAAGGATGGGAACGGAGTTTCCTTCATCACAATTCAAAGAAGGACATTCTACACAACGTCAACCGCTATTTGACGGATCCAACTACAACTATTGGAAGTGTAGAATGAAGATCTACTTGCAATCACTCAACTATGAACTTTGGAACATAGTAGAAGCATCGTACACCAAGCCGACAACCAACCACAACGCTTGGAGTGATGATCAAAAAAAGAATGCGAACCTTAATGCCAAAGCGATGAATGCTTTATTCTGTGCCTTAACCAAAGAAGAATTCAACCGCGTGTCAACAGCCACTTCTGCAAATCAAATATGACACACTCTTCAGGTAACACATGAAGGCACAAATAAGGTTAAGGAATATAAAATTTCTATTCTTGTCCACGGGTTTGAACTATTCAAAATGAAGGAGAATGAAACCATCTCAAAAATGGTTACAAGATTCACCGACATAACCAATTCCTTAGCATCCCTTGGAAAGGAATACACCCAAGTCGAAAAAGTTCGCAAGATTCTTCGTGCACTCACATTAGATTGGGAGAAGAAGACAACTGCAATAGAAGAAGCGAATGATCTCTCAACAATGTCATTAGAAAACCTTATTGGTAATCTAATGGCATATGAAGTGCAACTCGAAGACAGAAAGAAGGATGGATAACAATCTCTCTCAAAGAAGAAAGAACTTGCCTTCCATGCATCCTCAGACACGGACAATTCAGATGACAATGAAGAGGAGATGACAATGCTTTCAAGAAAACTCAGAAGATTCTTAAAGCAAGGAAAGTTTAAATGTTTTAATTGCAATAAAACAGGTCATATGAAGAAGGATTGCCCATTGCTAAAAAACAAAGGTAAATTCAAGAGAAAAAAGTTTAGAAAGAAGAAAGACTACCAAGCATCATGGGAGAACAGTGATTCCTCTTCCTCTGACGAAGAAGAAGCCACTGAACATGCCAACATCTGTTACATGGCGCTAGAAGAAGATGAGGTACAATATACTGAACTTTTAGATGCATTCCATGAATTATTCAATGATCTAAAGAATGAAAAAAATGAAGAATAAAATTTTATTAAAGGAAAATGAAAAACTTTTCAAAGAAAATTCATGTTATGTCTCTCGAGTTTCTTCCATAAATTCTCAAAAAGATAATTTTGAAAAAGTGATATCATCATTGAAAAAGGATAATGAGAATTTTATAAAAGAAAATATTTTGCTTAAAAAGGAAACTATGTCTTTAAATAAAAGAATTTCTGTGTTACATAAAGACATGTCAGTTTTCAAAATAAAATATGAAGAGATTTTGAAAATGTGACTAAATTTAATCAAGGAAAAGAAAAGTTGAATGATTTGTTATCATATCAAAAAAATGTCACATAATCATTATGGTCTTGGATTTTTTTGAAAAATCTTCATATGTTAGTAATTCATATAATTCTTTTGTGAAAAGGAAGTCTGATATTATTTCAAAAAGAATTAAAAATAAGTTCATATGGATTCCTAAAAACTTAAGCATTATTGATAAAAATACTTATATTGCATCATACATACATGATATATGTAATTCATGCAATTATGTGTATACTAACAGATGGAAACCAAATTCAAATTAAGTTTGGTCTCCTAAAGGTTAAAGTTTAACTCTTATGATTGGTACCATCTAATGTTTATCTTTCAGGTACCATATAAGAAGTTTGATAAGAACAATACTTCAAATATTTATCATATATATACATGTTATGATATATTTGTTGCAGGGGGAGAACACAAGTGTTTCTATATTTGTTATAACCCATTTTCTACAGGGGGAGAATATATAACTTATTTTCTGCAGGGAGCTTTTGTGCACACAAAGTGTCATCATCAAAAAGGGGGAGAATGCTGGAACTTACTTTTGATGATACATTTGTGAAGTCATATCATGTGGAGCTCTATCTCAAGCCTATCAAGAGTTCTACATGATCAAGACTTCCCAAAGAGAGTTGATAATGATGTGTATTGTAATTGTTGATAGCAAGTTAAAAGCCTTGAAGCATACACACACATCATAGCTTTTTAGTCGACTTATACCATTGTGTAGTCGACTTATACATAGTATAGTCGACTTGCCTTTTTATGTAGTTGACTAGCTTTTTGTCCTGAAAAATCCCAACTCTCTGTTTGTCACTATTAGTCGACTTAACAGTATACATAGTCGACTAATAGACTTGTATAGTCGACTTATAATTCCCTCTGGTCGACTAGTTTCAGTTTCTAGAAACTTATCTTTTGATTTCAACTTGACCTAGTCGACTTGGTCCCTATACTAGTCGACTAACCAAGTGAAATTTGCCTACACTAGTCGACTAACCCATATGTCAAGTCGACTAATGGCAGTTTCTGACTGTTGGACAGTCTCTGTTTTCTGGTGTTTCCTTCAACGTTATCCAACTTTTAAACATCCAAAATGGTCCTAATAACTACTCTAACTAACCATAGAGTTCAGCTATATATAGGGTTGTTATCTTAGGTTAGATACACTAATTCAAATAGAAAGTTTTCTGACCAAAACTCTGCCAAAATTCTGGTTTTCTGAAAACTGTTCCCACTTTCTATTTCTTCACCAAATTTCTACTCCAAAGTGAAGATTTCTGAAAGTCAACCTATAATAGCTCTTGTCCACGATCACATACTGATTCAAGGCTTATAGGAAAGTTTATAATCACTCAAAGGAATCATTGTACAAGAGCGTCTTCTTGGTGTTGAAGAGAAGTTGTACAAGGTGTTGTGGTCTTCTTGGTTGTAAGAAGAGTTGTATACATTTGGCAAAGGCGATTTGTCAAGTGGGATACAAGGTGTTGATTTTGGATGTACAAAGTCAAAGGATAAAGAAAAATCTCAAGCGGGTGGCTTGGGGATTGGATGTAGGTCACGAGAACCGAATCAGGATAAATCACTTGTGTTTGCGTTTGCTTAACTTTTCTGTGATTTATTTTCCTTATATGCAAGTGCTTTATTTCTTTAACTCTAATCATCCTTTGTTTAGTATATGTGTTGACATTGTATTTTAGATCCACAATTGGCATCATCTTGGGACCAACACGTTCAGTCACCTCAGCGAAGTTGTGGAGTGAGTAAGATGGCAGCGAGTAAAACCAATCCGAGGCCACACCTTTCAGGTTGACAGAAAAGGTGAGGTACAAGACAGGGTCATTGTGGGAGTGGAGAAGTTCTTCAGGAACTCGCACTCCTAAATCTCTTTGGAGAGAGGACACTCGTGGATCTTGGCAGATGGAGTAGGGCGACCCAGTTAACTAGCCTCTTCGATCCGCTTCTGGATCGGTTTGTGAAGGGTGCGAAGGTCGGGAGACCTGCCATTCTCAGTGTCACCCTCCAGTTGCACTAGATTGTTCTGAAGGGCAGCGATTTGGGCCGAAAGCTATTGATCTGAAGGGTGTTCTCATATTGAGAGTCACTCATTCCCGTTCGCTGTCTGATTGTGTCTGTTGCTCCTTCATCTACTATATCATCTGGTAAAGCATCTGAAGAAACTAATCTTCACGCAGTTGCGTGGAATGGATGCTGGTGATGGGCTCCTATTGTGACGAAGAGCTCGAGCCTTCGGTGCATGGTTGATCGGCGATTGGCGAAGGGGCTGTGCCTCCAGTGGCTTCGATCGCTTTACCTTTGGACGATGCGCCTTTGGTGACTTGTCTTCTTGAGGCCATTATCAATGTTGGGGAGGCTTTTTGAGGAAGCTTTTTTTTAGGGGAGAGACCTTGAGTGTTGGGACTTAGATATCAATGAAAGCACCAGTTTGTGATGGAGATTTTTCAATATGATTGATCGAACGGTCTATCTCTCACCACAAGCAAAATGGGTCTGTCTAACGTAATGCAGAAGTGAAAATTCAACACAGTGAACAAACGAGACAAGGTCTTTTATGTGGAAACCCAGAATGAAAAAAATCACGGGGAGGAGAGAGAGGAGGAATTCACTGTGTTTCTGTGTGTTATAGTGGGGGCTTCTCCAGTACATGTTTCTTTTATCAGTCCCTTTTTTTGGGTCTATCACTTTTCTTTCGTCTATAAGTAGATGGTTGTGATGTAAAGAATGACGCATATCTTTCTCTGTGATTCATGATCTTCTATTAAGATCCTTCCATCTCTGCTCAGATTGCTACGCTTCTTTGTTAGGATTGGCATGTCAAGATATCCTCCTCTATTCGTAACTGTCCCCTAACATATCAGGTGTTTAAATGTGGGGATATCGTGGCGGTGCAACTACTCTTGAGATCCAGATCTCCTGTTGCTGAGTTGCGTCCAGTAGGAGTTGAAGAGAAGTCTGGTAGTCGCTGATGTCGGGGATAGATGGGACTCGGGGTCCTCTCCTCAGAGTCAGGATGTGTCTCGGGGTTGGGCTCTAGACTCTCTCTCATCGGGTTTACCTATAAGCCGTTTGGCATGTTAGGCGTGTTGTCTGCTTGTGGATCTTCTAATATGGTGGGGCACGCATCCCGATCTCTGGGTATAGCCATATTCTGACCACTACAGATGCCCCCGCTTTTGTGGTTTGTCGGAGTTGTGGGATGGGAACCGGAAGAGCAAAGTCGGTGGAAGTATTTAAGTGCTTTGAACTCTTTAGAAGCTTCAAGTGTGGATCTGGCTCATTGTATGCTATCTAAAAATCACTGAAGAAAAGTCCTCAGACGCGGACCTCATTCCAATGCGAAGATCGCGTTTTAGCTCAAACGCGAAACTCGCGTCTACGCTCAAACGCGAAACTCGCGTCTAATGGTAAATGTAGACCTCAGTCTATCTAGCATTCCCCTTTAAAATGTTAAACTCAGCCAAGCCTACATTCCAGTTCAAACGTGAAGCTCAGTTAAGCCTGCATTCCAGTTCAAACACGGAGTTCAGCCACATTCGCGTTTCAACTCAAATGGGATCTCAGCTAAAGTCACCTTCCAACTCGAACATAGACCTCAGACATCTCCGCATTCCAGCTCAACTGCGGACCTCAGTCAAATTCGCGTCTCAACTCAAACTCGAGCTTGCAAGCGTCGTGTTTCAACAATAGGAAAGAACCCGCGAGGGTCGCATTTCTATTGTAACTGCCCCATTACTGGGTCAATTAACACCCATGTAATGTGAGGAGTTAATCTCGATTATGGAGAGATTCTAGGGGACAATTTTGTTGGCCCGGAGGCCTTCCTCTCTAGTTTTGATGATGATTAACTCATGTAGTTATGTTTACTAATTATCTTGTGATTTTAGTTTCAGATCATGTAACAAGATATTAGTTGGTGATTGCTTCAAAAAGAGGAGTTTGGAAGCCTTCACTTGGTGATTCCAGGGCCCGAGCATCAAGATCATACATAGCCTAGCTCGTGGATCACGTTTGGGATCGAGTCGACTTGAAGATGAAGATCGTCAAGAAGACTTAGGTATCCTTGTTTAGTGTGTTTAGATCCATTTGTAAAGATATGAATAGTTGATATGCTCAAGTGCACAACACACAAAAGTTTTATGCTTTGGATTTAGTTTTTATGAATAGATTGATCAAAACAAGTTTACTTGGTTTTTATGTATATTAAATGTGTTCAATATACATACATGCTTCATATCTTAAACAAACTTATTTTGATATGCCTATTCATGAGTTTTAGGAAAAAAAATCAGATTTCCTATTGAAAAATACAAGTTTGATAAAATACAAGTTTTAGTTTTTGGTAAAAATGTTAAAACACAAAAATAGTTTCATATGCTTGATATTAGAGTTTAAATGTTTATCACAAGTTTATATATCAATGCAAAATGTTAAAACTATTTTTGGGGATTTTTAGAAGAGATAAAAGAATTTTTAAAATTATTTTTAACCCCAGTTTCTGACCCAGAACTATGGCTGACTGATTAGTCTACGATTATGCATTATTATATCGCATTTCCCACCGATTTATGAATAAATTGTCGATCTAAACCGTGTTTTGGTCTTTATTGCGGGTAAAGCAAGAGTTCAAGGGTAAAGGAGTAATAAGAGCCTAATTAATCCCAATTTATGGTAATTAATCCCGCATTACTTGGAGGCCAAGCAAAAGATTCTCTAGAAGATACATTGAACCTAGACTCCTGCGCATGTCAGACGAATATTCGGGTACAAATACCAGAAACGGGATATACCCTGATCATTCTCGAAGCCAGAGGGACCCACTGACGAAAACCAGGGATCTACCTCCCTGGTATTGCCGCGGAAACGCGGCAATAGCTGCGTTTCCGCGGCAAGGGAGTGGAGCCACGCGTCGATTTTCGACGCGTGGCCCCGTCTCATCTTCTAGAATCATCTTTCGCCTATAAATAGACCTGCATAGGCCCAGATCGCAAGCAGTCTTCGTTTTTAAGAGTAGGTGCAGATTTTAGGAGTAGTGCAGGTAGGTGCTCTTCATTTCTCTTATATTTTCATTTCTTTTTAGATCATTGTAGTAAGGCTGAGTGATTCATAGAGAGAGAGATAGAGAGGGATTGATGTAATAGATAGTGACAGTCTATGTAAAGGTGCCTCCTTTCTCTTCCATTGTAATCTCCTTCATCTTTTACATGATTTCTTGCTAACTTTTCTTCTCATGGCAATCTAACTACTAACCACTAACCACCTAACCACTTACTTGATAATCCACATGAATCGGGTAGCCTCTATTAAGGCCTTGTTCTTGCAAGAGCCATTAATGGCCAATGATGATGGGTTCTAACATCTAACTTGCTAACTTGCTAACCAAGCTAACTCACTTTTATTTCATGCTTTCTTTCAGTAGTCTAATGAGTTGATGCTTGTATTAGCTTGATCTTGATGCATGTTTGAATGTGATGAACCATCTATGTGCCATGCTTTGTATCGTCTCTTAAAGCCAAGGATTATTGATGGCCGATGATCAAAATGTGAAGCAACTATCATGAAGAGGTTAGCATGGTTAGTGGAGCATTTAGTAGTTAGTAGCCATGAGTTTTCTTTTTTCTTATTTTAGAAACAATTTTCAAACTTCTTTTATCATTTTTCTATCGATGTTTTCACCGCCATCTTAGTTCACCTTCGTTCCATCTTCGTTTCTATTTGTTTTCCAAACCACTCCTCTTTTGTTTTTACATCGACGTTTTTATCGCCTTCTCCACCTACCACATTCTGGATTTCCTTTTCTTTTCTTTTTCATTCTTTTTCATTCTTTCAACAAAGAAGAAGTGTTAACATACAACGTGAATATAAAATGTCAATGCTTCTATCGCCTCCCTTCCTTGTGGATACGACCCGTTAAGCCAATGCTATAACGAAAATATCGAGGGTACATTAGAACATATTCGAGCTTTTCATTTATTTCACAAATACGCACTTTTGAGTGCTAGTTCCGCCCCGATCAAAAATGGCGCCGTTGCCGGGGAAGGGAATGGTTTCGTTTTCACGTTTTTGTTAACATTGTCTTCTCTGTTTTGGTGTGCAGGACAAGCTTAATATGGATTGTTCTACTAAATGCTTGAATGCTTTTGATGAGAATTCTTGGCTTTGGCATAGAAGATTACGACATGCATCTTTTGACCATCTTTCTAGGATTAATTCTAAGGAATTGGTGAAGGGTATACCTTGCTTGAAGTTTGAGAAAGAGCGCATTTGTGGTGCGTGCCAACTTGGGAAACAAACCAAGTCTTCCTTCAAACCAATCAAGGATATCATGTCAACTAGGCCTTTAGAATTAATTCAAATGGATCTTTTTGGACCTACTAAAACTAAGAGCTTAAATGGCAGTAGATTTGTATTTGTTTTAGCTGATGATTTTTCCTGTTTCACTTGGGTTTTCTTCTTGGAACACAAAGATCAAACTTTTTCTCATTTTAAGATTTTTCGAAAAAGAGTTAAAAAAGAAAAGGGTTTTTTCAATTTTGAGAATAAGGAGTGATAGAGGTGGTGAGTTTGTAAACCAACTCTTCATGACTTATTGTGATGAAAAGGGAATTAAGCATGAAATGTCTTGTCCTAGAACTCCACAACAAAATGGAGTTGTAGAAAGGAAAAATAGAACACTTCAAGAGATGACTAGGACAATGATAAGTGAGTATGACCTCCCTCAATATCTATGGGCCGAGGCCGTAAACACCGCATGCTACATATCAAATCGTATTTATTTATGTAAAAATTCTTCCAAAACATCTTTTGAAATGTATCATTCTAGAAAACCTAATGTTGCATATTTCAAAGTTTTTGGATGCAAGTGTTTTGTTTTGAACACTAAAGATAACTTGGGTAAATTTGATGCTAAGGCTTATGAAGCAATCTTTGTTGGATATTCTACAACTAGTAAAGCTTATAAAGTATTCAATAGATCTTCACTTACCATTGAAGAATCCATGCATGTTAAATTTGAAGAATCTAATGTGTTTGTTGAGAATGTTGTAGAGATTGAACCATTAGGTGATAACATGGAGAGACTATCCTTGAAAGACTCACCTGCTTAAGAAGAAAAGCTAGAATCCATTGGTGATGTTCAATAGGATAAAGAGGAAAGCTCTCAACCGCTTCCTAAAGCTTGGAGATATGCCACAAATTATCCCAAGGAGCTCATCTTAGGTGACGCATCTAAAGGGGTAACAACTCGCTCCAAACTCCATGACCTATGTGGTAACTTTGCTTTCATTTCTCATTTTGAACCCAAAAGCATCCTCGAAGCCGAGGCGGACTCATATTGGTTGCTAGCCATGCAAGAGAAACTCAATCAATTTGAGCGCAACCAAGTTTGGCACCTTGTTCCTAGGCCCCACGATAGACCAATAATTGGTACTAAGTGGAACTTTAGAAACAAGATGGATGAGTCCGGTAATGTCATTAGGAATAAAGCTAGGTTAGTGGCCCAAGGTTACACTCAAGTTGAGGGAATTGACTTTGAGGAGACCTTTGCACCCGTAGCACGGCTAGATGCCATACGGATGACACTAGCTTTCGCATCTTTTAAAAATTTTAAACTTTTTCAAATGGATGTGAAAAGTGCATTTTTGAATGGTTTTATAAATGAAGAAGTTTATGTTGAACAACCTCCCAGTTTTGTTGATCATGTTCATCCTAATTTTGTTTTTAAACTTGATAAAGCTTTGTATGGATTGAAACAAGCTCCAAGAGCTTGGTATAAAAGGCTTTCTAGTTTTCTCATTTCAAATGATTTTATTAAAGGCAAAGTAGATATAACACTATTCACTAAGCATGTTTATAATGACATTTTAATTGTGCAAATTTATGTTGATGATATAATTTTTGGTTCTACTAATGAGTTTTTATGCAAGAAATTTGAAAAGGTTATGTAATGTGAGTTTGAAATGTCTTCAATGGGTGAGCTTAATTTCTTTCTTGGACTCCAAATCAAGCAATTGTAAGATGGGAACTTCATATGTCAAGCCAAATACGCAAAGGAACTCGTAAAGAGGTTTGGACTTGAAGACTCAAAGGTTTGCAACACTCCCATGGCAACTACAACCAAGCTTGATAAGGATGACCAAGGTAAAAATGTTGATATTAAATTGTTTAGAAGTATGATAGGTCGTCTTTTATATTTGACGGCAAGTAGGCCGGACATCATGTTTAGTGTGTGTCTTTGTGCTAGATTTCAATCGTGTCCTAAGGAGTCCCATCTTATTGCGGTAAAATGCATTATTCATTATATTAAGGGCACAATTGGAATGGGTCTATGGTATCCGAAAATCGGAGATTTCTCAATGACGAGTTATTCGGATGCCGACTATGCGGGTTGTAGAGTAGATAGAAAGAGTACTAGTGGGACATGTCAATTTCTTGGTAATTGTCTTGTTTCATGGTCCTCTAGGAAACAAAATTCCGTAGCTCTCTCAACCGCCGAGGCGGAGTATGTTGCCGCGGGGGCTTGTTGTGCACAAGTCCTTTGGATGAAACATACTCTCCTTGATTATGATTTGCATTATAACCATATAAAAATATTTTGTGATAATACTAGTACTATACATATGACAAAGAATGCAAATCAACATAGTAAGACCAAGCACATTGAGATTAGATATCACTTTCTTAGAGATCATTTTGAGAAAGGAGATATAGATATTGATTATGTTTCTACGGATTTGCAACTTGCCGATATTTTCACTAAGCCACTTGATTTTACTAGATTTTCTTTCATATGTGGTGAACTTAATGTTTGTGTTATTGAATAAAAATGTTTTCTTAACCCTTTTTGATGTATGACAAAAAGGGGAGAATGAGTTTATGTATGGTTATATGAGTTCATATGGTTTTTGTTCCATATGAGTTTATATATGTTTTTAGTTTTTGATGTGTTTTCATGAATTCTTGTAATTTGTGTTTAAGTGTTTTGCAAGTGTATTATATCTCATGATGTTTATGGTTTTTGGTTTCATGATGTTTACTTGCAAATTACAAATTACATTGTTTTTCTTTGTTTAATATAGCATAATTTGAGGGGGAGCTTTCTCCTCCCCTATATTCTTGTTTATAGCCTATTTGTTTTGTCATCATCAAAAAGGGGGAGATTGTTGGCCCAAAAGGTTACACTCTCCATTTGTTTAGAGTTTTGATGATAATAAAACAAATAGGAGCTATTTAGTACTAATTAGTTTGTTTAAGATAAGTTTCAGGTTAGTACCATATTGGAGGCCATTGCTTAGCTATTGCAAGAACTTCTAGGTTCATGAAGCAAAGAAGGCGTTTTGCACATCAAGGAAGGAACATAGAAGAGAAGGCTCTAACAAGGCATTGCATGGCTCAAGACTTCAAGATTGCTCAAGATAATTTATTATATTTGTTTTTTAGTTTAGAGTTTTGTTAAAGAATAGTGAATAGGTTTGAAGCTCTATCACACACGTTTTTGCGCACATCTTGTTTCCAAAAATATTTCCTATAATATGTACAAAAATAGTTTGTATACAATCTTCAGCCTACAAACTCCTTTTTATCCATTATATATATCTCTATTCAAAACTATTTTGTTAAAAATAGATTTCTCCTCAAAATTCTATTTTTGTTTTGGCTTTTGACCTGAGCCGGTCGACCGTCCGGGTCGACCGACCTTGTGTCAGGTCAAGCCGGTCGACCGACCTAGTCGACCGGGGTTCTGGCAGCAGTGAGTATCCATGTGCACGTTTCACGGTCGACCGAGCGGTCGACCGAAACATGCCTGACTGACAGACTTCTGCTCTCTGTATTTTTGGGTCGACCGGGCGGTCGACCGTCAGCTGCAACGGCTCTTTTTTTGAACTTGCGGTCGACCGGCCGGTCGACCGGGGTAGCCGTTTGAACAGTAACGGCTATCTCCTAAGCTGGTTTAATTTTTTGTCTTTTTCTCACTTAAGTATGTTTTAGTGACATGTTTTGAATATAATATCTTCTTATTAGCCTTAAATATGTTTTATCTCCTAACCCTAGCCCTCTCCTATAAATAGGGGTGTTTGGGGAGAGGTTCTCTTACCAATTAATTACAAGAAAAATTTGTAAGAGTTTCAAAAGTTTAAGGTATTCAAAAGAGCTTTGTTTCTTGGTTTTTGTGCTGAAATTCTCTCTCATTTTCTGAAGTGTTTTCAAGAACTCTCTGATTTCTTTTTTCTTTTCTCCTTACACACAAGAGCTTCATTCCTACTCATTATTCTCTAAGGACCTTTGTAAGGGAAGAAAATTTTTACAAGAGAGAGTTTGTGGTCTTTTGACTACTAAGAGATTGCTTGTACTTGAGATTGTGGAGTTGGGTACTCCGGTGAATTTGTAACATCTTTGTGATAGTGGAAGTGGTTGGAATCCTTCTGGGGAAGGCGGGGAAGTAGAGCTGGGTGCTCGAACCTCGATAACAATTCTCGGTGTTTGCGTTTGATTTACTTGCTCTAATTTCTTGCTCTATTTTCATTGCTCTTATTACTAGCTCTCTACATTCATTGCTATATTCACTTGCTTTGAGAGATTGTTGCATCATAAATTTAAATTGTGCATTGATTAGCATTATCACCTATTCACCCCCCCTCTAGGTGATTTTCAGAGGGATGTTTTCTCATCGATGCCCTAAAACCATCTGGTCTGGGAGTCATCGGTTATAGGCTCGCTACATGGGTGAACTAGAAAGCCTAAGAAAACTAAGGAAAGAAAAAATATATATAAATAAATAAATAAAAATATATATAAATAAATGGCTTGATGGTTGGAGTAGAAATCCCAGAAATTTTCACTATCACAATGTGCATATTATTTAGGTTTTTATGAGAGATAAAATATTCAATCCAATTTTGAATTCTTACCTTAATTGAAGACAAGATCTTGCATAGAGACTAAGTTTAAGGAAGAATGATTTATGGTGGACTTATGACCTTAGATCACTTATATTTTTTACAAAAATATTTCATAAACTTGTCTCTCTTTCAAAATGTGTTTTCAAAATACTAACATTTGTCTTCTTCTTTATGGATTTTGTGGGTGCAATCCGCTGAAAACCCTCAGGAGACAACACTCCTCCTCTAGGGTAACCTAGAGGTTTAACGGCTTGTTGCACACGCTGAGTGCAATCGCGTCACCTGCGAAAGTGGTGTAATAACATTTGTAGTACAGTTTTCTTTTCTTGTTTTGCTCGGGACGAGCAAAAGATAAGTGTGGGGGTGTGATTAGTCTACGATTATGCATTATTATATCGCATTTCTCACCGATTTATGAATAAATTATCGGTCTAAACCGTGTTTTGGTCTTTATTGCAGGTAAAGCAAGAGTTCAAGGGCAAAGGAGTAATAAGAGCCTAATTAATCCCAATTTATGGTAATTAATCCCGCATTACTTGGAGGCCAAGCAAAGGATTCTCTAGAAGATACATTGAACCTAGACTCCTGCGCATGTCAGACGAATATTCGGGTACAAATACCAGAAACGGGATATACCCTGATCATTCTCGAAGCCAGAGGGACCCACTGACGAAAACCAAGGATCTACCTCCCTGGTATTGCCACGTAAACGCGGCAATAGCCGCGTTTCCGTGGCAAGGGAGTGGAGCCACGCGTTGATTTTCGACGTGTGGCCCCGTCTTGTCTTCTGGAATCATCTTTCGCCTATAAATAGACCTGCATAGGCCCAGAGCGCAAGCAGTCTTCGTTTTTAGGAGTAGGTGCAGATTTTAGGAGTAGTGTAGGTAGGTGCTCTTCATTTCTCTTGTATTTTCATTTCTTTTTAGATCATTATAGTGGGGCTGAGTGATTCATAGAGAGAGATATAGAGAGGGATTGATGTAATAGATAGTGACAGTCTATGTAAAGGTGCCTCCTTTCTCTTCCATTGTAATCTCCTTCATCTTCTACATGATTTCTTGCTAACTATTGTTCTCATGGCAATCTAACTACTAACCACTAATCATCTAACCACTTACTTGATAATCCACATGAATCGGGTAGCCTCTATTAAGGCCTTGTTCTTGCAAGAGCCATTGATTGTCAATGATGATGGGTTCTAACATCTAACTTCCTAACTTGCTAACCAAGCTAACTCTCTTTTATTTCATGCTTTCTTTTAGTAGTCTAATGAGTTGATGCTTGTATTAGCTTGATTTTGATGCATGTTTGAATGTGATGAACCATCTATGTGCCATGCTTTGTATCGTCTCTTGAAGCCAAGGATTATTAATGGCCGAGGATCAAAATGTGAGGAAACTATCATGAAGAGGTTAGCATGGTTAGTGGAGCATTTAGTAGTTAGTAGCCATGAGTTTTCTTTTTTCTTGTTTTAGAAACAATTTCCAAACTTCTTTTATCATTTTTCTATCGATGTTTTCACCGCCATCTTAGTTCACCTTTGTTCCATCTTCGTTTCTATTTGTTTTCCAAACCACTCCTCTTTTGTTTTTACATCGACGTTTTTATCGCCTTCTCCACCTACCACATTCTGGATTTCCTTTTCTTTTCTTTTTCATTCTTTCAACAAAGAAGAAGTGTTAACATACAACGTGAATAGAAACCGTCAATGCTTCTATCGCCTCCCTTCCTTGTGGATACGACCCGTTAAGCCAATGCTATAACGGAAGTATCGAGGGTACATTAGCACATATTCGAGCTTTTCATTGATTTTACAAATACACACTTTTGAGTGCTAGTTCGGCCCCGATCACTGACAGGCTAGGTCGGCCGACCGCACGGTCGACCGAACCAAGGGCCTGTCGACCGTGCGTTCGACCGCCGTGCACAGAGCTGTGCACGTCTGGCAGCACAGTGGGCCGGTCGACCGGGCGGTCGACCGGACCAGAGAGCTCTGCTCTCTGTATCTGGGCGGTCGACCGAGTTTGCCCAACGGTCATAAATATGACCGTTGGCGGTCGAACGGCCGGTCGACCGCCAGCCTGTCAGGCTGACAGATCAGCGTAACGGCTAGTTTTCTTTTGGGCCTATAAATACCCCATCTCTTTAGGGTTTTAGATAAGATTTTTTGTGCCAAAATTTTCTGATATCTCCAGTGTTTTAAACAAGTTTTCAAAAGTGTTTAAGTGCCAAAAAGATAAATCTTTATTTGTTTTAGAGTTTTTGGAAAAATCAAAGAAAATAGAAAAATTAGGAGATTTGTATTGTTCTTCATTTCTATCTTTTACAAAGAGATTTCCCAAGTATTTTTTCTTTGAGTTTTTGTTTTCCAAACTTGAGCTTATCTTCTATCCTATTCTATTAGGATCTTGTTTTGTGGAAAAGAGAGATTGTTTGAGGTTGTGGAAACCTCCAAGTTGTACACCCTTGCTTTTGTTGTATCCCTCTTTGTTAGAGGTTGATCAGGTGATTGGTTTGCTCCCTCTTTGGTAGAGGTTGAGGCTTGTGGTTTGCTCCCTCTATTGAGAGGTGGAGATTGGTTGTTAACCCTCTTCGGTAAAGGTGTTGGTTGTTGTTTGGCTACGGGCCTACCCCTCAGTTGTGAGGCGGTGTTTGAGAGGAGTTCGGTACTCCCTTGTTGTAAAAATCCTCCTCGGTGGAGGTTCCCTCTGTTGGCCCAGAGGCCTTCCACTCTAGTTTTGATGATGATTAACTCATGAAGTTTTGTGTACTAATAATCTTGTGATTTTAGTTTCAGATCATTAATCAAGATATTAGTAGGTGATTAGCTTCAACAAGATGATTTGGAAGCTTTCACATGTTGATTCAAGAGCCCGAGCATCAAAGATCATATATAGCAATTGCTCGGTGGATCAAAGAGTTTTGGATCGAGTCGGCTTGGAGACGGCGCTCTACAAGAAGATTTCGGTACCATAGTTTAGTTTTGTGTTTAGATCCAAATTGTAAAGATTAGAATAGTATGATATGCTCAAGTTCACAACACACACATTTCATGTTTTGAATATTGATTTTCGGTTTTTCCGTTTTTGGTTTAACCGATCTTGGTTTCATGAATAGATAGATTCAAAACAAGTTTACATGGTTTAATGTATATAAGATTTGTTCTATGTACATGCATGCTTCAACTCTTAAACAAACTTGGCTTGATAGTCTATTTCATGTGTTTTATGTTTGGTATTTTTAACAAAACATATTTTGGAATTAAAGTCAAAAACTATGATATGTATATGTTTCATGTATATTGGATTTCTATCCAAATGCATCATGCTTCAATGTGTTTAAATATCATGTTTTTGTATTTGGATGAGTTTTGGTCAAAACGTATTTTCTATTCAAAATCCAAGTTTTAGAAAATACAGTTTTTGGTTTTTGGGCAAAATTTCTATAACACAAAAATAGTCCAATATGTTTGTTATTTGTGTTAAACTTTTTAACACAAGCTCTAGTTTTGATGATGATTAACTCATGAAGTTATGTGTACTAATAATCTTGTGATTTTACTTTCAGATCATTAATCAAGATATTAGTAGGTGATTAGCTTCAACAAGATGATTTGAAAGCTTTCACATGTTGATTCAAGAGCCCGAGCATCAAAGATCATATATAGCAATTGCTCGGTGGATCAAAGAGTTTTGGATCGAGTCGGCTTGGAGACGGCGCTCTACAAGAAGATTTCGGTACCATAGTTTAGTTTTGTGTTTAGATCCAAATTGTAAAGATTAGAATAGTATGATATGCTCAAGTTCACAACACACACGTTTCATGTTTTGAATATTGGTTTTCGGTTTTTCCGTTTTTGGTTTAACTGATCTTGGTTTCATGAATAGATAGATTCAAAACAAGTTTACATGGTTTAATGTTTATAAGATTTGTTCTATGTACATGCATGCTTCAACTCTTAAACAAACTTGGCTTGATAGTCTATTTCATGTGTTTTATGTTTGGTATTTTTAACAAAACATATTTTGGAATTAAAGCCAAAAACTATGATATGTATATGTTTCATGTATATTGGATTTCTATCAAAATGCATCATGCCTCAATGTGTTTAAATATTATGTTTTTGTATTTGGATGAGTTTTGGTCAAAACGTATTTTCTATTCAAAATCTAAGTTTTAGAAAATACAGTTTTTGGTTTTTGGGCAAAATTTCTATAACACAAAAATAGTCCATTATGTTTGTGATTTGTGTTAAACTTTTTAACACAAGTCTGTACTTCAATGAAAAATGATAAAACTATTTTTGTGAAATTTTAGAGATTTTATGGGAATTTTTAAAGACATTAAAAACCAGTTTTTCCCTGAACTACAGCTGCTAGGCTAGGCCGGTCGACTGTAGCGGTCGACCGACGTGCACGGATACGTGCACGCTGGCTGCCTCATGAGCCGGTCGACCGCACAGTTGACCGACTGAGCGCAGGTTGCTCTCTGTTTGTTTCGGTCGACCGGACGGTCGACTGCCCAGAGAGCCGTTGCTCTCTGGTTCTGGGGACGGTCGACCGCCCGGTCGACCGGTAGCTGTCAGCCATCAAAATATGACCGTTGGACGGTCGACCGACCGGTCGACCGGTGGTTCATTTTTGGCAGGATCTGCTGCCAACGGCTAGTTTTCCAAATGGACTATAAATACCCCATTGGAAAGAGTTTTTCTCTAAGATTTTTTGTGCGAATTTTTCCTGACTCTCTAGTGTTTTCACAGCAATCAAAAGAAGTTTTTGGGCTTTATATTGAACAATCTATTTGGTGTTTTTGTTAGGGTTTGAAAAATCAAGAAAGGGTTTTTGGGAAAAGATTTTGATTCAACTTCTTCATCTTGGTTTCTAGTTTTTCCCAAAGATTTTCTTTGAGTTTTTGATTTCCATTCCTTTGGTTTTCTCCACACTTGAGCTACATCTACTATCTTATTCTATAGGATCTTTGTGTGGGAAAGAAATTGTTTGTGGTTGTTGTTTAGACCACCAAGTTGAAAACCCTATCTTTGCTTGGCTTTGTGCCTTTCCCTCATTGTGTTGAGGAGGTTGTGCATTTGGGTTGTATCCCTCAAGTGGTGAGGTGATCCTTGTGTAAGCTTTGTGCTAATCTCTCAAGTTGTGAGGTGGTTGTTTGTTGGCTTGGAGTTGTGCCTTAAGGAGGAGGTTGTGTTTGTAAGGAAAGGAGATGGGTACTCCTTGTAATTGTTATTGCCCCAAATCCTCGGTGGAGGTTCCCTTTGTGGGAATCCTTTGTGGACAAGCTAGTGGACTTAAAATTCTTCTGGGTGAAGGCGGGTATGTAGAGCTGGGTGCTCGAACCTCGAAACATATATTGTTGTTTGCGCTTGATCCCTTGGCTCTTACTCTCTCTCTACCTTGTGCCTTGCATCAATTCATATTGTTCATTCATAATTATTTGCTTGGCTTGTTTGAGTGTGCATCTCTTGTTAATTGCAATTAGTTTTTAAATTCCGCATTAAGTTCATTAGATTAGCATAATTACCTATTCACCCCCCTCTAGGTGATTTTCACCCTCGGTGGGAGTCCTCGGTGGACAAGATAGTAGATTAGAAATCCTTCTCGGTGAAGGCGGGGACATAGAGCTAGGGCCTCGAACCTCGAAACATATCTTTGTGTTTGCGTTTGATCCATTGTCTCTCTAACTCTCTCTTTATTTTGTGCAAAGCATCATTCATATCATCATATCATATTTGCTTGTGTTGAGCATTGATTCATATTGCCATATCTATTATATGCTTGTGTGCTTGTGTGTCTCACTTGTACTTAACCACAAGAGCTTCATATAGCACCTCAACCCTTATCTAGGGGAATCAAGAGGAGTTAGTCCAGAGCCCTTCACGGGGAATTCGGCTACACTTGTTGGTTATATTAAGTGTGTTGCAAAATTGTTTTAGCTTCCGCATTTAGTTTCTAGATTAGCATTATCACCTATTCACCCCCCATCTAGGTGATTTACAATTGGTATCAGAGCCTACGCTTCTGATACTTAGGCTTAACATCCTAGGAGTAAGATCCTTGTCTTCTAATCTACCATTTGCATTTGCACACTTGTTTGTTTGCACACATATAGTTTGGACCCATGGACTTCATGACCCCACCTATGTTTGACCCTTCCAACATTCTTGTTTGGAAGACTAAGATGTCCATTTACCTACAAACCCTAGGATATAAGGTTCATCTTGCCATTACCAAGGAATCCTACCTTAGTGATAGCAAGCATATAGGGGCCAATGCTTAAGCCCTTGAGGCCATTAGAAGCACGCTTTCTAAAGAATATCTTTTGCTAGTTTCTAATCTTGATTCCGCCTTTGCAGTGTGGAACAAGTTGACAACCACCACCACCTCCGAGCTTCAAATGCCAATCCAACAAGAAGAGGAATCTAGTGGAGATGAATCCAAGCCACAACAATGCTATACGGTCCAAGGGAATGACTCCTTTGAGGTACACTCGGAAACCCACTTAGATGATGATGATGATGCTAGTTCTTCAAATGATTATGTTGATGCCCATGCTTTAAATGAAGAACTATCTATTGTGTGTGAAAAATTGATTGAAAAATATAAGATTTTGAAAAAGAAAAGTCTAGGCCTTAACAATGATAATAAAGATTTGTTTTCTAGACCTAATATGGTTTTGCAAGAGAAGGTGGAGATTTCTAATGAAAGGGATTCATTAAGGTCTCAACTTGATCTTGCACTAAAAGAAAATAATTTTTTGAAAAATAAAAATGATTGTGAAAATGTGTTGAAGAAAAATGAATTTTTGTCTTCAAAAGTTGATTTTGTTTTAAAAGAAAATGATTCTTTAAAAAGAGAAATTGATTTTATTTCAAAAGAGTTAGAAATTTATTTAAATAAAAATAAATCTTTGAAAAATGAAATTGATTCCCATGTTTGCCATGCTAGGGTAGTATCTCACACTTCACCTATTGCATGCCACACTTCTTCTTTGATTGATAAAGATATATCCATACTTAAGATGAGTGTAGATTGTTTGGGCTCCACTTTGAGCCAATGTGTTGTGGGCCATACACGGTTGGAAACTTTGTTTCGAAAGAAACAAGTTCCATCTTTTCATGCACACCCTCCACGGCATACACATGCTCCTCACGGTCACCACCATCACCACATGTATGCTCATGTGTACACTTGTACACATTGTGGACGTAAGGGCCACCTTGTTAAATTTTGTTATGATAGAATACATGTTTCAAATTTAGCAAATAAATTTGTTTGGGTTAGGAATGGTACTAACCCCCATGGACCCAAAAGATTATGGGTACCAAAGACAACCCCTCGTGTTTATGATGTAGGTGTGGGCTCTCACATGACGTGAGAGTAGCGGTACCTTAGAGTGGATGCGTTGGGATGCATCACTTTCAAGGGAAGGTTTGGTGGGAAGACCACCATGTTTTGGAGACATGGAGAAGTCGCCTCATAGGTTTTGGTAACGGTCTCTAACTCCCATTTATTTGCATGCTTTTCATGTTTATAGCATGTTTTGTTGTGTATAGATTATTATGTCAATGCTATGTTTATTAAATTTCTTGACATGCATGTATAGCCTTTGAGACACCCATGTTTAATATGGACCATTATTTTTGTGTTCTCACCGTTTGTTTAGCTATCATGTTTATCATAGGTTTAATAACATGTGGATTTTCTTAATAATCATGTTTATGTTTTTCATGATTATTTATATCTTGTTTTGATGCTTTAAATGTTGAATATATGTTTAAATGTTAGTTTTCATTAAGACTAGGATTTATACTTGTACATATAGTGGGCCACAAATAAATCTATATATGTTTGTACTTGAATGCTTATTTGAACCCATTAGATGTGCTAGTATAGTCTAGTTTTGATGATCCATGCATTTTAAACTTGTATTCCCATTTTTGGATTTGTTTTATGATCATGTGTTTTCATTTCATGTATATGTCTATTTTGTCAAACTTTAAGATATACATGTATACCCTTGAGTCATTTGCTTTTCTTGCAAATCTATACATATGGACTCAATTGTGTTTAGGGATATGTATGTATACTTTTTGTGTTGACAAATCATACATATACCTTGAAATGAAATTTGTTTTAATGAAAATTTAGTTTTTCATATTTTTCATGTTTCCATGTGTTTATGTTTAACTTCATGTATATGTCCATTTTATCCAAATTATTGTTTATACATATACATCCTTTTGAGCCACGTGCCTTCATGCATATATCTTTATGGACTCATTGTGTTTGGATATGTATGTATACTTTAGTTTGTATAGGACATACATATACGTTGAAGATTAAATAGTTTTGATGATTTTCATGTTTTCATGTTTCAAGGAATTAATTGAGCTTAATTGTCCATCTTTCATGATTATGATCTTCACATTTTACTTGTACACTCACATTTATTGTTTACTCATGTTTTGTTTTCATGAGTCATATTTATGCTTAATTGGCTTAGAGTGTTGATTATCATGTGGATTTCATGTTTCATGAAAAATAATTTTATTTTATTTCTTGCTTGAAGGATTTCGTACTAGTTTACAAATTTTTCATATAACTAGTTACGGTATTCTTTATATGGTAGAGTTTTTCAAACAAACCTTATTTTTCAATTTTTTTTTGAAAACCCCTACCATCTATGGGTGGTTGGATGGGATATCATGCTCATGTATGCTTTATATTGAAAATCATTTTAAACTTGTGCATGAATGGGTGGTTAGTAATATGAGATATACACTTGATATTATTGTTGTTTCAATTGGTATCATTGTATTCTTTCAATTGGTATCAATTTTGACCTTTCTTGTATACTCATATATGTTTGTATGTATGTATGCTTTCAATTCCAATAGTATCAATTTTGATTGGTATTAAACTTTTCATACATATATATGTTTTATTTGTGCTTATTATATCCCTATATCTTTAAGCACAAAATCTTGTTTATGCTAAGCTTGAGTTTCAATTTTGTTTCAATTGATTCAATTTTCAATTGGTATCTTATTTCGAGCTTACGCATTGTTTTTGTTGGTATTTCATAAAGGGGGAGAAAATTCGATTTTCATATTTCAATTGGTATTTGTATTTCCACTCCCTTGCTTTATGATAGAAAATAAAAATTTTAAATTGATATCATATACTTAAAAGAAAAATACTCTCTTTTGATATCAAGATGTTTATTTGAATGTTTTAAATTGGTATCTCAAAATTTTGTTTAAAAATAAATACAAAAGTTTTGATTTGTATTGCCTATATGCAAGGAGAGCTTAACATCTCTTCTACATATAGATTCATGTTGAGTGTATCTTGTATTGAGGAGCTTGACATCTCTTCTTTATGTGGTACACGTGTGTAGGGGGAGCTTCACATCCTCTCTTATGCATTGCATAGTGTACGTTATGTGAATTAGGGCTTGTCATCCCTTCTTCATGTAATGTATCTATGTAGGGAAGCTTCACATCTTCCTCTTCATGAATGTATATCACATATACCATTTGTTGATTGATCTATGTTTACTTTCAATTGGTATCAAGATGCTACTTTGATATATTTTCAATTGATATCTTAATTAATTGTCACCCCTATTTGGTTTTGTTTTTGTTTTTAAACAAAAAGGGGGAGAACATTGTCTTTATTTACCCCTTATTGATAATTGTTTCTTTGTATTAAAAAGGGGGAGAAGATTTTGTTTTGTTTTAGTTTTTACCCCTTTGTTGATGATTGACAAAAAGGGGGAGAAAGATTTTGTTGGTTAAGTTTTATATATGCATATTTATGTTTTGCATATATTAAGTTTAATTTAGTTTAATTTTAATTGGTATCTAGAGTATGTTTTGTTTTTGAACATTTCATTGGTATCTAGAGCCTTTTATTGTTTATGCATGATTATGCATTGTCCTTCATTGCATATTTATTGTTTATTTGTTTATGCATGAGTTAAGGGGGAGCTTCTTTGAAGCTTAACTTTAATCCATGCATATATAACTCCATGAGTTTTGTCATCATCAAAAAGGGGGAGATTGTTGGCCCGGAGGCCTTCCTCTCTAGTTTTGATGATGATTAACTCATGTAGTTATGTTTACTAATTATCTTGTGATTTTAGTTTCAGATCATGTAACAAGATATTAGTTGGTGATTGCTTCAAAAAGAGGAGTTTGGAAGCCTTCACTTGGTGATTCCAGGGCCCGAGCATCAAGATCATACATAGCCTAGCTTGTGAATCACGTTTGGGATCGAGTCGACTTGAAGATGAAGATCGTCAAGAAGACTTAGGTATCCTAGTTTAGTGTGTTTAGATCCATTTGTAAAGAAAAGAATAGTTGATATGCTCAAGTGCACAACACACACAAGTTTTATGTTTTGAATTTGGTTTTCATGAATAGATTGATCAAAATAAGTTTACTTGGTTTTTATGTATATTAAATGTGTTCAATATACATACATGCTTCATATCTTAAACAAACTTATTTTTATATGCCTATTCATGAGTTTTAGAAAAAAAATCAGATTTCCTATTGAAAAATACAAGTTTGATAAAATACAAGTTTTGGTTTTTGATAAAAATGTTAAAACACAAAAATGGTTTCATATGCTTGATATTAGAGTTTAAATGTTTATCACAAGTTTATATATCAATGTAAAATGTTAAAACTATTTTTGGGGATTTTTAGAAGAGATAAAAGAATTTTTAAAATTATTTTTAACCCAAGTTTCTGACCCAGAACTGTGGCTGACAGGCCAGGTCGGCCGACCGCACGGTCGACCGAACCAAGGGCCAGTCGACGTGCGTTCGACCGACGTGCACAGAGCTGTGCACGTCTGGCAGCACAGTGGACCGGTTGACCGGGCGGTCGACCGGACCAGAGAGTTCTGCTCTCTGTATCTGGGCGGTCGACCGGGCGGTCGACCGAGTTTGCCCAACGGTCATAAATATGACCGTTGGCGGTCGACCGGCCGGTCGACCGCCAGCCTGTCAGGCTGACAGATCAGCCTAACGACTAGTTTTCTTTTGGGGGCCTAAAAATACCCCATCTCTTTAGGGTTTTAGATAAGATTTTTTGTGCCAAAATTTTCTGATATCTCCAGTGTTTTAAAAAAGTTTTCAAAAGTGTTTAAGTGCCAAAAAGATCAATCTTTATTTGTTTTAGAGTTTTTGGAAAAATCAAAGAAAATAGAAAAATTGGGAGATTTGTATTGTTCTTAATTTCTATCTTTTACAAAGAGTTTTTCCAAGTATTTTTTCTTTGAGTTTTGTTTTTTCAAACTCTATGTTTTCCACACTTGAGCTTATCTTCTATCCTATTCTATTAGGATCTTGTTTTGTGGAAAAGAGAGATTGTTTGAGGTTGTGAAAACCTCCAAGTTGTACACCCTTGCTTTTGTTGTATCCCTCTTTGGTAGAGGTTGATCGGGTGATTGGTTTGCTCCCTCTTTGGTAGAGGTTGAGGCTTGTGATTTGCTCCCTCTATTGAGAGGTGGAGATTCGTTGTTAACCCTCTTCGGTAGAGGTGTTGGTTGTTGTTTGGCTACGGGCCTACCCCTCGGTTGTGAGGCGGTGTTTGAGAGAGGAGTTCGGTACTCCCTTGTTGTAAAAATCCTCCTCGGTGGAGGTTCCCTCGGTGGGATTCCTCGGTGGACAAGATAGTGGATTAGAAATCCTTCTCGGTGAAGGCAGGGACGTAGAGCTAGGGGCTCGAACCTCGAAACATATCTTTGTGTTTGCGTTTGATCCATTGTCTCTCTAACTCTCTCTTTATTTTGTGCAAAGCATCATTCATATCATCATATTATATTTGCTTGTGTTGAGCATTGATTCATATTGCCATATCAATTATATGCTTGTGTGCTTGTGTGTCTCACTTGTACTTAACCACAAGAGCTTCATATAGTACCTCAACCCTTATCTAGTGGAATCAAGAGGAGTTAGTCCAGAGCCCTTCACGCGGAATTCGGCTACACTTGTTGGTTGTATTAAGTGTGTTGCAAAATTGTTTTAGCTTCCGCATTTAGTTTCTAGATTAGCATTATCACCTATTCATCCCCCCTCTAGGTGATTTACAAATTTTATCTCTGAATACCCTTATAAATAGTTATGAAAGCTATTGAACTGGGGGACTTTTTTTAGAAGGAGCAAAATAGCTACAAAGTTTAGAAATTTTGAGCATTCACACACACACACACACACACACACAGAGAGAGAAATTTCTTCTTCAAAAGGAGAACTCCAACACTTGCCATGTCCAAGTGGAGTTATTTTGTATCCTCAAAACGGTCCAAGAGAAGCTTGTCGTCCGGCCAGTCAATGGAGAACAATATTCACTCTCCATCGCCACACGAAGAACCCAACTTTAAACAAAGGGGAGATTCAAATATTCTTACAATCTGATTACAAAAGAGGGGAGAATATTTGAATCTCCCCTTTATTTAAAGTTGGGTTCTTCGTGTGACGATGGAGAGTGAATATTGTTCTCCATTGACTGGCCAGACGACATGCTTCTCTTGGACCATTTTGAGGATACAAAATAACTCCACTTGGACATGGCAAGTGTTGGAGTTCTCCTTTTGAAGAAGAAATTTTTCTCTCTCTCTCTCTCTGTGAATGCTCAAAATTTCTAAACTTTGTAGCTATTTTGCTCCTTCTAAAAAAAAGTCCCCAGTTCAATAGCTTTCATAACTATTTATAGGGGTATTCAGGGATAAAATTGTCCCCTAGAATCTCTCCATAATCGAGATTAACTCCCCGTATTACATGGGTGTTAATTGACCCAGTAATGGGGCAGTTAGAACAGAAATGCGACCCTCGCAAGAATTTTACTTCGCATTTGTCTGACGAAATAAAGATGGTGACTCCGCTGGGGACCAGTTTCTCTACCGACAAGAATGTCATGGCGCAAGCTGATGTTAAGTTCATTAGATTAACGGTCGTGTCGCTCGTCATCGAATACGACCAAGAAAAATTTAAGAAAAATTTGAAGAGTTTCTTTCTTCAGGCTCTAAAAACTCAAAAGCAACACAACAGTACCGTAGAGTCTCTTCAGGACCCGCTCTCAAGTCTCTTCAGAGACTTCCACAAAAGTCACTTATGCCATTACTCACAACGCAAGCAGCGCTATTTCTAACGAGGTTTTGAAAACGTCCTGTGTCGCCCACACGGCCCGTGTCAACGTCTCTCAGGAGACCTACAGTGCCAATATGCTAGCTCATAGATAGAACGATGGTGAAGACCAATCCCGTCATATCTCTCCTCTCCAGACTCCACAATTTCAGGTTGCCGGGGGGTTCCCTGCCCCTGAGACTCAACCGGAATGTTGAATGTCAATGAAGGCGTCATGCCCGTCGACAACAAATTGAAGATTCTACAGTTGCAATCTATTCTGCAGATACAGAATGCGAAGCTCAGACTCGCATTTCTCTGAAGCAACATGAGACTCACGTGCTTTTAACATGCGTTTCAACGCCAAATGTGAGGTCCATGTTCTTGCTCCAAAATGCAAGACTCACGTCCAATCTGTGCCATAACGCGACTTTCGTTTTCCTACTACTCAACGCGAAGTCTGTATTCTGAAGCAGACTCTGCCAAAACTCGAGGCTCAGACCCACGTTTCATCACAGAAATGTAAGGTCTGCGTTCAGTCTGGTATGTCTTTGAAACATACTGAACCAAAAAGCCCTCACCCAAAGGATTTAAGGCTAGTCCTTTGGATACTCCTGCAACGGATCTAAGAGACTACTTGGCAAAGAAAAAGAGTGTCCATCACACTTCCAAATGCTATTATGAATGGCTCATCACGGCATTACTCTCCAAATGCCACTGCAACTCTATACGCGCAAGCTGTCGGTATTCAATTGGATGTCGCCACTCCAGGCTCTAACTCAGCCTAGAGACGTCGGTCCCGCAAGAAGAGGTCCTTCTCTGACGTGGAGTACCCTGAGATAACTTCAAATATGATGGGTCCATGCACTACACTGAGCAAGTCCAAGGGAAAGCAACTGGTCGTTTGCTTTGGCAAGTCTGATGATGAACCTTCTTTTTGTTTGAAAGAAATACTGAGCGAATTAGAAGGAGTGTACCATCACACTCGCATCCAGATTGGTACAATTGCCCGTTGAACTACAGTGCCTTAGACAGGGGTATTAAAGTGAACAAGGCGCACCCCGCTATTGCGGAATCCCAGGCCTCTAACTCTTCTACAGAGAAAGAAGCCTCCGCATACATGGCGGGCACTCCTGAAGAAGTGGCTAAGTAATTTGAAGAGCAAGCCCAAGTTCAGAGGGAATAGTTCGATATGATTCGAGCTCAGTAAGAATCTATTGATACCCTTAAGCAGATGCTAGCACAACTGTTTAAGAAGAAGAAAAAGGGTCCAAGGACCAAGGAGAAAAAGAAAGAAGGAGAAAGCTCTTCTTCTGAGGATACTGAGAGTGAAAAACACTCAAACACGAATCCCCTAAACCTTCATCTAAAGAGGAGGATGGTTCAGAAAGCAGATTTCATTTCTTCAGAAGAATGAGCAATCTAGAGAAACCCCTTAAAGCCCTTGTGCGCCGAGGTGACCTCCAAGATGTGGGGGTAGTCTGACTATACCCAGCAGAATGGGACACAGCTCCCTGCCCTTCAAGATTCAAGGCACCGGCCCTACAAACTTTCAACGGTATATGGTCGTCGAACTAGCACATATACTACTTTAAATCTCAAACCAGGAATGTAGTATTGAACGATGCCATTATGGCTCGTTTATTCATTGGCACTCTTAAGAGGGTTACCCTTGGATGGCTCACGAAACTGCCTGCTGGCTCTATCAAAACTTGGGCAGACTTGAAAAAACTATTTTTGGCGTGCTTCTTCAAAGACAATATGGAGGTAGCAATGCCGACTCTCTTCGCTACGAAGCAGAAGAAAAGATAGTCCATTAAAGCTTTTGTGGAGAGATTTCAGAGTATGGCACTCCATTACCCAAGTGGCATATCCCAGTCCACACTGGTGGAAGTGTGCCGCTACAACCTACGGAGTGCACTGATCGGGGGAAAACCGCGCACGAAAAGTGTATGTTTTGAAATCAATAGTTAAAAGGGCGTGCTTTGGCTTCCTCGATACTACTGTTATAGCATGAGGCTAAAATGAGTCGAATACACAAGGATGGGAGGCGATAGAAGCTTACATGGTATGTTCACATGTATATTAAAAGTTCTTTAATGTTTGAAAGAATGAAAAGAGAAGAGTACGGTGAAACACGGAGAAGTGAGAAACATATAAGAAATGGTTTTTGTGCTTTTTGATATATTTCTAAAACAAAATAAAAATGTAAGAAAACCGATGGCTACTAACTACTAATGGCTCTACTAACCATGCTAACCTCTTAATGATAGTTACCTCATATGTATCCTTGACCATCACTAGTCCTTGGTTCAAGAGCATTTCAAAGTATGACCCATGCGATAACTTTCACATCCAAACTCAACACAACAAGTGCAAGCTACACTTAAACTATCAAAACTAAACAAGGTAAGCATGGAATAAAGTAATATCAGCTTGTTAGAGAGTTAGAATGTTAGAGTGTTAGAATCTATCATCATGAGCCATCAATGGCTCTTGCAAGAGCAAGACCAAGTAGAGACTATTAGATTCATGTGGATTATCAAGTAAGAAGTTAGCAAGTTAGTGGTTAGTAGTTAGTTACCATGAGAGAAAATTAGCTAAACATGTAAAAGGAGTTAGAGAGAAGAAAATAAAGAGAGGTAAAAAGAGAACCTTTCATAACTTGTCACCTTCTATTACAAGAATTCTTGCTTTTCACCCATGTACTACTCTCTCTCCTATTATAAGATCTAAAAAAATTGAAAAATACAAAGAGGAAGAAGAAGAACAAATCTAACCTATCCTAAACTACAACATAAAAAGAAAACTGCACTACTCTCTGAATATCTCCTTGAAGAACCCCCAAGGGGGGTATTTATAGGCACTAGGGGGAAAGGGGACCAGGGGCCAACCCCTGGCCCAAGACGCTGGCGTGGCCATGCCAGTACGGCCACGAAAATGCGGCTGGCGCGCGCAGCGCCGCCTGTAATGCGCTGTCGTGTCGGTCCCCTGTCGGCTGCATATCCTAGTTTCTAGTTTTTGGGCCCCTGGTTTTGATGAAACAACTCTCCAAAGTCAATGACTATATTTGTAGGCTTTTAATCACCAATTAAATGGTGATTTTGAGTCTTCTTCTTCATTTTATGCCATTGACCTAAAAACGCACAAGAGAGGTATTATTAGCAGAATTTAATATTAAATAAATGTGAAGATGTGGTATAAAATATGTAGTTTTAGAGACTAATCACATCCCTACACTTATCTTTTGCTCGTCCCGAGCAAAACAAAAACTAAGAAAATTATTACACCACTTTCGCAGGTGACGCGATTGCACTGAGCGTGTACAAGAAGCCGTTAAACCTCTAGGTTTTCCTTAGAGTAGGAGTTTTGTCTCTTGAGGGTTTTCAGCAGATTACACCCACAAAATTCATAAAAATGAAATCAAATGTTAGTATTTTGAAAACACATTTTGAAATAGAAAAAAGTGTTAAACATTTTTGCGAAAATTTAAGTGATCCAAGGTCATAGGTTAACCAGAAATTATTTTTCCTTAAACTAAGTCAAAATGCAAAATCTTGTTATAAATTAAATGTAAGAATTTAAAATGAATTGATTCTTTGATCTTTCATAAAACTCTTAGAAAAATATGCACTTAGTGAACAGTGAAGATTTTTGGGATATCGACTCTAACTTTCATGCCATTTATTTATATTATTTTTTCTTTTTTGTTTCTTCCTTTAGTTTTCTTAGGGTTTCTTATTTACTCGGGTAGTGAGCCTTTAGCCGGTGACTCCTAAACCAGATAGTTTTAGGGCACCAGCTGAGAAAACATCCCTCGGACTTAAGACTTGAGTAAACAAGGCCATAAAACTAAAGGGGTTATTTTATTTTTTTTGTCCACCGTTTTAGGTCTGAATAATCATGCTTCCTGAGGCATAATTACCCAACTTCAATAAGTAATTTTATCATCATTTTATTTTATATATATATATTTTTATGACATTTTCAGTCTTTGTTTCAATCCCAAAAATTGTGAAAGTGTGACTAAGGCAAAAAATTCAAGATCAAATTATCTTTTCAATTTTACTTTCTTATCCTAAAATTTAAAAAAGATCTATTATTTTGACTTGGTTTAAAAATTTGTAATTTTAGGTCTTCCTAATTCCTACGATAATCTTAATTTTCTTAAAAATAAATCAAAACTATTTCTCTTAATTCAAAAAGTTTTATAAAAAGAAAAGAAAAGAGTTTCTATACAAAATTTAAAAATTTCCTAAAAAGAAGTGCAAAAGAAAGAAAATTTAAAACAACCTACGTTAGTAAATCCTCCCTCACACTTATCTCATGCATTATCCTCAATGCATCGTGAATGTGTATATGCATGAAATAAATGGGAAGAGAAGGAAATTACCTCATGGTGGTGGCTCCGATGGTTGTCTAATTAGTTCACGAAATGCGACCCAATTCAAAAATTATAGATCATGCAGGAACCCACCAGTGACCTCTCTAATATCACCAAGTAAAAGAATGATTGAGTGAATGGTCTTATTTAAAAAATTATCTCCATCTAATTTCTAATTTTTAAAAATAATTACTGAGTCATTTTCTTCAACATCCTTGTCCAACAATAAAGTGTGATTTTGGGAGATGATTGATTTGGACTCAAATGGAATATGAACAAAAACTGATACCGTCTTGGGAATTTGACTCAGATCAAGTCGAGATTCAAAAGGGGGAGTTGAAATTGGTTCAAGAATGGGGTTCAAACCAAAGAATTGATGTTCACACACTTTCTCCATTAATGAAGTGTGTCATAAGATATTGGTGATTCAATTTCATGGTGTACTGGTATATAATTCAATGTTGACTCCAAAATAGAGAAAAAATCTGGTAAAGACACCAGAGTTATTATTGAATCAAAAAGTGAAATGGAATTACCAACTTGAGGTTCAGGATCACTTTCAAGCTCATGTTCAATTCAGGAATTGGATAACTTGTCAAACTATCAGGAATTTGATGTTGGTCAAGTTCAGGTTGGTATGATGAAATTAAAGCTAGATTTTCAAAATGACATGATTCTTGGGTCCAATCGGTAGAGTTGGGGATATAAGGATTGGTCAAACATGGACAAGAAAGACTTTCCTCGCTCTCATTAATCAAATCGCTCATAATTGAGTCTAACCTACTGATAGGTCGGGTAACAGAATTTTGAGTCTAAATCATGTCTTTCATACTTTTTACAATTTGTTCTTCTTGAAAAGGTGAGTATGGAAGTTGATTTTGAAAATTGTGGTGAAATTATGAGTCCATCAGATTTTGTGACTGCTGTTCGGACTCACGCAAGGGTTCCACACTGAAGTCCAGTATTGATGGTTGTTCATTTTGAATCGGTGAGACTGGAAAAGATGAATAGGACTCTTGAAAATTTGGTTGAGATGATGAGTCCAACATATTTTATAATCATTGCACTGTTTCACAAAAGACATCCAAACGCTTTTCTAGCTCAGATTCTTCTTCAATTGAATGTTCAAGAAAAGGAGTATATGGAGTTTAATTTGGGAAGGATTGTGAATTGAGCAAATTTTGATTTTGTTGTTGGGACTCAAGCATGGCTTCCATACTCCTTTCTAAATTGTATTTTTCTTCGGTTGGTGGAACAAGAAAAGGAGTATATGAATCAAAATCGGGAAATAAATATTGTGAAAATTATCGATAAGGTGGTTAAAAATTTGACTCGGAGGAGGTGAATCCCCATTGACTCTATGAAGAGTTGAAATTATTTAGAAAATTATGGTCATAAGATTGGGGGTATGGGTCATATTGAGTCAAATAATCCCAATCAGGCCTATATGATTGGTTCATGTTGTACATATCCGGTTGAAGTTATCCGAGTCAAATGAGGTCGGGGTGAAATATGGATTCATATTAGGATTGAAAAATTGTTGTTGTTGAAATCCATACACAATTTGTAAAAGAGAAAACAAACAAACAAACAAACAAATAAAGAAAAAGAAAAAGAAAACAAGCCTACGCTAGGGTTGCCTTAGACCTAGACGACTCCTAACTGGTTAGACTGTCTACGGGGGGTACATTGTCAGATCTGATCACGAGTTAATCGGCCAGGTAGGGGCAAGATCAATGGGAGGTATCCGTGTTGGAGCAACGAGCCTAATTATGTCAAACCACTATTCTTTGAGGTTTCGCCTCTCAATCCCCAATCGACAAGAGTCAACTTCTAACAACTTCTCTCTTAGGTCAATCTCTTAAATGAGTCTGACATGTCCCTAGAGGCCAACGTCTAACAAGTTTTATTTAGACTTGGGTTGTGTGAGTAGGGAGGTGATTTTTGGGCTAAGGGAGGGTAATGACTTCCCCACCTTATGTTGTTTTGGGTTTTGCCCTTAAGTTCAATTCGTGCATGTGTGCAATATAGATAAGAATGAACACACAAAGAGAGTAAATCACCCACGTGTTTGTCCTAACTATATGCAATGCAATATGTACACCTCCGTCAAGATCACAACAACACAAGAACAAAATACAGTATATTGGATTGAAAATTGGCACGTGCCTAGATGCAAATGTCTAAACTGTTTTAAAACATCAAATTATCATATTTTAGTTCTTAAAATTATTACAGTACATATGTAATATAAACAAAAACTAGCAGCAGAATATAAGAGTATACAAAAATTACCCAACCACACAAGCAAGTGTGGACTTCTGTAATGCTAAAACTTTAACCTGCACACTAAAAAATAAAGAAGAAAAGTTAACAAAAATGTGAAATCAAACTGCCCGCCAACGACGCCAAAATTTTAAACAACACCTAGAGGGGGGGTGAATAGGTGTTATGCTAATCAAATGCACTTTTAAACACAAGTTAAGATATATGATGCAGGCAGTCACTCAAAACAAGAAATTAAAGCCGAATTCCCCGTGAAGGGCTGTAGAACTTCTCGTCTTTGATTCCTTTAGATTATGAGTTGAGGTGCTTCCTTGTTGATATGAGTAAAGACTGAAAATGCAAGAAGATGATTTGAGTGTAATAATGAAAACAAGGCAAGTAATACCACAAGTAGAAGAATGTAAAACAACAAAGAGCAAAAGGAAATTAATCGCAAACACAAGAGAATTTGTTTCGAAGATTGAGCCACTGCTCTACGTCCTCGCCTTCACCACTATGAAGGATTTTCACTAAATTCACAAAAGGAACTTTCACACAGGAACCGTACACCCAAGGGATTACAATTAGTCTACACAATACCGGAGTACCCAACTCCAACAATACTATCCTCACACAAGAGGAACCACAACTCAAAGGAATACAAGTCTCTTGGTAATCTAGAAAGACCACAAACACTCTCTTACAACTTCTTATAGAGTGGAGTATGATTTTTGGTTCAAGATGTAAAGTGAGAGAAAATTTTCAGTAGTAAGAGTTTAGAAGACTTGAAAATCAACTGAAAAATTTTGCAATAGAAAGAACTTTGAAAATGAAAAGCAATGAAACACTTCTTCTCTTGAAAATACTTGAAGCGTGGATATTTTTCTTGTGAAAAACCAAAGACCCATGACCCCTATTTATAGGCAAAGAATAAATACCATTCATAGGTGTTACCAGGTCATTAGGGGTGAGTTTAGCCACTAGGAAACAAGAAATAGCCATTGGAACCCATAAAAAATAAAAAAGATTCAAAATAGAGCCATTGGTGTCAGTCTGGATAGCTGTAGGCCAACAGGCCGGTCGATCGGCCAGCCACTTGGCAGATAGCTGTTGGCTCTGGTCGACCGCCTGGTCGAAAATAAAAAGATGATTTTGAACTTTCGGTCGACCGGCGCAAACCGAGAGTTAGTGGTTTGCAGTTGGTCGACCGCAGGGTCTGATGCTCGACCGATCCGGTTGACTGACAGACGGCACGTCCACGGCCAAAAGGCCCGGTCGACCGGCCGGTCGATCGAGTTGGCCTGAAACAGTGACGGTCGACCGTTAAGGCCTGAAATAGGATATAAATAGATTTTGGATATGGAAATATTTTTAAAATAATTTTTATTGGTTTGAGGGTTAAGAAGCATAGTATAGGAGATAAAATACATGTTCTAAACTTGATATAAAAATTTGAAAAATTATGTAATATTTATATCAACCAAACATGCAACAAAACCAATATTACCAAAAACTTATATTTTGAAAAGTGTATTTTTGTGTGTGTAACTTCTTGAGCACATATATCATATCATTCTCTTTAACATACTAAAATCTTACAAGGGTCTAGGAGACTACAAGATCTTCAATCGGGTTTTTTCATTTGCATCGTTGAGTTACTTGAATTCTTGATCTCGTATTTGAGTCATCTTGAGTCAACACCACCTTCCTTTAGGGAAGAAACATCTTGAAACCTAAGAACCCTGAAATAATCTTAAACATTTAAACTTGATTAGTACAATAACTATATATGTTTTGTGATCATCAAAACTCTAAAAACAAGGTGATTGTAACCTTGGGCTAACAATCTCCCCCTTATTGATGATGACAAAATATATGAGTTATTTTTAAAAAAAATGTGGAAAGAGCTGGAAAAAGCTCCAGCTCAAATCATGCTATCTATCAAAAATAAGAAACAAATATTATAACAAAAATGAATTGAAAAGTATGCATGAAAAAGAAATAATAACTCAAAAGTATTTCTCCCCCTTTTGTCATGCATCAAAAAGGGTTACGTCAATAAAACATGTTTGAAGAGTATTGGTAAAATTTTCATGAATCCATAATACAAACATTTAGTTCACCACAAATAAATAAAAATCTATTATAATCAAGAGGTTTAGTAAAAATATCGGCAAGTTGAAAATCGGTGGAAACATAATCAATTTCAATATCACCTTTCTCATATGATCTCTAAGAAAATGATATCAAATGTCAATGTTCTTTGTCTTACTATGTTGATTTGCATTTTTAGTCATATAAATAGTACTAGTATTATCACGAAATATTTTAATATGATCATAATGTAAATCATAATCAAGAAGAGTATGTTTCATCCAAAGGACTTGTGCACAACAAGCCCCAGCCACAACATACTCCGCCTTGGTGTTGAGAGGGCTACAGAATTTTGTTTCTTGAAAGATAATGAAACAAGGCAATTTCCTAGAAACAGACAGGTTCTACTAGTACTCTTCCTATCCACTCTACAACCTGTATAGTCGGCATCCGAAAAACTCGTCATGAAAAATTATCCTATCTTCGGATACCACAGACCCATTCCAATGGTGCCCTTAAGATATCTAATAATGTGTTTTACCGCAATCAAATGAGACTCTTTATGACACGATTGAAATCTAGTACATAAACAAACACTAAACATAATATCTAGCCTACTAGCCGTTAAATAAAATAAACTACCAATCATGCTACAATAGAGTTTAATGTGTATATTTATATCTTGTTCATCCTTATCAAGTTTTGTTGTGGTAGCTATGGGAGTTTTGCTTGTCTTAGCTTCTTCAAACCCAAATTGCTTGATGAGTTCCTTCGTATACTTGACTTGATTTATAAAAATCTCATCACTTCTTTGCTTGATTTGGAGTCCAAGGAAGTAGTTAAGTTCGCCCATCATAGACATCTCAAATTCCTCCTTCATGCATGATTCAAAATCTTTACAAGGTTTTTCATTAGTAGATCTAAATATAATATCATCAATATATATTTGAACAATAAGAATATCATTTTCAACATGTTTAGTAAACAAAGTGGCATCTATTGTACCTTTAACAAAACCATTAGAAATAAGAAATGATGAAAGTCTTTCACACCAAGCTCTAGGAGCTTGTTTTAAACATATAAAGCTTTGTCTACTTTGAAAACAAAATCCGGATGTGTAGGATCAACAAACCCGGGGGGTCGTTCAACATACACCTCCTCTTCAATAAATCCATTTAAAAATGCACTTTTGACATCCATTTGAAAAAGTTTGAAATCTTTATAGGAAGCAAAAGTAAGTGTTATCTGTATGGCTTCAAGCTGTGCTACGGGTGCAAAGATTTCCTCAAAATTGATATCTTCGATTTGGGTGTAACCTTAGGACACTAATCTAGCTTTATTCCTAACAACATTGCCCGACTCATCCAAATTGTTCCTAAATATCCATTTAGTACCAATTGTTGGTCTATCATGGGGTCTAGGGACAAGATGCTAAACTTGGTTGCGCTCAAATTGATTGAGCTCGTCTTGCATGGCAAGCAACCAATATGAGTCACCCTCAGCTTCGAGGATGTTCTTTGGTTCAAAATGAGAAATAAAAGCATAATGGCCACAAAGATCATGGAGTTTAGAATGAGTAGTTACCCTTTTTGATACATCACCTATAATTAGATCCTTGGGATGATGTGGAGTGAATCTCCAATCTTTTGGAAGTAGTTGTGGTGGCTCCACTTCAACTTCTTGAACTTCACTTTGCACATCAATCTTTGGCTCCTCTTCTTTTATAGGTGAATCCTTCAAGGTTATCCTCTCCATGTCTTCACTTAAATAAACTATTTCTATAATATTCTCAACAAAAATATTAGATTCCTCAAACTTTACATGTATAGATTCTTCAACAGTCATTGTAGATTTATTGAAGACTTTATAAGCTTTACTAGTGTTAGAGTAACCAATAAAAATAGCTTCATAAGATTTTGCATCAAACTTACCTAAATTATCTTTAGTATTTAAAACAAAACATTTACAACCAAAAACTTTAAAATAAGAAACATTTAGTTTTCTTGAATAGTAGATTTCAAAAGAAATTTTAGAAGTGTTTTTGCAAAAGAAAACCCTATTTGATATGTAACAAGCTGTGTTTACGGCCTCGGCCCATAAGTATTGAGGGAGACCGTATTCATTTATCATAGTCCTAGCCATTTCTTGAAGTGTTCGATTTTTCGTCTCAACTACTCCATTTTGTTGTGGAGTTCTAGGACAATGTTTAATTCCATTTTCTTCACAATAAGTGATAAAAGATTGGCTATTTAATTCACCTGCTCTATCTTATTCATAAAATTGAAGAATCATTTTCCTTTTCAACTCTTTTTCTAAATGTTTGAAAATATGAAAAGACTTGATTTTTCTGTTCTAAAAAGAAAACCCAAGTAAAACGAGAAAAATCATCAATCAATACAAAAGCAAAACGATTCCCACTTAGACTTTTGATTTTAGTAGGACCAAACAGATCCATATGAATTAACTCCACGGGTCGTGATGTCATGATATCCTTGATGGATTTGAAAGAGGACTTGGTTTGTCTCCCAAGCTGGCACGCATAACAAATGCGGTCCTTTTTAAATTTCAAGTAAGGAATACCTTTCACCGTTTTCTTGTTGTTTATTCTAGATAGATGGTCAAAAGAAATATGGCCTAATCTCCTATGCCACAACCAAGAGTCACCATTAAAGGCATTCAAACAAGTGGTATTACATTGCATATTAGACATATCAATCATGTATACATTGTTTTTACGAAATCTAAAAAGTATACATGCATTATTTGTCTATCAAAAACATTACAAGTTAAGTCATCAAAATCACATTAAAACCTTTATCACAAAGTTGACTAACACTCAAGAGATTATGCTTGAGGCAATCAACTAAAGTAACATTTTCAATTATAGGAGATGAACCAAATTTAATGTTACCTATACCAATATTCTTGTCTTTGGAGTCATCTCTGAAGGTGACGGTGCCAACTTCATGGTATCTTGATAGGGTTGCAAAGTTGTTAATATCCCATGTCATGTGCCTTGAGCAACCACTTTCAAGATACCACCGCTCCCTACGTCTTTGAGCTTTGGAGTGTACCTACATCATGTAACATAATTGTTGACTTTGGTACCCAAATTTTCTTGGATCCTTTAATGTTAGCATTACGAACCCAAACATGATTATTTATTTATTCTATTAAAATAAAATTTAGCTAATCACCCCTTTCAGCAACAATAAGTGCATGCATAAATTGTACCATACATGAATGCATGATGAGTATGTGGAGTGTGAATGTTTAGTTTGTGCACACGTTTGGCATGATGAGTGTGCACATGTTGTTACTTGTGAGCATGGGTGTGTGTAGCATAAGTTTGTTTCTTTGGGATATGTTTCTTAGGAAACATAGCCTCCAATCTAGATTTATCAAATTCACATTTCTTTAAAACTTCTCCTAAAGAGTTAATTTTATTTTTTAGCATAGAAATCTCATCTTTATCTATCAAAGAAAATTTAGCTTTACTAGAAATCTTATAAGCATCAAAATCTTTTTGAGTAGAAGTGAGAGTTAAAAATAATTCATCCTTTTCTTTTGTAAGCAAGAAAATTTTGTGGTTAAGAGTTTCATTTTCCTTTTTCATTTTAAATATTTCTTTTTAAGAAAATCATAATTATGAGATAATTCTTCAAAAGTTTCTCCTAATTCATCCATGGATAATTCACAATCTTCGATAGATGATTCGGGGATTACCTTATTTGTGTCTTCATTAGCCATGAAACACATGTGAAGCGTGTCAACTTATTCTTCAAATTCACTCTTCGAATCCCAAGTAGCCTTTAAAGCCTTCTTCTAGTATGGCTTCTTGGAGGTGGAGGGTTTGCTCTTATTTTCCGGACACTCCGCAACGATGTGCCCCGCCTTCCAGCAATTGAAGCAAACGATCTTCTTTTCTTCCTTTCCTTACCATCTTCTTCTATTTGAAATTTTACTTTGTTGTACATTCTTTGAACATTCTTCATAAGAAGAGAGAGATCTTCATCATCCTCTTCTTCATCATCTTCGTCGGAGTAGGTGGAAGAGCCTTTGAAAGCGATTGCTTTCTTCTTTAGAGGAGCCATTTATTCTCTAATTTTTCTCTCCATCTCATGGGTCTTGAGGCTCCCAATGAGACCAATGAACTCCATTTCCTCCTTGTCATTGAGCTCCTTCAAGGTTATAGCTTTGACTTCCTAAGATGGAGGGAGTGCACGAATGATCTTCCTCACCTTTTGATCGTTGTTAATGCCGTCACCAAAAGAAGCAAGCCTATAGTTATTTTGTAAATTTAGTAACCATATCATCAATAGATTCATTTTCTTGCATGTTAAAGTTTTCATATTGAGAACGTAAGAGGTCAAATTTAGCCCTCATAACTTGTGATGTTCCCTCATGAGTGACTAAAAGTTGAGTCCAAATCTCATATGCGGATTTGCAATGTATGACTCTAGCAATGTCATCATCATTAAGAGCTTGAAACACGACATAGTGTGCCCTAGCATTTACGTCAAACTCTTTCGTGGCAATATCGGACCAAGTGTCCTCATCACCAAGGGGTGCGCTAAAAGGTTTAGTCACCACCTTTGCAATTTGGCTTCCTAAGGATTGCAAAAACACGGTCATCTTAACCTTCCATATGGGAAAGTAAAGGCCATCAAACTTGGGTGGGGTCTTAATACCTTCGGCCATCTTTACTAAAGTGTATGAGGATGAAATATGAAAATGATGATTAGCAATTAAGGATCTCTCAAAGGATGTTAAGCCAAGAACCTAGAGACCAAGGCTCTGATATCAATTGAAAAACACCTAAAGGGGTGGTGAATAGGTGTTATGCTTATCAAATGTACTTTTAAACACAAGTTAAGATATATGATGCAAGCAGTCACTCAAAACAAGAAATTGAAGCAGAATTCCCCGTGAAGGGCTCTAGAACTTCTCCTCTTTGATTCCTCTAGATTATAAGTTGAGGTGCTCAATTGCTTCCTTGTTGATATGAGTAAAGACCGAAAATGCAAGAAGATGAATTGAGTGCAATAATGAAAACAAGGCAAGTAGTAGCACAAGTACAAAAATATAAAACAACAAAGAGCAAAAGGAAATCAATCGCGAACACAAGAGAATTTATTTCGAGGTTCGAGCCACTGTTCTACGTCCCCGCGTTCACCACTATGAAGGATTTTCACTAAATCTACAAAGGGAACTTCCATACAGGAATTGTACATCCAAGGGATTATAATTGGTCTACACAAGACCAGAGTACTCAACTCTAACAATACTATCCTCACATAATAGGAACCACAACTCAAAGGAATACAAGTCTCTTGGTGATCTAGAAAGACCACAAACACTCTCTTACAACTTCTTATAAAGTGGAGTATGATTTTTGGCTCAAGAAGTAAAGTGAGAGAAAAATTTTAGTAGTAAGAGTTTAGAAGACTTGAAAACCAACTGAAAAATTTTGCAATAGAAAGAATTTTGAAAATGAAAAATAATGAAACACTTCTTCTCTTGAAAATAGTTGAAACTTGGATATTTTTCTTGTGAAAAACCAAACACTCATGACCCCTATTTACAGGCAAAGAATAAATACCATTCATAAGTGTTACCAGGTTATTAGGGGTGAGTTTAGCCACTTGGAAACAAGAAATAGCTGTTGAAACCCATAACAAAATAAAACAGATTCAAAATAGAGCCGGTGATGTCAGTCTGGACAGCTGCTGGTCGACAGGCTGGTCGACCATCCAGCCACTTGGCAGATAGCCGTTGGCTCTGGTCGATCACCAGGCAAAATAAAAAGAGAATTTTGAGCTGCCGGTGGACCGGTACAAACCGAGAGTTAGTGGCTTGCAGTCGGTCGACCGGTCGGTCGACTGCAGGGTCTGACGCATGCACGTCCATGGCCAAAAGGCCCAGTCGATCGAGTTGGCCTGAAACAGTGACGGTCGACTGGCCGGTTGACCATTAAGGCCTGAAATAGGATATAAACAGATTTTTGGATATGAAAATATTTTTAAAATAATTTTCATTGGTTTGAGGGTTAAGAATCATGGTATATGAGATAAAATACATGTTCTAAACTTGATATAAAAATTTGAAAAATTATGAAACATGTATATCAACCAAACATGCAACAAAACCAATATTGCCAAAAACTTGAATTTTTAATAAGTGCATTTTTGTGTGTGTAACTTCTTAAGCACATATATCATATCCTTACTCCTTAACATACTAAAATCTTACAAGGGTTTAGGAGACTACAAGATCTTCAATCGGGCTTTTTCATTTGCATCGTTGAGTTACTTGAATTCTTGATCCCGTATTTGAGTCATCTTGAGTAAACACTACCTTCCTTTAGGGAAGAAACATCTTGAAATCTAAGAACCCTGAAATAATCTTAAACATTTAGACTTGATTAGTGTAAATAACTATATATGTTTTGTGATCATCAAAACTCTAAAACCGGGTGATTGTAACCTTAGGCTAACAAATTTGATTGGGAGAAAACCGTGCACAAAAAATGTATGTTTTGAAATTAATACTTAAAAGTCGTGCTTTGGCTTTCTCGATACTACCGTTATAGCATAGAGGCTAAAACGAGTCGAATAAAAAAGGACGGAAGGCGATAGAAGTTTACACAGTATGTTCACGTGTATGTTAAAAGTTCTTCAATGTTTGAAAGAATGAAAAGAAAATAAAGAATGAAAAGAGAAGAGTACAGTGAAACACGAAGAAGTGGGAAACATAGAAGAAATGATTTTTGTGGTTTTTGATATATTTCTAAAATAAAGTAAAAATGTAAGAAAATCCATGGCTACTAACTACTAATGGCTACACTAACCATGCTAACCTCTTAGTGATAGTTGCCTCACATGTATCCTTGGCCATCACTAGTCCTTGGTTCAAGAGCGTTTCAAAGCATGACCCATGCGATAACTTTCACATCCAAACTCAACACAATAAGTGCAAGCTACACTTAAACCATCAAATTAAACAAGAGTAAGCACGTAATAAAGTAATGTTAGCTTGTTAGAGAGTTAGAATGTTAGAGTTTTAGAATCCATCTTCATGAGCCATCACTGGCTCTTGCAAGAGCAAGGCCAAGTAGAGGCTATTAGATTCATGTGGATTATCAAGTAAGAAGTTAGCAAGTTAGTGGTTAGTAGTTAATTTCCATGAGAGAAAATTAGCTAAACATGTAAAAAGAGTTAGAGAGAAAAAAACAAAGAGAGGTACAGAGAGAACTGTTCATAACTTGTCACCTTCTATTACAAGCACTCTTACTTTCCACCCATGTACTACTCTCTCTCCTATTACAAGATCTAAAAAAAATAGAAAATACAAAGAGAAAGAAGAAGAACTAACCTAAACTACCCTAAACTATAACATGGAAAGAAAACTACACTACTCTCTGGATATCTCCCTGAAGAACCCCCAAGGGGGGTATTTATAGGCATCAGGGGAAAAGGGACCAGGGGCAACCCCTTGCCAAAGATACTGGCATGGCCGCGCCAGTACGACAGCGGAAATGAAAGTAGAGTAAGGATAGGAGTGGCGGAATGCCGCACTTGGAAGCAGCTGGTGCAAAAGCCGAGCAGGTAGAGGAAATAGTCGCCCGAGTCAAGGCTGAAGAGAAAAACAGTAACCTGAGACCCGACAAATCGATGAGATGCATTCCAAAGTCATCTTCTTAGCCAAAAAGATGAGATACTCTTGCAATGGAGGTTAAATCTCCTTTGAAACCCCAGTCAGCCAGAGGGGTTGGAGCTCCCTGAAAGTACTCCTGTGAATAGGTATAGTGCTAATCTAATGCCAAATGATGCGGAATTAAAAATAATTGCTAACACACTCCTCTAGATTCCTCTAGACTAAGAGTTAAGGTGCTTTAAAAGCTCTCTTCGTTAAACACAAGTGTGGGCACACAAACAATACCAAGCATGTATATGATATGAACAATGTAAAGCATACAAGATATAAGAGAGAGAGAGAGGTCCAAACCCAAACACAAACATAAGTATATGTTTTGAGGTTAGAGCCACTGCTCTACGTCTCCGCCTTCACACAAAAGAATTTTCATTATGTCCACACAAGACCTTTCACAAAGGTACCTCCACTGAGGATCACAACTCAACACTGGGAGTATACAACTCCTTTCTCAAAAACAATCACCTTTACACAAGAGGGAACACAAAGCAAAGAAGAAATAAAACTTAGTGATCCAATGATCACAAAGTCTCTCTTGGTGATCTTGAAAGGTCACAAACAATTTTTCTCATAATACAAAAATCCTAAAGATAAATTTGAGATGATAGATCAAGTTTGTGAGAAATCAAAGTATTTGGGAAAGAAAACACAAAGAAAATACTTGAAAAAAACTTCTTGATGAATGTAAAAAATGAAGAACTAAATAGAATTTCCAAAACTTGTATTTCTTTGATTTGTTTCAAAACTTTGAAAACAAATAAAGATATAGAATTTTGACATAAAAACTATTTTGAAAACTTTGTTAAAAATACTTGAGAAGGTAGGAAAAATTGCTCTTAGAAATATTAGTGAAAACAACGCTCAAGGACCTAAATATTTAGGGCTGTGAAGAACTAAGCGTTGGGGTGCAGAATAGGCCTAGAATGGCCTGTCGGTCGACTGCCCGGTTGACTGGCCAATGATAAAAAAAGGTGACCGTTTGGCACTGTAGGTCGTTCGCCCGGTAGAACGCCCCAAGGCACACTGCCTTGTCGGTCGACTGCCCGGTCAACCTGGCCTACCCGAGAGCTGGGTAGTGCCAGTCGGTCACCGCACGGTTGACCGGCCACATGAGCTGGCCTTTGTGCACGTCCTTGTGCACATCGGTCGACCGACCGGTCGATCGAGCTCTAGTCCAATCGATTGAGCTCTGGTCCGGTCGGCCGCCAGTAAGCTCAGGACTGGGTTATAGGATTGAAAAAGTTGGCTTTAAAATACCTATAAAATTCCATAAAATCCATAAAGATAGGTTCATGTATATAATTGAAGTACAAATATGTGTGACCAAAAAATCAATACATATTACAAACTATTTGAACTATTTCTGAGGCATGGAACATAAGTCTCAAATCGAAAACCATATTTATTCGAAACTTGGAATTTGAAATGAAAATTCGTATTCTCCAAAACTTGTATAAATACAAAAATAAGATATTAAAACACTTTTGAAGTATAGTTTGTATGGATATGATCTAATATATATATTGTTGGCCCAAAGGCCTATCACCCTAGTTTTGATGATGATCAACTCATGAAGTTATGTTTACTAATGATCTTGCGTTTAATTAGTGACAGATTCATTATCAAGATCTTAGTAGGTGCATAGCTCAACAAAGGATAAAATGTCAAGATTTGGAGCTAGCACGGTGTGATCCAAGGAGCTTTTGGATCAAGCTTGGACCAAGTCAAGAAGATGAGAAGCCTTCAAGTGAAGACTTCAAGAAGATGAAGACTTGTGTCTAGGTATAAGATTTTGTTTTTGTTTTAGATAAAATGTAAAGGATAGAATAGTGGTGGATTGCTCAAGTATATATACACACACACTCTTGATAGTTTTTGTTTTTACAAAAGAATTTTTATTTTGGAAAATACATGTTTGGATTTTGGTTTTCATGTTTACATATTTTTCAACCAAAATCAAGTTTAGAGCTTAATGTCAAAAACTTAGATATTTCATCTTATTTGTGTAGTGGATCATATCCATACACACTATGCTTTAATGAGTTCAAAATATCTAGTTTTTATTTAAACATGTTTTGGAAAATACAGTTTTTATCATGAGCCAAATATTTCCAACTTACAAAAATAGTCCAATCTTTTTTAACATGCCTTGATTTTTTGCAAGCATGTTTGTTTATCAAAGTATATTGGTAAAACTATTTCTGTAGATTTTTATGTATTTTATGGGATTTTATTTGAACCAAAAAGACTAACTTTTTAATCCCAGAAAACTATTTCAGGCTTCGGATAAGTCGACTTACTACCTTTATAAGTCGACTAATACTGAAGTCGGCCGATCGGACCGGTCGACCGACGTGCACAAACATGCACGCCTTTGTGTACTGGAGGACGGCCGACCGTGCCGGTCGACCGCTCCAGAGAGCAGAGCTCTCTGGAAAGTTCGGCCGACCGTACGGGTCGACCGACAGAGAGTTAGACTCTCAGCTCCAGTGGTCGGTCGACCTAGGCGGTCGACTGTGGCTCCAACGGTCAAATTTCTGACCGTTGGCGGTCGACCGACCAGGTCGACCGGCAGCTCTGACAGAGCCCCAACGGCTAGTTTTCCAGACTCTATATAAAGGGTCATTTGGGGGCTGTTTTCTACAAGATTTTGGAGACCTTTAGAGCCAGTTTTTCCTATTCTTTCAGAAGAGTTTTTTCTCCACAAAACAGAAAGCTAATACTTCCAATCCAAAGGGAGTTTTATTTAGAGTGTGTAAAAGAGATTTCTTGAGTTTTTCACCATAGCTTTCATCCTTGTTTTTCTCACACCACACTTGAGCTATCCATTGATTATTCATCCTATAGGTGTGTTGTAGTGAGATTGTTTTTAGGTGATCAAAGTGTTGTGATCACCAAAGACTTCTTCTTTGTACTTTGAGGAGGCGGACGTGTGTGTCCGCGTTGTTTTGAGTTCGGGTGCGGACTCGATGGTTTGAGGTGCGGCCTCGGCGAGCCGGTGGGCTTGCGGTGTGTACGGGACTAGAGAGTCCGAGGGCTTGTAGGTGTTGCGGCACCGAGGAGAGATCCATTGGGATCTTGCATAGTGGAAATCCTTCGTGTGTCGAAGGCGGGGATGTAGAGCAAGTGTGCTCGAACCTCGAAACATACCCTTGTGTTTGCGATTGCTCACTCTCTCTCTCTCTTTGTCTCTTTTATATCTTGCATTCAATTATTGTCTATCTTTATATGCATGATATACTTCTGTGCTTAAATTGATATACTTGCTTGGGTTTGTTTGCTAACACTTGTATTCAACCAAGAGAGCCAACGCGGCACCTCAACCCATTCAAGGGGAATCTAGAGGAGTTTGTCCAGAGCCCTTCATGGGGAATTCGGCAACACTCTTGTGTTATACATAGTGTTTAGTGTAAAAGTTTTAATTAGGTCATAATTGTTTTTTAGCTTCCGCATTATTTGCATAATTTGGCATTTAGTGACAATTAGATTAGCCATCACCTATTCACCCCCCTTTAGGTGAACTTTCAATTGGTATCAGAGCTTGGTACTCTGATTTGGGTCTAACAACCCAGAGTTAAAGATCCTCATTTTTAGGCTAATCATCATATTTTGTACACACACCATGGACTTCATGTCACCACCCATGTTTGACATTGTTAACATCCATATATGGAAGGTGAAGATGTCTTTGTTCTTCAAAGCCTTAGGTATTCATGTTTATCTTGCCACAATTAATAATGCATATTGTTTAAATGGTAAGAATATTGAGGCTAATACAAAAGCCCTACATGCTTTAAGATCTACCCTAAATGATGATTACTTATCTAGGGTTGCTAACATTGATTTGGCTTTTGTAGTATGGAACACCCTCCTCTCCCTTGGCGAAAAAGCACAATATTATGCCGGGAGCGATTCGGACGTTGGAAGCGACATCTCCAATGTGTGCTATATGGTCTAAGGGGATAACCCCCTTGAGGTAACTACCGAATCCGAGGATGAGGATGTAGACATGTCATATGATGAGCTATCTACTTTTTGTCATCTATTGCTAGAAAAATATGACATGATTAAAAAGGAAAATAAAAATTTGAAAAAGAACATTGATTGCATGCATATATAACATGATTCATTTAGGAATAATATTGCATGCTTAGAAAAAGAGAATGAGGTTTTGAAAAATGAAAATATTTCCTTGATGTCTAAATTGAATGATTCATGTGAAGGAAATATGGCTTTGAAAAATGATATTGCTTTGGTGGAAAAACAAAAGGAAGTTGTTTTTCAAGAAAATCTTACTTTGAAACGAAAATTGTTGAAAAAGAAAAAGAATTTGTTTCTAAAAAGAAAAAGAAAAATGATTTCATATCTCATCATGCTTTACATGCCACCACAAATGAGATAAATGTTTTGAAAAATAAAATGAATAATTTGAGCTCAACCTTGAGCTCATGTGCTTTTAATCATTCTAGATTGGAGTCAATGTTTTCAAAGAAACAAACTCCACACATTCATGCACATCATAATCATGCATTTGCTTATGTTGCACAACACGATCACAAACATTCACATAAGCATACTAAGGTGTACATATGTACACATTGTGGCCGCAAAGGCCATTTAGCAAAGTTTTGTTTTGATAAGATGCATCATTTAAATTTTGCTAATAAAAGATTTTGGGTTCCTTACAAGACTAACCCTAAAGGACCCAAAAGAAAATGGGTACCAAAACCCCCACCCCATGTTTTTAATATAGGTGAGGGATCTCTTAAGACGTGAGAGATTTGGTGCCTTAGTAGTGGATGCAATGGACTTGATGGACACATATATTGATGCATCTCTATCAAGGAGGTTTTGGTGGGACAACCACCATATTTGGAGCTTTGGAGTTGGTAACAATCTCTAAACTCTCATTTTATTTTTATACATGCTTATTCATTTGTGAAATCATATAGCATATTCATGTTTTAGTTTCATGTGTTTTTGTGCTTCTTGTGGTATGAACTAGTTTAAATGTAGATTTTATCAAAGCTTGCATGTATACATGTACAAATAGTGAGTTACATTTGATTTATATATGTTTGCACTTCATGCTCATTTGTACCCACTTTATGCACATGTATAGGCTAGTTTTGATGATTCTTTCATTTATACATATTTTGCCAATTTTCATGTTTTTACTTCATGTATATGTATTTCTAATTCAAATCTAATAAATATACATGTATACTCGTGAGTCTCTTGCCTTCATGCAAATACCTTAATAGACTCTTTTATGTTTGGAATATGTATGTATATTGTTAGGATTGGATAAATCATACATATACCTAGAAGTTTGTTTGTTTTATTGAAAAATGATTTTTCATGTTTTTGTAAAAATTTGATATATGATCACTTTTGAGCTTCAATGTCTATTTTCATGAAAATGCTATTTACATAACTCTTGTACACTCACATTTTATTCATTTTGTCATGACCTTGTTTCATGAACATCTTTTTATGAGCCTTATAGATCTTGAGTGTCAATTCTTGTATTTGGTATGATTCATGAAATATATATGCTTTGATTTCATGTTTTGAAGGATCTTTAACTAGTTTTTTCAAAAATTGTTTTAACTAGTTAATTGTTCTTCATTTGGTAGAGTTTTTCAAACAAAGCTTATTTTTCAAATCTATCTTTGAAAACCCCTACCATTTATGGGAGGATGGATGGGCGATTATGCCTTGTGTGCTTCATTGAAAATCTTCTATCTTGAGCATAAGAAGGGTGGTAGGTTATGAGATATACACTTGATTTTATTGTTATGTCAATTGGTATCATTGAATTCTTTCAATTGGTATCTAAATTGATAATTTTTGTATATACTCATATTTTGTTTCCTTATATATGTATGTATCAAATTCAATTGGTATAATTTTTCATACATATATATGATTTTCATGTTCTTAACTTTCAATTGGTTCACACTTTTAAAAGCACAATATTTATGATGAAAAATAAAATTTTTTATTGGTATCAAAATGCTTCAACTTCATATTTGTTAAATTTCAATTGGTATCAATATGTTTTACAATAATGACTATTTTCAATTTGGTATCTTAAAAATTTGTTTGCTTTACAAGAGCTCTGATACCTTTAAATATTTGTTTAAGAAAAATTCAAAATGTTTTGATATGTATTGCTTATATGCAAGGAGAGCTTAACATCTCTTCTACATATAGATTCATGTTGAGTATATTATAAATTGAGGAGCTTGACAACTCTTCTTTATATGATATACGTGTGTAGGGGAGCTTCACATCTCCTCTTATACATTACATAATATGTGTTATGTGAGGTAGGGCTTGTCATCCCTTCTTCATGTAATGCATATGTGTAGGGAAGCTAACTTAGCGTCTTCCTCTTCATGAATGTATATCGCATATAAATCTTTATTGATTGATTTGTTTAACCCCTTCTTGATCTCTTTGTTTTTGACAAAAAGGGGGAGAAAAATTTGTTTGATTTGATTTTACTTTGACCCCTTTGTTGAAGATTGACAAAAAGGGGGAGAAAGATTTTGAGTTTATATGCATGTTTTCATTGCTTAAGGGGAGGAGTATTTGTCTTCCTTATTATTTATGCATATAAGTTTTGTATTGCAAATAGGAGAAAAAGATTTTGATTTATGCTTGTTGCATGTTTTATCTCCATACTTGCATACATATTCATGTGCCTCATTGCCATATATGTTATTTATTTTGTATGCATGAGTTAAGGGGGAGCTTCTTTGAAGCTTTACTTTAATCCATGCATATATAACTTCATGTGTTTTGTCATCATCAAAAAGGGGGAGATTGTTGGCCCAAAGGCCTATCACCCTAGTTTTGATGATGATCAACTCATGAAGTTATGTTTACTAATGATCTTGTGTTTAATTAGTGACAGATTCATTATCAAGATCTTAGTTGGTGCATAGCTCAACAAAGGATAAAATGTCAAGATTTGGAGCTAGCACGGTGTGATCCAAGGAGCTTTTGGATCAAGCTTGGACCAAGTCAAGAAGATGAGAAGCCTTCAAGTGAAGACTTCAAGAAGATGAAGACTTGTGTCTAGGTATAAGATTTTGTTTTTGTTTTAGATAAAATGTAAAGGATAGAATAGTGGTGGATTGCTCAAGTATATATACACACACACTCTTGATAGTTTTTGTTTTTACAAAAGAATTTTTATTTTGGAAAATACATGTTTGGATTTTGGTTTTCATGTTTACATATTTTTCAACCAAAATCAAGTTTAGAGCTTAATGTCAAAAACTTAGATATTTCATCTTATTTGTGTAGTGGATCATATCCATACACACTATGCTTTAATGAGTTCAAAATATCTAGTTTTTATTTAAACATGTTTTGGAAATACAGTTTTTTTCATGAGCCAAATATTTTCAACTTACAAAAATAGTCCAATCTTTTTTAACATGCCTTGATTTTGTGCAAGCATGTTTGTTTATCAAAGTATATTGGTAAAACTATTTCTGTAGATTTTTATGTATTTTATGGGATTTTATTTGAACCAAAAAGACTAACTTTTTAATCCCAGAAAACTCTTTCAGGCTTCGGATAAGTCGACTTACTACCTTTATAAGTCGACTAATACTGAAGTCGGCCGACCGGACCGGTCGACCGACGTGCACAAACATGCACGCCTTTGTGTACTGGAGGACGGCCGACCGTGCCGGTCGACCGCTCCAGAGAGCAGAGCTCTCTGGAAAGTTCGGCCGACCGTACGGGTCGACCGACAGAGAGTTAGACTCTCAGCTCCAGTGGTCGGTCGACCTAGGCGGTCGACCGTGGCTCCAACGGTCAGATTTCTGACCGTTGGCGGTCGACCGACCCGGTCGACCTGCAGCTCTGACAGGGCCCCAACGGCTAGTTTTCCAGACTCTATATAAAGGGTCATTTGGGGGCTGTTTTCTACAAGATTTTGGAGACCTTTAGAGCCAGTTTTTCCTATTCTTTCAGAAGAGTTTTTTTCTTCACAAAATAGAGAGCTAATACTTCCAATCCAAAGGGAGTTTTACTTAGAGTGTGTAAAAGAGATTTCTTGAGTTTTTCACCATAGCTTTCATCCTTGTTTTTCTCACACCACACTTGAGCTATCCATTGATTATTCATCCTATAGGTGTGTTGTAGTGAGATTGTTTTTAGGTGATCAAAGTGTTGTGATCACCAAAGACTTCTTCTTTGTACTTTGAGGAGGCGGACGTGTGTGTCCGCGTTGTTTTGAGTTCGGGTGCGGACTCGGTGGTTTGAGGTGCGGCCTCGGCGAGCCGGTGGGCTTGCGGTGTGTACGGGACTAGAGAGTCCGAGGGCTTGTAGGTGTTGCGGCACCGAGGAGAGATCCATTGGGATCTTGCATAATGGAAATCCTTCGTGTGTCGAAGGCGGGGATGTAGAGCAAGTGTGCTCGAACCTCGAAACATACCCTTGTGTTTGCGATTGCTCACTTTCTCTCTCTTTGTCTTTTTTATATCTTGCATTCAATTATTGTCTATCTTTATATGCATGATATACTTGTGTGCTTAAATTGATATACTTGCTTAGGTTTGTTTGCTAACACTTGTATTCAACCAAGAGAGCCAACGCGGCACCTCAACCCATTCAAGGGGAATCTAGAGGAGTTTGTCCAGAGCCCTTCACGGGGAATTCGGCAACACTCTTGTGTTATACATAGTGTTTAGTGTAAAAGTTTTAATTAGGTCATAATTGTTTTTAGCTTCCGCATTATTTGCATAATTTGGCATTTAGTGACCATTAGATTAGCCATCACCTATTCACCCCCCCTCTAGGTGAACCTTCATATATAAGATGAAATATCTATGTTTTTGACATTAAATCCCAAATTAAGTTTTAATAAGAACAAAACTTGAAACACATGAACTAGAATTATTAAAATAAGTTTTTCTAAACATTTGAACCATCAATGTATATGGATGAAATCCAATATACATATAAACTAGGGTAAACTTGTTTTGATTCTATGTATTCATGAAAACTATATATATATACTTGAAAATTCAAAACGGTTAAACCAAAACCTATAAACTTTTGAACTTGTGTGTGTGTGTGTGTGAACATCAACATATCAAAACTAATCATTTTAGACAAGATCTAAACAAAACTAAAAAACCTAGACCATGATCTTCTCATCTGATTGAGGCTTAACCTGCACACAAGAATACAGAATTTCAGAACTTAGAATAAAGTGCAAGTACTTAATGCTACCGCAATAGCAAGTGGTTATGCGGGTCGTGATCCACAAGGAGGGACTAGCGATGGAAGCTTTTTAAGCAAGTTCTCTTTTATGCTTCAATTAATGGTTAAAATTCTTCTTTCAGTTTTTAAAAGAGAAAAGAGAAATAATAGAGTTAAAGTCAAGTTAGGAAGAAAGTGATAGAATGAGAAGGTGAAGAAAATATAAGTGATATGTACAAAGAAATTGAAAAAAAGTGAAAGAGATTTTGAAGATTGTGATGTTGGTAATTTACACTAAAAGTTAAACGAAAGAAATTAAAAATAATTACTTACCTCCTTTGGCCAAAAGCTTACCTTGAATCTTTGGCGACGATGTTACCTTGAAGTGGAGGCAATCAGCGTATAGCCCATAAGAGTTGATTCTTATCTCTTCCACATTACATCATCAAGGCAAAACAAGTATGAAATGATACAAACTGAGATTAAAATCCATCGTCATGAGCTATCGGTGACACTCGCAAAGGCAATGCTCTTTTGATGCTATAAGACTCACTTAGATAGCAATTGGTATAAGAAAGAGAGAAGTAGAAAAGAAAAAGAACACAAAAACAAATTACATAAAAATGGTAATTATAGACTTGATTTTATAACAATAAGAGAAAAGAAGAACAAATTACACCGGTATCACTCTCAGTATAGGCTTCATTCTCATTCTCCTATGAAACTTTGATCTCCTCTGAATTACATAAATGAAAACTAAAAATTACATAAAAAGAAAAACAAAAACCTACACTAAAAAAAATGAAAAAGTGGACTAAATTCTATCTCTGTCTCATCCTTCTTTTTTGCCTTTGAGACTGTAGGTATTTATAGGAGAAATACAGAGGGTAGAGGAGTATGAAGATAAGGGAAGCTGGCTATTTCTGAATTTGAATTCTCCCTTATCTTCAAACTTGATTTGATGTGGATATTCAATTCTGATTTGTATCTTATTGGCGTATTGATTGCTAAATATAACTTACCAAATGATAGAATTAGATATAATGATCAATTTAAGAGTTGCATCCCTTTAAGTCCTCTTTCTGTATCATCTTGAATCATCAGATTTGAGTTCTGGTAACGAAAGTTATGATTCAAAAACTAAAATGTGTCCAGCTAGAATCTGAGTCAAAATTGCTTCATCTCATCCATTGATCTTCTCTCTATCTATTTCTCCCTTTGAATTTGGACTCTGTATTTGACGTTATCCTCGGTTGATCTTTAGCTTTAACCACTTGATTCACAAAAAAACTGAATTTAACCAACTGGATTAGGGATCATCCTCCTCTAACCAAACAGATCTAGTTAAATCTGAATTTAAATGATATTTATTTGATTTTATCCTCTTTTTTCCCATGATTATCTACTACAAAATAAACATTTTAGATAAGAAATTTAGCAGATTTATTACATGATAAATGTGGATATATAATAAAGAATAATGCAATAAATGTGTGCAATCACACCCCCACACCTTTCTTTTGCTCGTCCTCGAGCAAAACAACAAAACTAAACCAAAGATTATTAGACCACTTTCGTAGGTCACGCGATTGTACTGAGCTTGTGCAACAAGCCGTTAAACCTCTAAGTTACCCCTAGAGGACGATTTTTGTCTCGTGAGGGTTTTCAATGGATTGCTCTCACAAAATCCATAAAGAAAGAGAAAAATGTTAATATTTTGAAAACACATATTGAAAGAAAAATATTTGAAATATTATTGTAAGATTTAAGTAATCTATAAGTTATGAGAAAACTGAATTTTTCATTTCTAAACATAGTCTCTATTCAAAAATTTGTTATCAATCAAAGTAAGGAGTCAAATTGTGCTTCTCATCTAGTCTATTACTTTATCCTAAGTCATATGCACATTCGTGACGGTGAAGTTTTGACTAAGGGATCTTTAACTCTAACTCTTATGCCTTATTTATTTATTTATATATATATTTATTTTATTTTTGGTTATATTATTTCTTGGTTCTATTGGGCTTTCTAATCTGCCCATGTAACGAGCCTTTAATCGGTAACTCCCAAACCAAACGGTCTTGGGGCACCGGGTGAAAAAACACCCCCAAGGACTTAAGGACTCGAGCAAACATGGCCAGAAAACTAAAAATTTTATTATATGAACCGCTTTTAGGCGTGTATACTTATGCTTTATAAGGCACAAATACCCAGCTTAATCGGAGAATTTTCATAGATATATATTTCTTTTTTTCTTTTTTTTCAAACTTATCTAATCATCTTTTGTATAAATACTAAGGCTTGCTTAGGCCAAAACACTTAGCTAATCAATAATTAGATTTATTTATTTTTCATATATATACATATATATTTATATTTATAAGGCATAAGAATATTTGCTTTTGAACCCTAAGTGTGTAAGTGTATAAAGTGCGCATATTTCATCAAGGCAAAGATCAAGACTAAATTACTTTGACAAATTATCTTTCTAACCCTAAAAATTAAACAAATAATCTTATTTTGACCAAATATAAGAAATCATAATTATGATTATCCTATTCCTTAAAATTGACTTAATTTCTTACAAAAAATATGTCAAAATATTGTTTGTATTTCAAAAAGTTTTTAAAAGTAAAGATTTTTTTAATAAAAAGGAAAACCTAGGTTATGGTAGACCCTCCCCCACACATATCTCATGCATTATCCTCAATGTATGAATTAATGTATAGATGTATGAAAAGAAGAAAGGGAAGGAAAATATTACCTTAAGGTGGTGGTTCCTATGGTGGTCTGATTGGTCCACGAAATGCGGCCCAATCGAATTTTCGTGAAGTTCGAAAGAACCCACCAGAAATATCTCTAATATAACCCACTAAAATGATTTATATATGAATGATCTTTATTACGAATTTTATCCCATCTAATTTTCAAATTTCACAAATAATTTCGGAGTCAATTTTGTCAACACCCTTGTCCCAAAATGGAGTGTGAAAAGATAGAATGATTGACTTTAACTTAGGAAGTACGGGAACTAATACCTACTTTGGAAAGTGACTTAAGTCAAGTAAAGGTTTAGGAGTCGAGATTGGTTCAGGAAGTGGGTCCAAATCAAGAAGTTGAAACTCAAGTCCACATTCATTTCCCACAACGGAATGTGACTTAACATTGGTGATTCAAGTTCAGGAATGACAGGTGTGGAAATCAAAACTGACTCTAAAATTTACTCAAGTTGGGTAACGAAACAGGAGTCAATGTTGACTTAGGAATTTGAACTGGATCACAAATTTGAGAATCTAGGTCACATTTCTCATTGATTTTAATTTCATAGAATGAGAACTTGTCAATTTATCAATGGGACTTTCAAAAGTATGAAATTGGTCAAGTTCAACATGATGATTATAAAAGATGGGCGATTCAATTTCCTAATGAATTGGCACAGGATCCAATGTTGACTCGAGAAAAAGATTAAAATCAGGTGAAGACATCGGAGTCATTATTGAATCAGGAAGTAGAATTGAATCACCAAGTTGGGGTTCAGGATCATATTCATTCTCAAGTTCAATTTCAGGAAAGGGATAACTTACCAAACTGTTATTATCATTTTTAAAATTTAGAGTTTGGGCAAGTTCAAATGGGTGTGCTGAAATGGAATCTTGTTTTCCAAAAAAACATGATTCTTCGGCTCTAGCAGAATGGTCAACGACATAAGAAATGGTCAAACGGTGAGAATGAAGAGTTTGGACCATTAGATCTATGTCATGATTACGAGCGATTTGAGCCTGAGTCATGGCTTCAAGCATCTTTTCATAGTCGATTGATTCATCATTTTGTTGCGATTGGATTTGAAAAGATAAAGTTTTGTTTTAGAATTTGTGGTTAAATTGTGAGTCCGTCAGATTTTATGATTGTTGCTTGGACTCATGTATACTCATTTCCAAGATTAATGGTTTTCTATTTTCAACTGGTGGAACTGAGAATGAATTTTGGAAATATTATGGACAAGGTGGATTAGGAGGACAAGTTGGTTGAAAATTAGACTCGGGAGAGGTGAATCCCCATTGACTCTGTGAAGAGTTAAAATTATTTTGAAAATTATGGTCATAAGATTAGGGGTATGGGTTATATTGATTCGGATAAGACCAATCCGGCACACTAGGTTGGTTAAAGTTATGATATGCCGGGTTGGTAATATCCGAAAAAGAGATAGGGGTGTAATTGGATTACCATTAAAATTTTAAAAATTATTGTTTTAAGCCATATCACACAAGAAATGTCAAACAAAGAAAAACAAACAAAAAAGCAAACAAATAAAAAGAAAAAAAATCTAACCTAAGTTAGGGTAAACCTTAGACCTAGATGACTCCTAACTGGTTAGACTGTCCACGGGGGGTATATTGTTGAATCTGACAAGTTAATCGGTCAGGTAGGGGCAAGATTGGTGGAGGTATCTGATCGCGATGGGAAGTAGCACTCAAAATATGTATTATCTATGAATCAATTGAAATGCTTAAATGTGCTTAATATACCCACGATACTACCGTTATAGCGTTGGCTCAACGGGTCGAATCCACGGGAAGAGCTAGCGATGGAAGCTTTACACGTATGGTAGTGAAGTGATAAAACTAGTATCCTTCTCTTGATTATAAACTTAGTGATGCAAATACAAAAGAAACCAAAAGAGGATGGATATGTTCATGGTGGAAGTGGAAAAGAAATCAAGAAGTGATGTGGATGTTGTATTCACAAGAAAAGAATCAAGAAACTTAAAGAAAGCGATCCAAGACTAGATTACCTTGCTAGCTTGCCAAAGCTTACCAAACTCCTTGATAATGAAAGCTTTGCCTAATGTTGTCACTCCATAGGCTTGGAATTCCTCTCACGTGTCGACCTAATTACTTTCTCATTTGCAAGATGGTGGTTTAACCATCGGAGAAGAGAAGATCATACACTTGCAAGATTAACAAAAGCAATCACCCATGAGTAGTGAAGTAGCTAAGCTAGTGGTTAAACTAATACATGGAATGAAAATCTAGCTACAAGAAGCCATTAAAGAACTAAAACAAAGCTTGAATTAGATTGCATGAAAGTAAAGAAAGCAAGTAAGAAAGCATGTAAAGAAAGCAAGAAACTAGAATCAAACTCAAGTAGAGGAATGGAGGATGGATCAATCCTTGCATAGCTTCAATTGTCACCATTGATCATTACAAGCTCTCTCCCTCACAATCACTCTCTTTTGTAATGAAATCTAGGGATAGAGAAGAAGAGGGATCTACAAGAAATAAACCTAGAGAAAATACATGAAAATTACAACTAATGAGCTAATCTCCTCTCTTCTCTGATCAGTCCCAGCTCGCAGGTGATAGTCCAGTATTTATAGCAGATCTGAGAAGCCTCTGGAGAGAATTCTGTTACCACAAAATCCGGAGATTAACAACCCTAAGATTGCCGCGCCCCTTGCCGCGCCCCGCGGCAATCTTATGGCCGTTGGATCTGATCTTCTTGTTGGAGATCAGTTGGGAAGTGGTTATCCACGTGGCATGGTTAGTTTCTTCGTTTGTTGCGAGGATCTCTCTGGATCTGGAGTGAGATTTGACTTTATCTTGGATCTTTAACTAATCACCTTAATTATTGCTAATTAAGGTAATTAATTACTTTATCTCCTTTTAATTGTGTACCTGCAAATAAGTAGAGAAGAGGATTAAAAATCATATATTTAGTTGTATTATGCATGGGGAATATGATATAAAATATGCAATATTGTGTACTAATCACACCCCCACACTTATTCTTTTGCTCGTCCCGAGCAAAACAAAGAAAAAGAAAAGAAAAACTAAGCTACAAGTTTATTACACCACTTTCGCAGGTGACGCGATTGCACTGAGCATGTGCAACAAGCCGTTAAACCTCTAGGTTACCCTAGAGGAGGAGTGTTGTCTCCTGAGGGTTTTCAGCGGATTACACCCACAAAATCCATAAAGAAAGAAGACAAATGTTAGTATTTTGAAAATGCATTTTGAATAAGAGACAAGTTTACGAACTATTTTTGTGAAAATATAAGTGATCCTAGGTCATAAGTCCACCTATAATCATTCTCCCTTAAACTTAGTATCCATGCCAGATCTTGTCTTCAATTAAGGTAAGAATTCAAAATTGGATTGAATACTTTTATCTTTCATAAAACCTAGATAATATGCACACCGTGCACAGTGAAGGTTTCTGGGATTTCAACTCCAACCATCAAGCCATTTATTATTATTTTTTTTTTTTTTTTTCTTCCCTTAGTTTTATTAGGCTTTCTAATTCACCCATGTAGCGAGCCTATAACCGATGACTCCCAAACCAGATGGTCTTAGGGCACCAGATGAGGAAACATCCCTCGGGTTTAAGGACTCGAGTGAAAAAGGCCACAAAACTAAGAGGGATTATTCTTAATCACCGTTAGGCGTGAATCATCATGCTTCTTGAGGCACAATTATCCAGCTTAATAAGTGAGATCACCGTTAGGCGTGAGTCATCATGCTTCTTGAGGCACAATTTCCCAGCTTAATAAGTGATCTTTTATTTATATATTTTTTTCTTTTTTTCTTTTTCTCTTTTTTTTTTTTTTTTTTTTTTTTTTTTTTTTTATATATATATATGGCATTTTTGGTCTTTGTCTCCATCCCAAGAAATGTGTAAGTGTAAAGTGCATATTATCTAAGGCAAAAAATGCAAGATAAAAATATCTCCTCAATTTTACTTACTTAGCCTATAATTTTCAAACAAGATCTATTACTTCAACTAGGTTTAAGATGTCATAATTAAGGCTTTCTTAATCTCTAAGATACATCTTAATTTTCTTAAAAATAGAACAAAACTTTATCTCTTATTTCAAAAAGTTTTTATTTTAATTTTTTATTTTTATTTTTTTTCTAAAAGAAAAGATAAAATCTAAAAAGAAAGTGGAAAATCTAGAAAAAAAATAAAATCTAAAATAAAAGACCTAAAAAGAAAGTAAAAAAAAAAAAACCTAACAAGAAAATGAAAAATCCTAAGTTAGTATCTACCCCCCCATACCTATCTCATGCATCGTCCTCGATGTATGCAAGATAAAAAGAATGCATGAAACAGGTAAAAGATGAAAAGTCACTCCCTCCTCCTCTTTGGAACCGATGTGGTGCTCGGCCCAGCTGATTGTGTCCTCCTTAATGTCGCCTCAATAGTATCTAGCCTAGAGGATTGTTCCTCCAACCTGGAAGATTGCTCCTCCACCTTCTTTCTCAGCCTCACCTGCCCTCTAAATATTTTCTTCATGCCTTTCCATAAGGTAGACATGAAAGCACGTGTCTCTACAGGGGGTTCCTGCCTCCAAAATTCGGGTTCATCCTCCGCATCATAACTCTCCGAAGATGAGGACACTACAGGCACATTTTCTGGCTGGACAGTAGGTGTCCAGAGTGCGTGTAAACAACTAGTGTATGCACTGGTCGGTCTCTCTGGTGCAGCAAACACTCTATCAAATGAATCAAATACAGCATCTGGTAGGAAGGTCCTACACAGACGTGTAATCAGGATGGGGTGTGTGTATTTGGCACCTCTTGTTCGGGAAGAGTTGACAATTAGTGCATGGAAGATAACCTTGTTTAAACAGACTGTGCGTTGTCTAGTCATCAAGTCATGTATAATCTGTAGCACAGGCCTGTTAAAAGTCGTGGTATGGTCTAGCCCTAAAATATTGCGTAGGATCCAACGTCCTATGCAATGAACATTCCTAAACGTGGTGCTAGCCTTTAGCCCACGATCCTGCTCCGTGCAGCGAACTCCCATAACAGTCATATAGTCAATTAAAGGGAGGGGCTCGCTATGGTGTGGGTTGGTCGGGACATGAGTGACGTCCTCAATAAGAGGAAGCGTGACAATGAAATCACCATTAGGCATGTGGACAGTGAATTGGTAAGCTTGTGAATCTACCGAGGCTTGATCTAGGTGAGTGTAAAACATCTTCACCAACTCAGGACAATAGAATGACTCGGTTTCAGAATTATCATAAATCAAATTGTACCAATTCCTAGCCCTTATTCGTTCTAAAAATACATGTCCATACCCATTATTATCAATCAAAATCCGCCCAAAGTCTTTTTCAGGAAAAATTTGTGGTGCCATAACAGAGATTGAAGATTAAAGCAGTAAAGAGTAGAGATTAGAATATCGAACCACCCCCGGATTACGTGGGGGGAAGAAAACGATCTCTGTTGTGGATGCAGAGAACTCTGGAAGAAATTGTGACACCAGATCTGGAAGAAACACTTGAAATCGACTGGTGGGAAATTTTTCTGGGCACTGGATTCTACAGAAGAGCCGCGTTTGCGCGGCTAGGCTTGTGGATCCGCGGCAATCTGAAGGAAGCAGGAGAAGGGAAAATTTGTAGAGCTGAGGTTTTGAGAGGAAATTAGGGATCTGAGGTTTGTTTCTCGGGTGAGAGAGAAAATATGTGGGAGGGGTATTTTTATAGGAGAAAGGAATTTTGAGAGTCCCTAAATTATCCCTAGGTCAAAAACAAATTTACCCTAGGGATTTATGAAAAGAATCTTTGACTCCTAGGAATATGGAAAGACCTCAAATTTAGGAATGCTTTGAAAGATGGAATTTGAGGAATCCTAAGAATTTTAGGAATCCTAGGAATTTAAAAAGATGGAAAGAATTTGAATTTCGAAAATATGGGAATTCCTAGGAATTTAGAAAGATGTAGAATTTGGAAAATGTGGGACTCTTTTAAACATGAAAATCCTCCTTTATGTTTATTTCTTTTTTTTTTTTTATTATTATTTCCTAAATTTTATGTTAGTGAATCCTATGTTAGTAAAAAAAAAAAAAATTAATAAGGAGGTGGTTCTGGGGGTGGTCGGACTGGTCCACGAAACATGGCCCAATCAGCTTGGCGTTGGGGCTTCAAAAACCTACCAAAAATCACAAAAATATGACCCATGAAAATGATGCATGCGTGTGTGCTCTTAATTATGTACATAACCCCATCTAATTTCAAGATTTTCCTAATAATTTCAGAATCATTTTCATCAAAATCCTTGTCCCAGAATGGTGAATGAAATGATAGAACAGTTGACTTGGACTCGGAAAGTAACACCGACTCAGGGAAGTGAATGAATTCAAGATACGGTTCGGGAGTCGGAATGGATTTAAGAATTGGGTCCAAGTCAAGAAATGTCAACTCAAGTCCACATGAATTGTCCAACGATGGAATGTGACTATTAAAAATTGGTGATTCCAGTTCAGGAAAGATGGGAATCAAAACTGACTCGAGAAGGTTACTCAAATTGGGTAATATAACCGGAGTCAATAATGATTCAGGGATTTGAACTGGATCACAGATGTGCAAATCTAGGTCACATATCTCTTTTAGTTCAATTCCACAAAATGGAAAACTTGCCAATATGTCAATTGAATCTTCAGAAGTGTAGAATTGGGCAAGTTCGACATGATCCTCAAAGATGGGTGATTCAACTTCATTGTGAATTGGGAAAGGATCCAAGGTTGATTCCGGGAAAGAATTAAAGTGAGGTAAAGATACCGGAGTCATTATGGAATCAGAAAAATGGATTGAATCACAAAGTTGGGGTTCAAGATCACATTCCTCATGTAGTTCAATTAAATGTGGAGAACTTGCCAATTTATCGATAGGACTCTCAGAAGTATGGAATTGGCCAAGTTCTATGTGATCATCATAAAAGATTGGTGATTCAATTTCACAATGGATAGGAAATGGATCCAATACTGACTCGGGAAATGAAGTGAAATTATGAGAAGACTCCAGAGTCATGATTGAATCAGGTAGTAATATGGAATCATCAAGTGGAAGTTCAGGATCAAAATCATGTTCCAGTTCAATTTCAGAAAAGAAAAACTTGCCAAATTGTCAATTGGATCAGAAGTGTGGACAAGTTTATTTTTAGGAAATGAGAAACTTGCTAAAATGTCAACGGGATTTGAATTTTGGACAAGTTCAAGTTTAGGAAATGAAAAACTTGCTGAAATTGAATCTGGATTTCCAAGATGAAAAGAGTCTTGAGTCATATCAATAGAGTGTGGTACAATTGGATTAGTCAAATGTTGATAGGCTAGAGTTTCCTCTTTCCTAAGAAGGTTATCCAATTGATCTTTCACACTATTGAAAGACTCGGTACGTGTTGTTTGATATTGTAAGAAAGACTCTTGCAAGATGTCTATACTCTTTTCTAGATGTGATAGATCTACAGATGGCTGCTCTAGAATGGGAGTATAGGAATCTTGACATTGGAAATTTTGTGAATCGTGTGAGTCAAAAAAGGGTGGTGATGGAAAAGTGGACTCACACAAGAGATCTTTACTCGTGTCCATGACAAATGGTTGTTTATTAGGAAATGGTGGAACTGAGTAGGACTCTTGAAAATACGGTGGAATTGGAGAGGGAAAAGATTCTGGAAATGTTTGCTCAGCTCGATGTAATTGAGCTTCTAAACTCCTTAATAAGTCAGATTTGTCTTCAAATGGAGGCTCAGAAAAAGGAGTGTATGACGTGGACTCGGGAAATGAATACTGTGGACAAGGTGAATATGATGGACAAGGAATTTGAGAATTTGACTCGGGGTACGTGAATCCCCAATGACTCGAAGAAGAGTTGAAATTATTTTGGACATTATAATCATTAGATGGGGTGTATGGGTCATATTGATTCGGATAAGGCCAACCCGGTGTATGTGGTTGGTGCATATTATAAAACACCGGGTTGGAATTATCCGAATATGGAGTGTGTGTGACATATGGATGGAAAGAATTGTAATTGTAAGCCATATCACACAATCACAAACAAAAATCAAACAAACAAACAAACAAAAGAAAGAAAGAAAATTCTAACCTAAGTTAGGGTAGACTTAGACCTAGACGACTCCTAACAATAGATCGTCCACAGGAGGTTCAGTGTAGACTCTAACCACAAGCTAATCGGCCAGGGAAGGGTAAGGTTGGTGGGAGGTTTTCCGTCCGGAGACGTTCCTTAATTAAGTAACCAGCAACCTTCGGGCTTTCGGCCCTCAACCCCTTTCCTAGACACCGATTTTGCAAGAGTTAAATTCCAACACTTTTCCCCCTTAGGATAATCTCCTAGTTGAGTCCGAGATGTCCCTAGGGCCAACGTCTACTTTTTAATTAAATTAGGCTTGGGTTAGTGAGTGCTTGGGAAAATGATTTCGGGCTAAGGAAAGGGTAATGAACTCCCCACCTTATCTTATTTACGGGTATGCCCTTAAAATTTGAATTGTGCAAGTGTACAAGAAATATAGCTAGGATACACTCAAAGCAAGAAAATCAAGCAAGAGTTTGTCCTAGTCTAAATGCAATGCAAACACGTACCTTGCCTCCACGCACTCTTCAACAGTAAAAGTAAAGAATTGAAGAGACACGTGCCTAAAATGCAAGTGTCTAAACAATTTTTAACAATTATCAACCAACTTTTTACTGTTTTTTAATTAAGCAGGAATACAGTGAACAACACAGGATTTCAAATATATAACCAGCAGTATTTTGCAGAACCAGAGGCTCTGCAGAAATTTGGTGAGAATTGAGCTCAGGACTGCCGCGTTACCGCGGCTATTCTTGTGGATCCGCGGCACAATTAAAGAATCCTGGCCTCTGCTTTCTTGAGCAGAGGGCCAGGTTCACTTAGATGTTACTGCAGTAAAGAATTTCCTGTTTTCTTCTCCTGAAACCTGCAACAGAGAAGAATAATAGTTTAGTACTTCACTTTAAACCAAAAAATACGTCGCTCTCCCCGGCAACGGCGCCAAAAATTGATCGCGATGGGAAGTAGCACTCAAAATATGTATTATCTATGAATCAATTGAAATGCTTAAATGTGCTTAATATACCCACGATACTACCGTTATAGCGTTGGCTCAACGGGTCGAATCCACGGAAGAGCTAGCGATGGAAGCTTTACACGTATGGTAGTGAAGTGATAAAACTAGTATCCTTCTCTTGATTATAAACTTAGTGATGCAAATACAAAAGAAACCAAAAGAGGATGGATATGTTCATGGTGGAAGTGGAAAAGAAATCAAGAAGTGATGTGGATGTTGTATTCACAAGAAAAGAATCAAGAAACTTAAAGAAAGCGATCCAAGACTAGATTACCTTGCTAGCTTGCCAAAGCTTACCAAACTCCTTGATAATGAAAGCTTTGCCTAATGTTGTCACTCCATAGGCTTGGAATTCCTCTCACGTGTCGACCTAATTACTTTCTCATTTGCAAGATGGTGGTTTAACCATCGGAGAAGAGAAGATCATACACTTGCAAGATTAACAAAAGCAATCACCCATGAGTAGTGAAGTAGCTAAGCTAGTGGTTAAACTAATACATGGAATGAAAATCTAGCTACAAGAAGCCATTAAAGAACTAAAACAAAGCTTGAATTAGATTGCATGAAAGTAAAGAAAGCAAGTAAGAAAGCATGTAAAGAAAGCAAGAAACTAGAATCAAACTCAAGTAGAGGAATGGAGGATGGATCAATCCTTGCATAGCTTCAATTGTCACCATTGATCATTACAAGCTCTCTCCCTCACAATCACTCTCTTTTGTAATGAAATCTAGGGATAGAGAAGAAGAGGGATCTACAAGAAATAAACCTAGAGAAAATACATGAAAATTACAACTAATGAGCTAATCTCCTCTCTTCTCTGATCAGTCCCAGCTCGCAGGTGATAGTCCAGTATTTATAGCAGATCTGAGAAGCCTCTGGAGAGAATTCTGTTACCACAAAATCCGGAGATTAACAACCCTAAGATTGCCGCGCCCCTTGCCGCGCCCCGCGGCAATCTTATGGCCGTTGGATCTGATCTTCTTGTTGGAGATCAGTTGGGAAGTGGTTATCCACGTGGCATGGTTAGTTTCTTCGTTTGTTGCGAGGATCTCTCTGGATCTGGAGTGAGATTTGACTTTATCTTGGATCTTTAACTAATCACCTTAATTATTGCTAATTAAGGTAATTAATTACTTTATCTCCTTTTAATTGTGTACCTGCAAATAAGTAGAGAAGAGGATTAAAAATCATATATTTAGTTGTATTATGCATGGGGAATATGATATAAAATATGCAATATTGTGTACTAATCAGTATCCACGCAAAAGCGACGGGCCTAATTACGCCAAACCACCAGCCTTCGGGTTTCGCCCCTCAATCCCAACCTTAGTCACCGATTTTGCAAGAGTCAGATTCAAATCAACTTTCCCCTTAAGTTAGTCTCCTATTTGAGTCTGAGATGTCCCTAGGGCCAACGTCTACTCAGTTTTAATTAGACTTGGGTCAGTGAGTGAGAAGATTGTTTGTGGGCTAAGGGAGGCTAATGACTTCCTCACCTTATCTTATTTATAGGACAAGCCCTTAAATCAATTTAGTGCAGTATACAAGTTTATAGAAAAAAGTAACACTCAAGCAATATTTCATACAAGAATGAACCTTATACTAAATTCTATGCACACATATCTTGGCTCCAGCACTCTTCAATAGTAAATAGAAAATGTAATGAAATAGACACGTGCCTAAATGGAAAGTCTAAATCATTTTTAGCATATCAACTTTTTAATGTTGTGTTAGAAATGTATATATAGTAAGTCAAACAAGGAGATAAATGCTACAGATATTAAACTATGTAATTCAACCAACCTGTAAAAAATACAGGTTAGTAGTTCATTCAGATTGCCACAAGAATGTAGCAAATTTGAGGGCTTCTGGCTCTGCTTTCTTAAGCAGAGTCCAGAGCCACTTATATGTCCACTGCAGCAAAAATTCCTTGTTGAAACAGTACATCAAGAACAAAGAAGAAAGTTAACAAAAAATGTAAATCTAAAAAGAGAATAACTTACCGTCCCTCCCCGGCAACGACGCCAAAATTTTATTGAGTTTTAGCAAGTTCTATTTTATGCTACAATTAATGGTTAAAATTCTTCTTTTAGTTTTTAAAAAAGAAAGAGAAAAAATGGAGTTAAAGTCAAGTTAGGAAGAAAGTGATAGAATGAGAAGGTGGAGAAAATAGAAGTGATATGTACAAAGAAATTAAAAAAAAGTGAAAGAGATTTTGAAGATTGTGATGTTGGTAATTTACACTAAAAGTTAAAAGAAAGAAATTAAAAATAATTACTTACCTCCTTTGACCAAAAGATTACATTGAATCTTTGGCGATGATGTTACCTTGAAGTGGAGGCAATCAGCGCATAGCCCATAAGAGTTGATTCTTCTCTCTTTCACATTACATCATCAAGACAAAACAAGAATGAAATGATACAAAATGAGACTAAAATCCATCGTCATGAGCTATCGGTGGCACTCGCAAAGTTAAGACTCTTTCGATGCTATAAGACTCACTTGGATAGCAATTGGTACAAGGAAGAGAGAAGTAGAAAAGAAGAAGAAGAACACAAAAGCAAAGCACATAAAAATGGTAATTATAGATTCGATTTTATAACAATAAGAGAAAAGAAGAACAACTTTCACCGGTGTCACTCTCAGTACAAGCTTCATTCTCATTCTCCTATGAAACTCTGATCTCCTCTGAATTACATAAATGAAAACTAAAAATTATATAAAAAGAAAAATAAAAACCTACACTAAAAGAATGAAAAGTGGACTAAATTCTATCTCTGCCTCGTCCTTCTTTTTTGCCTTTGAGATTGTAGGTATTTATAGGGGAAATGCAGAGGGTAGAGGAGTATGAAGATAAGGGAAGCTTATTCAGTTCTGATCTGCAGCTTATTAGCATATTGATTGCTAAATATAACTTATCAAATAAAAGAATTAGAAATAATGATTAACTTAAGAGTTGTAGCCCTTTAAGTCCTCTTTTTGGATGATCTTGAATCATCAGATTTGAGTTCTGGTAGCAAACTTTATGATTCAAATACTAAATGTATCTAACCAGAATCTGAGTAAAAATTGCTTCATACATTGATCTTCTCTTTATCCATTTCTCCCTTTGGATTTGGACTCTATCCATTTCTCTTTATCCATTTCTCCTTACTAGACTAAAAGGTGAGACTTGGCTATCTGTCGGTTCAGTGGTCGCAGGGACGTAACCGATTGAGAAGCCACTAAGCTTAAAATTGTCATTCAGAGGTGACGAACTGGACATGATGACGAAGAAATAGTCCCTACTGGACTGAAAGATAAGACTTAGCTATCTGTCGATTCAAAGGTCGCAGGGACGTAACCGACTGAGAAGCCACCAAGCTCAAAATTTTATCATTCAGAGGTGACGAACTGGACATGATGACAAAGAAATAGTCCTATACTGGACTGAAAAATGAGACTTGGCTATCTGTCGGTTCAGAGGTCGCAGGGACGTAACCGATTGAAAAGCCACCAGCTCAAAGTTTTATCATTCAGAGGTAACGAACTGGACATGATGACAAAGAAATAGTCCTATACTGGACTAAAAGATGAGACTTGGCTATCTGTCGGTTCAGAGATCGCAGGGACGTAACCGATTGAGAAGCCACCAAGCTCAAAATTTTGTCATTCAGAGGTGACGAATTAGACATGATGACAAAGAAATAGTCCCTACTGGACTGAAAGATGAGACTTGGCTATCTGTCGGTTCAGAGGTTGCAGGGACGTAACTGATTGAGAAGCCGCCAAGCTCAAAATTTTGTCATTCAGAGGTGACAAACTGGACATGATGACAAAGAAATAGTCCCTACTGGACTAAAAGATGAGACTTGGCTATCTGTCGGTTTAGAGGTAACATGGACATTACCGATTGAGAAGCCACCAAGCTCAAAATTTTGTCATTCAGAGGTGACGAACTGGACATGATGACAGGGAATAATCCCTACTGGACTAAAAGGTGAGACTTGGCTATCTATCGGTTCAGAGGCCGCGGGGACATAACCGATTGAGAAGCAACCAGCTCAAAATTTTGTCATTCAGGGGTGACGAACTGGACATGATAACAAAGAAATAGTCCCTACTGGACTGAAAGATGAGACTTGGCTATCTATTGGTTCAGAGGTCACAGGAACGTGACCGATTGAGAAGCCACCAAGCTCAAAATTTTGTCATTCAGAGGTGACGAACTGGAATGATGACAAAGAAATAGTCCCTACTGGACTGAAAGATGAGACAAGGCTATCTGTCGGTTCAGAGGTAACATGGACATAACCGATTGAGAAGCCACCAAGCTCAAAATTTTATCATTCAGAGGTGATGAACTGGACATGATGACAAAGAAATAGTTATATACTGGACTGAAAGATGAGACTTGGCTATTGTCGGTTCAGAGGTAACATGAACATAACTGATTGAGAATCAACCAAGCTCAAAATTTTGTCATTCAGAGGTGACGAACTGGACATGATGACAAAGGAATAGTCCCTACTGGACTGAAAGGTGAGACTTGGCTATCAGTCGGTTCAGAGGTCGCAGGGATGTAACCGATTGAGAAGCCACCAAGCTCAAAATTTTGTCATTCAGAGGTGACGAACTGGATATGATGACAAAGAAATAGTCCCTATTGGACTGAAAGATGAGACTTGGCTATCTGTCGGTTCAGAGGTCGCAGGGACGTAACCGATTGCGAAGCCACCAAGCTCAGAATTTTGTCATTTAGAGGTGACGAACTGGACATGATGACAAAGGAATAGTCCCTACTGGACTGAAAGGTGAGACTTGGCTATCTGTTGGTTCAGAGGTCGCAGGGATGTAACCGATTGAGAAGCCATAAAGCTCAGAATTTTGTCATTCAGAGGCGACGAACTAGACATGATGACAAAGAAATAGTCCTATCGGGGGAAATAGGATTTAATTATGAACTCCATGGGGATTATGATATTTCCTTCAGATGTTATTTGGAAGAAATTATCAGAGGTATATTGTTAACGTGACAACCAGAAAAGTCCACTGAGGCTGAGTGGGAAACAATAGACTTTGAGGGGAGTCTACCAAAAACTCGTTGGGGAGTTAGAAAATGAATCCCATAAGAGATTACATGTTAGAGGTAATTGATTGAGCTTGAACCTGCACAAAAATACAGTATTTTAGAACTATAAAATAGAAATGTGCAAGTGCTCAATTCTACCGCGGTAGCAAGTGGCTATGCGGGTCGTGATCCACAAGGAGGGACTAGCGTGGAAGGTTTTTAGTAAGTCTTCTTTTAAGATACAAAGTTTGGTTAAAGTTCTTCTTTAGTTCTTAAAAAGAAAAGAGAAAAAGAGTTATAGTTAAGTTAGAAAGAAAGCGATAGATGGAGAAGGTGGAGAAAAATGAAGAATGATTGTTTATAAAGAAATGAAAAATGAGTGATGAAAGAAGTGGGTGTTGGTAATCTAAACTAAAGAAATAAAAGAAAAGAAAAAAGATTAAAGAAATACTTACCTAGTTTGGTTGTTGACTTACCTGGAACCCTTGCATGTTCTACCTTACTTCGGAGGCGTTCAACGCATAAGCCATAGGATCGAGCTCAGTCTCCAGTCGCATTATATCATCAAGATGAATAAGAATGAAATGATACGGAGTCTTAAGGAGGAGAACATCATCATGAATTATCGTTGCCACTCACACAAACATTGTTATACTAAGCTTCTGGATTCACTTGCATGCTCATCAAAACCAAAAGAGGTAAAGTAGAAAGAAGAAGAAGGAAACAAAAGTAAAGATGAACATAAAAAAAAATTACCTTTTAATGCTTGCAGAAACGATGGAAGAAAGGAGCAGGGTACATCGGTGTTACTCTCAACATAAGCCTCTCTCTTACTTACATGAATCTCAATCTAACCTAAGCTTACATACAAATTAAAATTACATAAAAAGAAAACAAAAACCTATACTACAAAGAGTGAAAAACTGGACTAATTCCTATCTCTGCATGGTCGTCCCCTGGAGGCTCTGAAAATCCCAGTATTTACAGGCAAAACCCCACCTACAGGATCATATGGAGATAGGGGGAGCAAACGCTCCCCCTAACTCTCCAACAGAGCCGCGTTTTCGCGGCTTTGGCCACGTTTCCGCGGTCAGGGTGTGGCTAGGTGGCCACACCCTATTGGTGGTGCTACCCGGTTTCTTGATTTGTAATTATCTTGATTTGAATGTGCAGTTTATGTCCAGGAGTTTGACAAAATGGCCTTTGATCCTTGGCTTCAACCGATCGATTCAGGGAGGATTCTTCTCAACCGATTTTCAACCTCTCTGATATACCAAGATTTAGCCCCGATTCCTTGATTTCGAATTTATTCTGAATTAAGTCAGGATTTGGTGGGCTTTTGGGCTCATTTCTCTTCACTCTCCTTTAGGAATGGGCCTGCAAATAAATTAAACATTTAATTAGGAAAATGCAGAGTTTATTCTATAATAAGTAGGAGAATATGATATTAAATGTGCAATATTAGTGACCAATCACACCCCCATACCTATCTTTTGCTCGTCCTCGAGCAAAACAACTAAACTATACTAAGGATTATTAGACCACTTTCGCAGGTCACGCGATTGCACTGAGCATGTGCAACAAGCCGTAAACCTCTAGGTTTCCCCTAGAGGATGAGTTTTGTCTCGTGAGGGTTTTCAGTGGATTACACCCACAAAATCCATAAAGAAAGAGAAACAAAGAGTTAGTATTTTCGAAAAATATTTTGAAAGAGAAAAATATTTGAAATATAATTGTAAGACTTAAGTAATCTATAAGTTATAGGAAAACTGAAATTTTCATTCCTAAATTTAGTCTCTATTAAAAAATTTGTTATCAATCAAAGTAAGGAGTCAAATTGTACTTCTCATTTACTCTATTACTTTACCCTAAGTCATATGCACCTTGTGATCGTGAAAATTTTGACTAAGGGTTCATTTACTCTAACTCTTATGCCATATTTATTTATATATATATATTTTTGTGGTATAATTCCTTAGTTCTATTAGGCTTTCTAATCTGCCTATGTAATGAGCCTTTAATCAATGACTCCCAAACCAAACGGTCTTAGGGCACCGGGTGAGATAACACCACAAGGACTTAAGGATTCGAGCAAACAAGGCCACAAAACTAAGGATTTTATTATATGAACCACTTTTAGGCATGAATACTTATACTTTATTAGGCAAAAATACCCAGCTTAATCAGAGGATTTTTATATATATATTTTTTCAAACTTATCTAATTATCTTTCGCATAAATACTAATGCTTGCTTAGGCCAAAGTACCTAGCTAATCAATAATTAGATTTGTTTATCTGTCATTAGATATTCTTTTTCTTTCTTTTTTTTTTTTTATATATAAGGCATAAGAATCTTTGTTTTTGAACCCTAAGTGTGTAAGTGCATGAAGTATGCATATTTCATTAAGGTAAAGATCAAGACTAAATTACTTTGACAAATTATCTTCCTAACCCTAAAAATCAAACAAATAATCTTATTTTGACAAAATTTAAGAAATCCTAATTTTAATTTTTCTATTCCTTAAAATTGACTTAATTTCTTACAAAAAATATGTCAAAATATTGTTTCTATTTTCAAAAAGTTTTAAAAGTAAAAAAAAAATTTTTAAAAAAGAAAAAACCTAAGTTATGTTAGACCTTCCCCCACACCTATCTCATGCATTGTCCTCAATGTATGAATTAATGCATAGATGCATGAAAAAGAAGAAAGGGAAGGAAGATACTACCTTAAGGTGGTGGTTCCGGTGGTGGTCTGATTGGTCCATGAAATGCGGCCCAATCGACTTTTGTGGAGTTCGGAGGAACACACCAGAAATCTCTCTAATATAACCCATTAAAATGATGTATCCATAGAGGATTTTTATTAAAAATTTAACCACATCTAATTTTCAAATTCCATAATTAATTTCGGAGTCAAATTTTTTAACCTCCTTGTCCCAAAATGGAGTGTGAAAAGATAGTATGATTGACTTGGACTCAGGAAGTGCAGGAACTAATACAGACTCAGGAAGGTGACTTAAGTCAAGTAAAGGTTCAGGAGTCGAGATTGGTTCAAGAAGTGTGTCCAAGTCAAGAAGTTGAAACTCAAGTCCACATTCATTTTCTAACAATGGAATCTGACTTAATATTGGTGATTCAAGTTCAAGAATGATAGGTATGGGAATCAAAACTGACTCTAAAATATTACTCAAGTCGGGTAACAAAATAGGAGTCAATATTGATTCGGGAATTTGAACTGGATCACAGATTTGAGAATTTAGGTCACATTTCTCTTTGAGTTCAATGTCATAAAAATGAGAACTTGCCAATTTGTCAATAGGACTTTCAAAAGTGTAAAATTGGTCAAGTTCAATACGATGATCATCAAAGATGGGTGATTCAATTTCATGATGAATTAGCACAGGATCCAATATTGACTCGGGAAAAAGATTAAAATCAAGTGAAGACACCGGAGTCATTATTGAATCAGGAAATAGAATTGAATCGCTAAGTTGAGGTTCAGGATCATATTCATTTTCAAGTTCTATTTCAAGAAAGGAATAACTTGCCAAACTGTCAATATCATTTTTAAAATTTGGAGTTTGGGCAAGTTCAAATGATTGTTCTGAAATGGAACCTTGTTTTCCAAAACAACAGACTCTTCGGCTCTAACAGAATGGTTAGCGACATCAGAACTGGTCAAACGGTGAGAACGTAGAGTTTGGACCATCATATCTATGTCGTGATTACGAGCATTTTGAGCCTGAGTCATGGCTTCAAGCATCTTTTCATAGTTGATAGGTTCATCTTTTTGTTGCGATTGGTCTTGAAAAGATGAAGTGTTGTTTTGGAATTGGTGATAAAATTGTCAGTCCATCAGATTTTATGATTGTTGTTTGGACTCACGTATACTCATTTTCAAAATTGATGGTTTTCTATTTTGGACTGGTGGAACTGAGTATGAATCTTGGAAATATTATGGATAAGGTGGATATGGAGGACAGTTGTTGAAAATTAGACTCGGGGGAGGTGAATCCTTACTGACTCTGTGAAGAGTTAAAATTATTCTGGAAATTATGGTTATAAGATTGGGGGCATGGGTTATATTGATTCGGATAAGACCAATCCGGCATACTATGTTGGTTAAAGTTATGATATGCCGGGTTGGTAATATCCGAAAAAGAGGTTGGTGTGTAATATGGATTATTATTAAAATTGAAAAAATTATTGTTATAAGCTATATCACACAGGAAAACACAAACAAAGAAACAAATAAGCAAACAAAGGAAAAAAATTCAAAACTAAGTTAGGGTAGACCTATGAGCTAGACGACTCCTAACTGGTTAGACTGTCCACAGGAGGTATAATGCAGACTTTGACAACAAGCTAATCAACCAGGTAAGGGCAAGATTGGTGGGAGGTTATCCGTCAAAGACGTTCCTTAATTAAGTAACCACCAACCTTCTGTCTTTCGCCCCTTAATCCCCTTCCTAGACACTGATTTGGCAGGAGTCAAATTCCAACACCTTTCCCCCTTAGGATAATCTCCTAATTGAGTCCGAGATGTCCCTAGGGCCAACGTCTACTCATTTTTAGTTAGGCTTGGGTTAGTGAGTGAGGAGATTGTTTGTGGGCTAAGGGAGGGTAATGACTTCCCCACCTTATCTTGTTTATAGGACAAGCCCTTAAGTCAATTTTGTGCAGTGTACATGTATATAGAAAAGAATAACATTCAAGCAATATTTCATACAAGAATGAATCTTATACTAAATGCTATGCACACATACCTTGGCTCCAGCACTCTTCAACAGTAAACAAAAAAATGAAATGAAATAGACACGTGCCTAAATGCAAAGTCTATATCATTTTTAACATTTACAATCAATTTTTTACTGTTGTGTTAAAAATGTATATACAGTGAGTCAAACAAGGAGATAAATGCTACTGAAATTCAGATTTTCAATTCAGCCAACCTGCAAAAATACAGGTTAGTAGTTCACTCAGTTTTGCCACTGGAATGTGGCAAATCTGAGGGCATCTTGGCTCTGCTTTCTTGAGCAGAGTCCAAGGCCACTTATATGACCACTGCAGCATGAATTCCTTGTTGTTAAAGCTGTACAAAAAACAAAGAAGAAAGTTAACCAAAAATGTAAACTTTTAAAGAGAGTAACTTACCGTCCTCCTCGGCAATGGCGCCAAAATTTGATTGAGCTTGAACCTGCACAAAATACAGTATTTTAGAACTTTAAAATAGAGATGTGCAAGTGCTCAATTCTACCGCGTAGCAAGTGGCTATGCGGGTCGTGATCCATAAGGAGTGACTAGCGATGGAAGATTTTTAGTAAGTCTTCTTTTAAGATACAAAATTTGGTTAAAGTTCTTCTTTAGTTCTTAAAAAGAAAAGAGAAAAAGAGTTATAGTTAAGTTAGAAAGAAAGCGATAGATGGAGAAGGTGGAGAAAAATGGAGAATGATTATTTATAAAGAAATAAAAAAGGAGTGATGAAAGAAGTGGGTGTTGGTGATCTAAACTAAAGAAATAAAAGAAAAGAAAGAAGATTAAAGAAATACTTACCTAGTTTGGTTATTGACTTACCTGGAACCCTTGCATGTTCTACCTTGCTTCGGAGGTGTTCAACGCATAAGCCATAGGATCGAGCTCAGTCCCCAGTCGCATTATATCATCAAGACGAACAAGAATGAAATGATACGGAGTCTTGAGGAGGAGAACATCATCATGAATTATCATTGGCACTCACACAAACATTGTTATACTAATGCTTCTGGATTCACTTGCATGCTCATCAAAACCAAAAGAGGTAAAGTAGAAAGAAGAAGAAGAAAACAAAAGTAAAGACGAACATAAAAAAAATTACCTTTTATTGCTTGCAGAAATGATGGAAGAAAGGAGTAGGGTATATCGGTGTCACTCTCAACATAAGCCTCTCTCTCTTACTTACATGAATCTCAATCTAACCTAAGCTTACATACAAATTAAAATTACATAAAAAGAAAACAAAAACCTATACTACAAAGAGTGAAAAACTGGACTAATTCCTATCTCTACATGGTCGTCCCCTGGAGGCTCTGAAAATCCCAGTATTTATAGGCGAAACCCCACCTACAGGATCATATGAAGATAGGGGGAGCAAACGCTCCCCCTAACTCTCCAACAGAGCCGCGAAAACGCGGCTTTGGCCGCATTTCCATGGCCAGGGTGTGGCCAGGTGGCCACACCCTGTTGGTGGTGCTCCCCGGTTTCTTGATTTGTGATTATCTTGATTTGGATTTGTAGTTTATGTCCAGAATTTTAACGAAATGGCCTTTGATCCTTGGCTTCAACGATCGATTCAGGGAGGATTCTTCTCAACCGGTTTTCAACCTCTCTGATATGCCAAGATTTAGCCCTGATTCCTTGATTTCAAATTTATTCTGAATTAAGTCAGGATTTGGTGGGCTTTTGGGCTCATTTCTCTTCACTCTCCTTTAGGAATGGGCCTGCAAATAAATTAAACATTTAATTAGAAAAATGCAGAGTTTATTTTATAATAAGTAGGAGAATATGATATTAAATGTGCAATATTAGTGACCAATCATTAATCATTAACGTGACAAAAAGAACTCCGTGGGATTTGTTAAGTAATTTGTCAGAGGTGTGATGTTAACTTGACAAGGATTCATTTACTGTTAGAGGTGCTTGAACATAATAGTAATTCGAGTGGACCTGTAGCCCTGCTAAAGAGAATGACGAGTGGGGTTTATTCACTAGGGATATGGTTTTATCCGTTGGAGAGTAGATTATAGTCTTGCTACCAGAGGTTTAGTGTTAACATGATAGGTTAGACTCATCATTTTGCAAGGGATATGAATACCTTTATATGTGGTCTTACCATTCCATGGATGGGAATTGGTAAGTGATTTTGGAGAGGGAATCAAATGGGAACAGGTCCCTTAGGATTTTTAACAAATCCTCAGCTGTCAGGATTTGGTACGCCTTTACCAACTACTGTTTGAGTCGGGCTAGCCATGTTATTTCCCTCAGTATGATGAGTTGTCGAGGACTTATGTTGGGCTTAAAGGCCAACATTTTCCCCTATCCTTAACTGCGGATCAAATGGGAACTGGTCCCTTAGGATTTTTAGCAAATCCTCAGCTGTCAACGGATTTGGTACGCCTTTACCAACTACCATTTGAGTCGGGCTAGCCATGCTATTCCCCTCAACATGATGAGTTATCGAGGACTTATGTTGGGCTTAAAGGCCAGCATTTTCCTCTATCCTTAACCGTTAGAGGTGTTGGATTATTTGGTTACTGTATTTGTAACCTTGATTCTTCTTTGAGACAACCCGTGTACGATCAGCTCTATACTGGTTTATGGTTATATGATCTCGTTTAGATAAAGAGATGAGCGCTCCTTCTGCATATCTTGAATTTGAAGGTCTTGATCAGAGGTGTAATGTTAACTTGATCATGAAAAGGATCCTATCAAGGATACTTTTTTTTAAGAACCTGCGTTGATCGACATTATGAGTAAATCACCATCTGAAGTCATAAGGCGATATGCCCTATTTGAATAGACTGTTTCTATTACAAACGATCTTTCCCATTTAAGCTAAAATTTGCCTTTGATTTTATGCGTCATGATCATCGGTCGTCTGACGGTGATTGAAGCTTGAACCTGCACGAAAAAAATACAGTATTTCAAAACTTTAAAATAGAGATGTGCAAGTGCTCAATTCTACCGCGATAGCAAGTGGCTATAAAGGTCGTGATCCACAAGGAGGGTTAGCGATAGAAGCGTTCAAGGTTTGTATTGAAATCTTTGTGAAGAAAAACGAAGGTTCTTCTTTATTTTAAGAAATGAAAATGAAAAAGAGTTAGGTTAAAGTTAAGTGAGGAAGAAAGTGGTAGAATGAGAAAGTGGAGAAAATCAGAAAATGACTATGTACAAATAAATTGAAAAAGAGTGAAAAAGATTTGGAAGATGTGGTGTTGGTGATCTAAACTAAAAGTTACAAGAAAGAAAAACTAAAAATAATTACTTACCTCCTTTTGACCAAAAGCTTACTTGGCGACGATGTTACCTTGAAGTGGAGGCAATCAGCGCATAGCCCATAAGAGTTGATTATTGTCTCTTCCACATTACATCATCAAGACAAAACAAGCATGAAATGATACAGAGAGACTCAAATCCATCGTCATGAGCTATCGGTGGCACTCACAAAGGCAAGGCTCTTTCGATGTTATAAGACTCACTTGGATATCAATTGGTACAAGAATGAGTGAAGTAGAAAAGAAGAAGAGGAAGAACACTAAAACGAAGTACATACAAAAGGAAAATACAGATTCGATTTCATAACAATAAAAGAAAAGAAAGAAACTTTACACCGGTATCACTCTCAGCACAAGCTTCATTCTCGTTCTTCTATGAAAGTCTGATCTCCTCTGAATTACATAAATGAAAACTAAAAATTACATGAAAAGGAAAACAAAAACCTACACTAAAAAATGGAAAACTGGACTAAATCCTATCTCTGCATGGTCGTCCAATTTTTCTCTGCTGAAACTAGTATTTATAGGGAAAAACCAAAAGGGGAATCCTGGGAAGATTGGGGGAGCAAACGCTCCCCCAACTGACCTAACAAGGCCGCGAAAACGCGACTAGGGCCGCGTTTCCGCGGCCCTGGTGTGGCCAGGTGGCCACACCCAAATTGGTGGAGATCCCCGGTTTGGTGTATTTCCCGTATCTTCTTCTGGTTTTCTTGTTTCTGCTCCAAAAGTTAACGAAACAGCCTTGATTGTTTGGCTTCAACCGCTTGATTCAGGGAGAATTCTTCTCAACCTCTTGATATGCCAAGATTTTGCCCTGATTCCTTGATTTTGAATTTATTCTGAATTAAATCAGAATTTGGTGGGCTTTTGGGCTTGTTTCTCTTTTCTTTCTTTTAGCACTTGGGCCTACATTTAACAAAGAAAAAGAAGATTTATTAATAGGATTTATTAGCTAAAAAGTATGGTAAGGTGACAATGTATATGCAATATATGTGATTAATCACACCCCCACACTTATCTTTTACTCGTCTCGAGCAAAACAACTAAGCTATACTAAGAATTATTAGACCACTTTCGCAGGTCACTTGATTGCACTGAGCATGTGCAATAAGCCGTTAAACCTCTAGGGTTCCCCTAGAGGATGAGTTTTGTCTCGTGAGGGTTTTCAGTGGATTACACCCACAAAATCCATAAAGAAAGAGGAACAAAAGAGTTAGTATTTCGAAAAGCATTTAGAAAGAGAAAAATATTTGAAATATAATTGTAAGACTTAAGTAATCTATAAGTTATAGGAAAACTGAATTTTTCATTCCTAAACTTAGTCTCTATTCAAAAATTTGTTATCAATCAAAGTAAGGAGTTAAATTGTACTTCTCATTTAGTCTAATACTTTACCCTAAGTCATATGCACCTTGTGATTGTAAAATTTTGACTAAGAGTTCATTAACTTTAACTCTTATGCCTTATTTATATATATATATATATATTTTGTTGGTATAATTCCTTAGTTCTATTAGGCTTTCTAATCTGCCCATGTAACGAGCCTTTAATCGATGACTCCCAAACCAAACGGTCTTAGGGCACCAGGTGAGAAAACACCCCACGGACTTAGGACTCGAGCAAACAAGGCCACAAAACTAAGAATTTTATTATTTGAACCCCTTTTAGGCGTGAATACTTATGCTTTATTAGGCACAAATACCCAGCTTAATCAGAGGATTTTTATATATATATATTTTTTCCTCAAACTTATCTAATCTTCTTTCACATAAATACTAAGGCTTGCTTAGGCCAAAGTACCTAGCTAATCAATAATTAGATTCGTTCATCTTTCATAGATATTTTTTTCGTTTTTTCCTTTTTTTTATATATAAGGCATAAGAATCTTTGTTTTTGAACCCTAAGTATGTCAGTGTATGAAGTATGCATATTTCATTAAGGTAAAGATCAAGACTAAATTACTTTGACAAATTATCTTTCTAACCCTAAAAATCAAACAAATAATCTTATTTTGACCAAATTTAAGAAATCCTAATTTTGATTTTCCTATTCCTTAAAATTGACTTAATTTCTTACAAAAAATATGTCATAATATTGTTTCTATTTTCAAAAAGTTTTTTAAAAGTAAAAAAAAATGTTAATTTTTTTTGTTTTTTTTTTTTTTTTGAAGTTATGTTAGAACCCTCCCCCACACCTATCTCATGCATTGTCCTCAATGTATGAATTAATGCATAGATGCATGAAAAAGAAGAAAGGGAAGGAAAATGTTACCTTAAGGTGGTGGTTCTGGTGGTGGTCTGATTGGTCCACGAAATGCGGCCCAATCGACTTTTCGTGGAGTTCGGAGGAACCCACCAGAAATTTCTCTAATATAACCCATTAAAATGATGTATCCATGAAGGATTTTTATTAAAAATTTAACCCCATCTGATTTCCAAATTTCATAATTAATTTCGGAGTCAAATTTGTCAACCGCCTTGTCCCAAAATGGAGTGTGAAAAGATAGAATGATTGACTTGGACTCAAAAAGTAATGGAACTAATACCGACTCAGAAAAGTGACTTAAGTCAAGTAAAGGTTCAGGAGTTGAGATTGCTCAGAAAGTGGGTCCAAATCAAGAAGTTAAAACTCAAGTCCACATTCAGTTTCCAACAATAGAATGTGACTTAATATTGGTGATTCAAGTTCAAGAATGATAGGTGTGGGAATCAAAACTGACTCTAAAATATTACTCAAGTTGGGTAACAAAACAGGAGTCAATATTGATTCGAGAATTTGAACTTGATCACAAATTTGAGAATTTAGGTCACATTTCTCATTGAGTTCAATGTCATAAAAATGAGAACTTGCCAATTTGTCAATAGGACTTTCAAAAGTGTAAAATTGGTCAAGTTCAATATGATCATCAAAGATGGGTGATTCAATTTCATGATGAATTGGCACAGGATCCAATGTTGACTTGGAAAAAAGATTGAAATCAGGTGAAGACACCGGAGTCATTATTGAATCAGGAAGTAGAATTGAATCACTAAGTTGAGGTTCAGGATCATATTCATTCTCAAGTTCTATTTCATTAAAGGAATAACTTGCCAAACTGTCAATATTATTTTCAAAATTTAGAATTTGGGCAAGTTCAAATGATTGTTCTGAAATAGAACCTTGATTTTCAAAACAACATGACTCTTCGGCTCTAACAGAATGGTTAGTGACATCAGAACTGGTCAAACGGTGAGAACGTAGAGATTGGACCATCATATCTATGTCACGATTACGAGCGTTTTGAGCCTGAGTCATGGCTTCAAGCATCTTTTCATAGTTGATTGGTTCATCGTTTTGTTGAAAAGATGAAGTGCTGTCTTGGAATTGGTGGTGAAATTGTGAGTCCATCAGATTTTGTGATTTTTATTTGGACTCACGCATACTCATTTCCAAAATTGATAGTTTTCTATTTTGGACTGGTGGAACTGAGTATGAATCTTGGAAATATTGTGGACTAGGTGGATAAGGAGGACAAGTTGGTTGAAAATTAGACTCGGGGGAGGTGAATCCCCACTGACTCTGTGAAGAGTTGAAATTATTCTGAAAATTATGGTTATAAGATTGGGGGCATGGGTTATATTGATTCGGATAAGACCAAACCCGCACACTAGGTTGGTTAAAGTTATGATATGCCGGGTTGGTAATATCCGAAAAAGAGGTCGGTGTGTAATATGGATTACTATTAAAATTGGAAAAATTGTTATTATAAGTCATATCACACAATTGAATACAAACAAAGGAAAAAAAAACAAATAAGCAAACAAATAAAAAGAAAAAATTCTAAACTAAGTTAGGGTAGACTTATGACCTAGACGACTCCTAACTGGTTAGACTGTCCACGGGAGGTATAATACAGACTTTAACTACAAGCTAAATAGCCAGGTCAGGGCAAGATTGGTGGGAGGTTATCCATCAAAAACGTTCCTTAATTAAGTAACCACCAATCTTTGGGCTTTCGGCCCTTAATCCCTTTCCTAAACACTGATTCGGCAAGAGTCAAATTTCAACACTTTTTCCCCTTAGGATAATCTCCTAATTGAGTCCAAGATGTCCCTGGGGCCAACGTCTACTCATTTTTAGTTAGGCTCGGGTTAGTGAGTGCTTGGAATCTGATTTTTGGGCCAAGGAAGGGTGATTAAATCCCCACCTTATCTTGTTATGGGGTGGTGCCCTTAAGATCAGTTTGTGCAAGTGTACAAGATATGCAAACAAGATTCACTCAAAGCGATGTAAATCAACCAAGAGATGAGTTCTATTCTAAATGTAATGTGATCATACCTTGCTCCAGCACTCTTCAACAGTAAAGTAAATGAATTGAAAAGACACGTGCCTAAAATGCAAACGTCTAATCAATTTTTAAACTTTTCAACAAGTATTTTACTGTTGGTTTTATTAGCAGGCTCCTGGTGATGTCATACAAGAAATAAAGTTTGCAGAAACTCTAATTTTGCAAAGCAAGCAGCCCTGCAAAAAGCCAGTCAGTAGTGAACTCTTCCTTGCCGCGGAACCGCGGCTAGAGCCGAGCAAACACGACAATTCAGAGAGTACTTGGTCTCTGTTTTCTGGAACAGAGGCCCAAGACCACTTATATGTTACTGCAATCTTTTTTCCTGCTTTTTCTGCCCTATAACCTGCAACAGAAAAGAAAAATTCGTTTTAGTTCTAAAAATTCAATAAAAACCGTTACCCTCCCGGCAACGGCGCCAAAATTTGATTGAAGCTTGAACCTGCACAAAAAAATACAGTATTATAGAACTTTAAAATAGAGATGTGCAAGTGCTCAATTCTACCATGATAGCAAGTGGCTATGCGGGTCGTGATCCACAAAGAGGGTTAGCGATAGAAGCGTTCAAGGTTTGTATTGAAATCTTTGTGAAGAAAAACGAAGGTTCTTCTTTGTTTTAAGAAATGAAAATGAAAAAGAGTTAGGTTAAAGTTAAGTGAGGAAGAAAGTGGTAGAATGAGAAAGTGGAGAAAATCAGAAAATTACTATGTACAAATAAATTGAAAAAGAGTGAAAAAGATTTGGAAGATGTGGTGTTGGTGATCTAAACTAAAAGTTACAAGAAAGAAAAACTAAAAATAATTACCTACCTCCTTTTAACCAAAAGCTTACCTTGAATCTTTGGCGACGATGTTACCTTGAAGTGGAGGCAATCAGCACATAGCCCATAAGAGTTGATTATTGTCTCTTCCACATTACATCATCAAGACAAAACAAGCATGAAATGATACGGAGAGACTCAAATCCATCGTCATCAGCTATCGATGGCACTCGCAAAGGCAAGGCTCTTTTGATGCTATAAGACTCACTTGGAAAGCAATTGGTATAAGAATGAGTGAAGTAGAAAAGAAGAAGAGGAAGAACACTAAAACGAAGTACATACAAAAGGAAAATACAGATTCGATTTCATAACAATAAAAGAAAAGAAAGAAACTTTACACCGGTGTCACTCTCAGTATAAGCTTCATTCTCGTTCTCCTATGAAAGTCTGATCTCCTCTGAATTACATAAATGAAAACTAAAAATTACATGAAAAGGAAAACAAAAACCTACACTAAAAAATGGACTAAATCCTATCTTTGCATGGTCGCCCAATTTTTCTCTGCTGAAACTAGTATTTATAGGGAAAAACCAAAGGGGGGAATCCCGGGAAGATTGGGGGAGCAAACGCTCCCCCAACTGACCTAACAAGGCCGCGGAAATACGGCTAGGGCCGCGTTTCTGCGGCCCTGGTGTGGCCAGGTGGCCACATCCAATTGGTGGAGATCCCCGGTTTGGTGTATTTCCCGTATCTTCTTCTGGTTTTCTTATTTCTGCTCCAAAAGTTGACGAAACAGCTTTTGATTGTTTGGCTTCAACCGCTTGATTCAGGGAGAATTCTTCTCAACCTCTTGATATGCCAAGATTTTGCCCTGATTCCTTGATTTCGAATTTATTCTGAATTAAATCAGAATTTGGTGGGCTTTTGGGCTTGTTCTCTTTTCTTTCTTTTAGCACTTGGGCCTACATTTAACAAAGAAAAAGAAGATTTATTAATAGGATTTATTAGCTAAAAAGTATGGTAAGATGACAATGTATATGCAATATATGTGACAAATCAGACGGCTAAAACCAAATCTCCTTTCTGAAAGACTCTTTGCTTGACCTTCTTATTGAAGGCTTTTGAGATCCGGGCTTGATACAACTCAATGTGTTGCTGAGCTTGTAACCGCTTCTCATCTAGGGCTTCAAGCTCTTGAAGACGCAACCGATTATTGTCCTCTGTTGTCATCTTAGTCATAAAGCGACTCGCAATGATGGCATCTGAATTTCTAATGGTATGACCGCTTCGCATCCGTACACTAGGGAAAAAGGTATATTGCCTGTGTGGGTCAGAACCGTGGTTCGGTAGGCCCAAAGACATTTACTAAGCTTCTCATTGCAGTCTCGCTTATTTGATGAAACGATTTTTTTGAGTAGCTTAATGATTATCTTGTTGAATGCTTCCGCCAAGCCATTGCGGCAGGATTATAAGCAGTTTGATAGGTAGTAAAAAATGCATATTCATCACTACATTTACTATCATGTTTCCCTATTTATTCTTTTAATTATGCACTATTACTAAAGTTTTGTTATTTAATGTGTGCAGGCCTTGAGTAATTATTTAAATAAAAGAATAAAGCCTAAATGAAGCCCAAAAGCCCATGTGCAAAAGTTGTAATAATTTAGAAGTTTCTTATTATCTAACCTAATCTAAACTTAGATTTTTAAACTCTTTATTTAAAATCTAAGTGAAGAAAAGGAAGGATAAGAAAGAACTCCTAATTGCTAAAAGAAGAGGAAAAGGATGGACTTCTACTCAACCCTAATTGCTTGCAGGACAAGGCTAAAGATAAATGAGAAGAGTGCAAAGATAACAAAATCGTTTTAAAAGATTTGGATTTAGGGTAACTTGCTTTCCAAGTTATCCCGAATTTTTAAAATAAAGAGTCGGTATGAAAAATCTAGAAGGATATACCCAGATGGACGGACCAGAGGAGGCCACGCGCGAAAGTGCGTGGCCAGGGGACAAGCTACAGTCACGAAAACGCGGCCATAGCCGCGTTTCCGCGGCCCTATGGATAAGGCTGGGTACCAGTTTTCGTAGTAGAGTTGTACCGGGACTCTACTTCTTCCATCTCCTATAAATACCCCTACAGAGCAACAGAGAGGGGGCATCCAGAGACGGGAACTTAGGGTTTTCTTTAGATTTTCTCTTTGCAAATTTCTTGTAATTTCGTTTCATTTTAGCATATTTTGGAGGAGGAGAGGAGCATTGTATTTGGAAGTGACATTCAAATAAAGGTTACCTTTTCTTCTTTGTCCTTTAATTTTGTCATTTAATTTTGTTTTATGCTGTGATCTTTTTATTTGTCTTCTTCTCTCTTTCACAATTCTTCACATTAAACAAAAAAATTGAAAATAAAAAAAAAGAGATGAATAACTAATTTTAAATTGTGGTTTACTGATCTCTTAAACAACCCTAGTGTAGTTTAGAAAGTGGATGGATTGATAATCACTTTTAGAAACCCTAGGATTAAAATAGTTTTCTTAAAGACTAATTGATAGTTAGTTTTTCTAATCTAGGTTACACTTCTAAACTATTCTTCAATAATTCATGCTTAAGAACTTTGACAGCATAACTTTAAGTTAGGACTTTTCTTATGCTGTACTTAGAAGTTAGGATGAACACTTGTTGAATTTTTATTAGTGCACACTAGTTAGATTCTAATATCATTTATCTTGCTTGAACTTCTAACCTAGGATATATTTTACTTGTTTCAAAATGATATTCACTTTTCAAAACTTGCACTATGGGTTGTGGTAGAAGATTAATAAACTGCATATCTCCAATCAAATCATTCAAAGCTAATCACTCTCTTTTGTTTTGTTCTAAGTAATACAGAGAAATCGTCTGAAACGCTTGCATCGCATCCTTCCCTATGGATCGACCCGCTTTGGCCCTTGCTACAGCGGATAGAATTGAAACGAGACTTTCTAACTCTTAGCCTTTTTCTTTATTGCAATTTCTCATTTTTCAATCACAGTTGATGTCACGTTATGAATCCGGATCGTAAAACTGGTAGAACACCTGACTCACGAATTGGGGACCGTTATCATGGATGATCCTCCTAGGGACACCAAATCGATGGATGACATAGTGTTTGATGAAATTAACCACATTAGAAGTTTTAACTTCAACCAGTGGTATAGCTTCTGCTCACTTTGAAAAGTAATCGGTTATCGCAAGGATAAACCGGTGTCCTTTTGTCGAAGAAGGGCTGATTGGCCCTACGACATCGATTCCCCACGCTTCAAATGGCCATGAAGCAACTCTGAGGGCTGATGTATGAAGTCTGCATGGATTTGGCAGGCCTTATACCTCCGTACATATTGGATGGCATCGGCTATCATGGTTGGCCAATAATATCTAAGCCTGTGCAATAGGTGCTTGAGTTTTGGACCTGGCTGATGAGCTCCGCATATACCGTCATGCATTTCTTTAAGCACTTCCTGTGCTTCTAAATTAGAACGGCAACGTAGGAGGATACCATCATACGAGCGACGGTAAAGTGTCTTTACAATAGATCATAGTAAAAACGGGGAGACCTTCGTCTGATGGATGCTGCTTCTTTAGGGTCGTCCGACAGCAAACCATGCATAGTCAATGAGGGAAAATCACCAATCTCTCGGTTCAAGATCCGTCGAGATATTATAGACCTCTCTAGTTCTCAACATATGTTTAGAGCAGAAAAGGTGTCGAGTCGCCACTATAAGGTGATACTTGGTGTCGACTGGCAAGGCTAGCATTGTTGTTAATACAGCCAGAGCATCGGCCCGAGTGTTCTGGATCTAGAAACGTGACCGATGTAAAAGCCATCAAACAGATTAGCTATTTCGATGACTGCGTGATAATAAGGTACCAAATCTTCATGACGGACCTCATAATCGCCTTTAACCTGATTGACAATCAGTTTTGAATTGCCATAAGCTTCAAGGTAGCGTACCCCCATTTCATGAGCGAGCAGAAGGTCAATAAGTAGAGCATTGTATTCTGTCACATTATTGGAGAATGATTCTGTCAGAGAAAATGCTCTAGGAAGGACATGATTTTGTGGAGAGATAAACACAACCCCTATACCGGTAATGATCCTGCCTTTAGGGCCTATTCATGATGCTCTATTAAAGAACATCTGCCAAACTTCATCTTCTGAAGTTATATTAGATTCAAAGACTTCATCTGGAATGTCTTTATGAAGTTTTGAGCTTTTTGGAACTGGATGAGCAGCCAAGAACTCTGCAAGTGTCTGGCCTTTAACCGCCTTCTGAGGATAAAGAGCATGTCGTACTGAGACAAACGAAGCGCCCACTTAGCTAATCTTGAATTTAATGATCCTGGTTTCACCATGAGAAGACGCAAAGGATTCACTCTGGAAATGACATGTATGGTTTGGCCGACCAAATAATGTCGTGTCTCTGAATAGCAAAGACAAGAGCAAAGCATTCCTTCTCAATAGGATTATAGCGAGATTCTGCCCCTATCAGAGTCCTGCTCAGATAATAAATAGCTTGTTCATGATAATTATCGTCTTTTTGGGCAAGCAGAGCACCGAGAGAATGGTTCATAACTTTAACATAAAGTAGGAACGGTTTTCCTGATGTGGGAGCTACTAAGACTGGAGGTGTTATGAGATATCTTTTGATATCTTTGTAAGCTTCTTGACAAGCTTGATCCCATACAAAAGAAACACCCTTTTTCATGAGTCGGGTGAACGGTTGACAGTGGCCTGAGAGATTTGCGATGAATCTTCTGATATAAGCTAGTCTACCTTACAGGCCTCTAAGTTCTTTGAGATTCTTAGGTGGATGCATACTCTGAATGGCTATGACTTTGTCCGGGTAAAGATGAATTCTTTTTAATGTGACAATAAATTCAAGGAACTTGCCACTCGAAACCCCCAAGAAGGATTTTGTCAGATTCATTTTCAGTTGATGAGCCCGCATTATGTCGAACGTCGTCTTCAAGTCGTGAAGGTGGTCATTCTTATCAGGACTTTTAACAGCAATGTCGTCGACATAACATTCTACCGTCTTTCGGAGATGGTCGCGAAAGATTATATTCATTGCTCACTGATAAGTTGCTCCCGCGTTCTTTAATCCAAAGGGCATCACGGTATAATAGTATAACCCCAACGGTGTCCGGAATGAAGTATGTTTTCGTCCCCTGGATACATCTTAATTTGATTATACCCTGAAAAGCTGTCCATGAAGGACATCCTTTTGAATCCGCAGGTATTGTCAATCATGACATCGGTGATGGGCAGTGGTAATTCATCTTTAGGACAGGCTGTATTGAGATCACGATAGTCGATGCAGATCTGTATTTTCCCATTCTTCTCGAGAACGGAAACAATATTAGTAACCCAATCTGGATGCTGTTCCTCCCGTATGAAGCCGCATGCAATGAGCTTATGAACTTTGACTTCAATAGCCTCCATAATGTTCGGACGAAACCGGCGTTGTTGCTGCTTGACTAGCTTGGCGTCAGGTCTGATGTTCAGACGATGCATGGGTACTTGTGGATCAAGTCCGGGCATGTCTTCGTAGTTTCATGCAAAGACATCTATATACTCCTTTATAAGTATCATCAATTCTTCTCTTTCTGTGAGTGATAAGCTTTCACTTATAAAGATGGGCTTAGGGTGATCTTGACTACCCAAATTAACCTGGATCACCTTGTCTTCAGTAGGTGGTTCGCGTTGTTCGAATCATTTTTCCCACTGGAGATCCAATTGCTGAACCCATAGTTCCTCATCAATAACTTCTGCTGGCTCCAATTGGCTGCTTGAAGTCATATTAAAAGTGAGCTCTTTGAACACTGTTCCTACACTGACATCCGAATCCCATTCGGAAGAAGAGGCAGAGTGTGATGGAATTGGTTTGTTATCTTCGGATTGAACTTGTTGGTGGTGTAGGTGTAACATATCCCAACCCCCTGCGTGTGTTATCATAGTAATTTGCAGGTTTCTCTCTTGGCACGAAGTTGCGTAGAAAATCACGTCTTCCTTTTTCGAAATTCAGGCCCTTCCCATGCTTCAGGTTATATCCTATTTTCCTCATCATATAATGTGCTGATCGCGCATAATGGAAAAATTATGGGGTGTCTGAGTATGAACTTGAATATGCGGCTGTAGACCTTTGCAGTTGGGCTTTACCGAATATTATTGGTAATTGATCCTCTTTAGATGGAGGAACCACTAAAATGGATCCTTCTATGAATTCCACGAGTGTACTTGATGTACTTGGCTTATGTAAAGGCATGTGCGGAGAACTATCCGTAACAGATTCAAACAATTCAACACTCACAGGATAATCAAAGAAAATATTATCATTAATTATCCATTCACCCTCATCTTCAGAAGGAGTGTTACATTGGGGATTATTAAGACATGCTATAATCGGTTCATTGATCAAAATGGCTGGCATGTCTACTTCAGACTCTGAATCTTTCTCATTGCCACTATCATCGTCGTCAGGCAATGATTCTTTCGATGTTTCACCGATCTCTTGATACAGGAGAGTGTCAATAAAGTAATTTTTCACCCCTTTGAATGGTTGCTTCTCAGCGAAGACAGTTCGTACTGTTGCATCATCTTCAACATATTTGAAGCACTGAAGCAGAGTGGAGGGGACAATCCAATTGGTGTGGATCCAAGGTCGTCCTAATAACAAGTTGTATGACGTGTCAGCATCAATGACATACCACGTCACTTCTGACTTCAGGCTCCCGATTCAACAACGGAGTCAGATCTTTCCAAGTGGGTGACTACTCCCTGCATTAAAATCGTATATTGTTGTAGTGATTGCAGACAACTGATACAGTGGTTTGCCAAGGAAGTAGAGGAGTCTTTTGAGGATGATACTGAGTGCAGACCCCAGATCAACCTGTACCCTTTCAATGCATGTCAAACCGATGTATCCGGTGTAGTACAAAGGTCGATCGTGCTTGTTATCCTTGAGAAGCATATCCTCTACTGTGAAGGTAATAGCAGGTACCTTTGAGTGTACAAGATGGCATTCGGGGCAAGATGACTGGGTGTCATCTTTAGGGATTTCTGGCATATATGTTAGAAATGATTCTGAGTTAGCCAGTGCATCTCTGAGTGCTTCTCTTATCTCTTTCAAGAGACGAAGGAGCTCGTGTATGGTAATACGAGCTGGGATATTAGCCAGCTGGGCCAATATGTCAAAACAAAAGGGCATGTTAAGCCCTGGGCCAGAAGGCTTCTTCAGGACATGGTCGAACCAGATTTCTTTCTGCTTCTCTTTTCCTGTCGTCGGGAGCGGAGCTGGTGTGGATATTTGTACTGATGTCGACTGCTGTTGTGTCTCGTCAGTAGCTTTCTCATACTATTTTAAGTATGATTTTTCGGATCGAGTACCTGTCGGCTGAGGTACATTAGCCTGTGTCGTGCAAGCGTGGTTTTCCCCTTTGGAATCGCTGAGAGAAGCTGCTGTGAGATTGCCATCATCCGGCAGGATGGAGATAACATTGCAAAATTTGCCCTTCGACTTGAATTTCTTCGAATCCCATTGTTCATCTTGGATAAGGTCTGGGTGTATCCACATGATTTCCCCTGTCTCCAGTGTCAAGGGAACAAGACCCTTATTCTCTTGAGTTTTAGCTGAAGGATGCTTTATTCCAGCCGTGGTGTAGGGATTGGAAAGGTTCCGTCAAGAAATGTGACTTTTGGGGTTTTGCCGAACTCGAGGTCACCATATTTGCAATGACTTTCTTTTGTTCTGACTTCAGAGTCAGAGCTCCGGCTTCGACTAAAGCTTGGATCTTGTCTTTGAGGACAAAGCACTTGTCAGTAGGATGATGAATCATCCTATGAAAGAGACAAAAATTAGGATTGCTTGTGCGTCCCACTTCGTTAGGGCGTCGAACATCTGGCAGCTTTAATTTATTCCCCTTGTGTAATAAATGGAATATTGCGACAACCTGCTCGTCTTTGAAGGAGTATTGTTTTAGAGGAAACTTAGACTCCTGATTATTGAAGCCGCTCTTCTTGGCCTTCGAATGAATATCCCTCAACAATTCGACATTATCCCTCGACAATTCGACAGGCATAGTCTCTTTCTCTTTGGCTTAGGAAGATCGTGCCATGTCGCCACGTCCCTTATTATTCATCCCTATTTGCCTTTGGGGGTGGATTGCTCAAACTTTTTAGCCGATTTTTCGGCTATCTCAGCTTGCTCGACTAGTTCTTTTCAGGTATGGGCTTTGACAGCTCCCATACGAATTTCTACTTAGTCTAAGAAGTTATGCCTGCATGTCTATAAGAGCATGGGCAATGACATCCTTGCTGGGCACATCAGAGACAAGTTTTTGAACCGCTCAATATAGTCACGAACAGATTCGCCTTTCTTCTGTACGGTAGAGAGAAGTTTATCCATGGTTACCTCGGTATCGTCCTTATAGAAACGAGAAAGAAATCAGGTTTTCAGGTCGATCCAGGAATTGACAGAGCCCGGAGGGAGACTTCAGAACCAGTCAAATGCTACCGCCTTTAAGGTGCCAATGAACAGTCTGGCCATGATAGCATCATTGTCTATAACATTACTTGTCTGAGACTGGAAGTAGTAGATGTGCTGATTTAGTGAGCTTTTTCCATCATACGTATGTAATGTTGGTGGTTTGAACTTTGGCGGGAATGTTACTGAGTCCCATTCCAAAGGGTAAGGATGGACTGTCCCTACTTTCTTTAGTTCATCCCTCTGAGCTAGGGACGCGATCTGAGCTTGGATGCCTTTAAGAACTTCAGCGTCCATAGAAGAATTTTCTTTCGACAGTCTTGGGTTGTTCATTGCTATGATGTTCTTCCTGATTACTCCCGGTATCATTTTTATTTTGGTTAATGAGGAGTTGGGATAGCATCTGTTGAATGTTGTCTAAGGCTTCTTGCTGAATCTTAAAGGTTTGTTCTTGAGCTTCTAACCATCGACAGAGGTCGTCATTACCGTTGTCAGCCATATGGACTGACGCTCTATCTATCCACATCGAGCTGAAGTGGCTGAAGAGGCATACCCACTGTCTTCGTCTTCCTCATCAGGCTATTGGAATAATCTTCTCATTAGTTCTGGTGAGGCTACTGTAGTTGAGGAGGATGGCTGCTCATACTTGTAGGGTATTATGACCCTAGACTGGTGTTTCGAAAGACACCTTCTTTGTGTACCAAGACTTCGCCAAGGCCCGAACTATAATCCGGATTTAGAGAACTAGAGGGAGTGGCATGCGACGCTTGTCTGTCCCTACGCGGCTCTCGTCCCCTTCCGATCATATTAACGGATGCAGAGGGCAGATCTTGCAATACGCTCCTTTTGTGATGCTTCACAGGATCTTGTTCCGATAGTCGATCAAAAACTGATCGTCAGTTTGGAGGAGTGGCGGGGATTGGTCCTAGCTGGCAATGGACTGAGTGGACTATCACCAACTGACATCCCACTTGTTGACAATAGAAGGGAGAAGTCCGGAAAGATTCTGACTTCCGTTTGCTTGTCAAGAGCTCTCGCAAGTCAGACCCAGTTGGGCTTAAGTCGTTTAGCGCAGAGACTCTGTTGGATTGTGCATAGGATGATGCCCTGTTCTTTTCATCATCATAGAGATAATTAGCACTAAATAGTGCTTTAGCTCTAGCTTCGCGGCTAAGAACTTTGAGAATGTCCTTAGGTGCTGAAGCTGCATAAGCACCGCTGTCAACACTTAGGGACGATCCCTTAGCTCCGCTGCGAAGAGCGAGCTTAGTGCTTGATGAACTGGGGAGCAGAGCACACTGTGCTGCTTTGTCCGCTTCCTTGCTGCAAAGGTGATTAGCCCTAGATAGTGTTTTAGCTCTAGCTTCACAGCTAAGAACTTTGGGAATGTCCTTAGGTGCTGAAGCTGCATAAGCACCGTTGTCAACACTTAGGGACGATCTCTTAGCTCCGTTACGAAGAGCGAGCTTGGTGCTTGATGAATTGGGGAGCGGAGCACACTGTGGTACTTTGTCCGCTTCCTTACTGTAAAGGTGATTAGCACTGCTAGGTGCTTTAGTTCCAGTCTGATGGTTGAGAACTCTGCGCATACCCTGAGGTACTGGTGTTGTGTCGCTCATAAGAACAAGGTTGGTGCGAGGTATTGCTACTCCTGAATTAGACAAAGGTATAATCGCCGTTTTAGCTTCGCGGCTAATGCTGTCGACGAAGCAGGCAGGCGTTTTGCCTTTGTTTTCACGGGATAGATGAACTTGTGACGTAGCTACGCCTGAAGCTTCACATGGAGTTTCTCTTTCATCCTCCACATCTGCTTTGGAAGAGGGGACTTAGGTTCGTAGGGAACCTGACTAGCCTCGCGCAAGACTGAGGGGAGTTGGAAGGATTCTGCCTTCAGTTTATGCTCTGAAACCTTGGTCATTGTGACCTTTCTATGCTTTCGTGCATGGAGCATTGGACTAGCTCCAGCGAGGAGTTCTTCGAATTTTTCTTGGTCGAAATGAACGACCAAATTTTCGACAGTAACGGACTCAGAATTCTGACCGTTGCATTGAGGTCCTGCTTCCTTGTTGCGCCAGAGGACCGTAATAGGCTCATAGAGAGCCTTGTCTGTCTCCACAGAGACCTGCTCTGAAGAATTACCGAGAGGGGCTCTGGCTACGCTAACTTCCTTGCGCGTATGTAGGGGAGTTTTGCTACCCCCAAGAAGAAGTTGTTCGAACTTCTTTTGGCCAGAGCGAATGACAGGCGTTTCAGCAATAGACCTAGAGTCTGATCGTCACATTACGACACTTGATTCTCAGCGGTGGAGAATGAACTCCCCAGCTGAGTCGTCATCTTATTTTCCATTGATTTTGAAAAAGGGAAAACTTACAAAAAAGTGCTGAGAAGCGAAATTACAAGTAATTCTTTGCAAGAAGAAGATTACAGGTAGATCTCCTCTGAGATTTCTGGGGAAGTGTGCCGGTAGGAATCTGATCAGCGCACGATCACTTTATCCCTTTGACGATGCGATCGATCAGACAATCGGATTGCTGCCTGATGAGATTGCCTTTTCGCCTGGTTCGGGGAATCGGAGAACAGAAGGTTGGTAGAACCCTCTTATTACTTCTCAAACTGCCTTCTCGCCTAGTTCTGGAGATTCCTTGAGAGGGAGGAAGATCTTAGGGTATTAGCACCCTGATTAGAGAAGTAGTTCTCTGAATTGTTGGAAGCAAGAGAATAGATCTTTTGTTGGCCTCCGCTTTCTTGTCCGTCGGTGGTCCTCTCTTCGGGAGGGTTCTCGGTCCGTCCCTCCTCTTCTACTCTTTGCCTATGGTGGGCTATTTATAGGAAGAACAAGGGTATAATGGTCCTGAAAATCTGAAAACAGATTGAGTCAATCTGTTTTGTATCTGAAAAGTAGCCTTGTCGCGAGGCTAGAAACCGCTCTTGCGAAGTAGTGCAAGACGCTAAATGAGGAATATTCCCTTTATCTCTTCAATTAATTAGGAGATATCCTTTTATGAAAGATATCCGTTTAACTGATTGAGAGATCTCCCCCAATCTTCTCACTTAATTGTGAGAGTCAAAAGATTATGGCAATCAACTACCAAATTTGATCTCAATTAGATTCGATCTTAATTAGATTTGATCTCTTCTAGAGATTTGATTGGTCAAAGATGACCATAAAAGATTCGTAGTGGAGCTGTCGCGTTGAGCTCACAGCGGTGCTGGGAGAAGCATCTGGCGAAGTTAGAAGAAAACTCTTCAGCGGAGCTGGATAAACTTTATGGCGAAGCTACCAATTATCCTTTTGCGAAGCTGCATGGGGCTTCAAGCGAAGCTAACTCCTTGCGAAGTTAACTGAGCATTTCTGTGCGAAGTTGTAAGTTAGCTCGCAGCGAGGCTGTGAAGGAGCTTCCTGCGATGCTAAGCAGCTTTGGCTTCTTATGCGAGACTTATCTCGTGGGCTCGTGTGAGACTAAGTGTTGAGCTAACTTACTATTTCTAGACCTGCCTGGGCCTTCTCACGAGCTTTTCTTGGCTTACTGTCTGGTTCACTAGATCAGTAAAGTCCAAGTTGTTGATACGTCCCCTCTTAAATGGGTGAAGAACTGATCGTCGGCTTGTCTGCCACTTGTCTTTTGTAGATGTCAACAAGTTAGACATTGTTCAGGTCAGTTAGAAATCTTGTCTTTTTTAGAGTGTCAACAGTTACATGTCCTGTTATACTAGTATCATGTGCACTGACATTATATATCATGTTATACTGCTATCCTGATTACGCATGTTGGCGTGGTTACACCGTGATTATCACTAAGTTATCCCAGTAATTCATGTAACATGTACATAAAATAATCTTGATAAACTAATGACATGATATTAATAACTTTCACTGGGATTGGAAAAATTGATGAGGAGACGACATCTGTATTTTGAATAGACCTAGGATATAGGTTGCGCAGCCGAAAGAGGGTTCCACTGCAAGGTTCCCGGGGGTGATCGACACTCTGTCCTGTTCTTGTTCCTGTTATACATGTTATACATGTCCTTGACTACCTTACGGTAGGACATGGTTCAGCACCAGAAGTCTGGGCCGTGGTCCCAGGTATGTACGGGACCAACCTAAAGTATGGACAATGTCTCCAACTGATCAGTTTCAATAACTTAGGACCTCGATTGTCACGTGTGATAGGCGTAGTATGGGACGTGTCTATTATAGGTGGCAATTAGTATTCACTGACATAATAATAATAAACTGTTCATAATGTACTATAATTGAATGTCTTTGCCTGATACGTGTATGTATGTTGGACACACGATGTTACACCTGACCTGATTGGACATCTGACTCTACCTGCTTGATTTATAGATCATGATAGACATCTGATTGAATACCTGACTAGACACATACTCTACTGTATGCTATCTATATTACTATTTATTTACTTTATTCATGCCATTTCTTATTCCGTATATATATTTTCTTTATCTGCTCACATGTTATAAGCACATGCACTTTCCAGTTTATTCTTATACATTCACTAGGAGTTCTTACTCTCTAAATTTGTATATCTAGATCTGTGGCTATTTATTACTGATCAGGTATTTGGAGAGGATTACAGTCATTTTGAGGAGCCGTAGTTATCTCTTACTCGATCATCTTTTCTCGGTATTTTCTATCTCTTCTTTATTCTATCGCTTTCATGATTCTATACATTGGACATGTACTTATTCCATTTTCTTTTCATATATCTTCATGTGTGGATGTTTATATGTGACATTGCAGTGATATTAATTTACTATACTGATTATATAGCTTGTACAGGTAACTTTAGGCTTAGCGTATATGCGTGGGGTATTTTTCTCGCGTATATACATCGCCGACTCTTGTCGCGACTCCGTTCCCACGTATTTTGGGAAGCAGGGCATGATAATTTCAATGCTAATGGTACGCGCTCGATGGGCAAGATCAAACTTAAATGCCAGATCGGGAATTTAAAGTCTAAAGTGACATGTTATGTCATTGATTCGACACGTCTTACAACCTATTGCTGGGATGACCATGGATACATCGCAACTCCATCGTCTCGTCTACCCTTCATCAAGTGATGAAATATGCTGATGAACAAGGAAGAGTGCAAACATTGATTCCTAAGAAGTATCCGTTCAAGGGGGAGAGAATTACTTTACTGACCCTCTCCTCTACCAAGATTCTCTTGAGACTGATGAGAATCTCCAGCCAGAAGAACCAACTCTGGCAATGAAGCGACGCTGAACCAGAGGCAGAAGAAGAATGTCTTTAGGAAATAATCCCCTTATAACGAGTGTAAATAAGTTCGATTTCAATACCACTGCCAATATTGAAGGCGAGTGATTTATCAATGAAAAACTTAGATTTGGTTTACTTTTCTACGTTTGCTTCTGATTCTGTACAGTCAGACACTAGTACTTATATGGATAGTAAACAATGGTCAACAGTATATGCTCTGACATCATTGTATACACCAATAAAGTCATCCTTCATGGTACATGAAAAGACCAGTAATGCACAATGAGCTTTCTTCAAAGTGCCAGCTAAGCACAAGGGTCAAAAGCCAATTCTATTCGGGAGAATCGAGTTTGAACCAGTGACTCGCGAAAGCTCAAAAGATGGTCCTGAGTTCCTACAGTTCTCTCATTACGAGTCAAATGCATGTCGTGTGATGAAGAATATGGGGTATGACCTGACGAAAAGGTCCGTCTTGAACTTTGGCCAAGGAAGACGAACCCTGCTCTGATCTTTTATCCCAAAAGGGAAGGCTCCTAACTACTATCATCAAACTTGGAGGAGGTTAGGCTACGTGTCAACTTCAATCCCCTCAGACGCCAACTCTGAAGAATCATTGTATCACGATCACTCGTCAAGCACATCATGATGGGAATTAGATATCCGTTTAGGCACTATCTTCGAAGATCTTTTAGTGAATATGATTTCAACTAGCCATCTGGAGGATGAAAATGAAGATGATGAAACGATCTAGTCAGACACCGATCCCAAGATCAAACACCTGAATACTCTCAGGGACATTCGATTCGAGTAGCGTAAGTCACCCATAGATGATAAAGTAATTTAGATCAACCAAGGAGATTAGGTTAACCTCAAACCCATCTTCATATGTGAAGAACTTCCAGTTAGGAGGTTCGAACATTCAGTTCTTGTTGCATCCGATCTCTAGTAGCCTCAAGCTCCTCTGCCCTCTTCTTTTCATTGGCAAGTTTTTGCTCATTATCTCGGATTAAAGCTTGCACCTTGGCAATTGCCGCTCGAGCACTTACGATAGCCCCCTCTGTGCTTTTAGTTATGAACTTCGACTGTTGGAGATCATCTGTCAAGGTTTGATAGCTAAACTTAGAGTCATCTAATTGATGAGTCTGTTTAGCTATCTGTTCCTCAATCTTTTTTCATTCGCATTCCTGAGCAGCACGAGGGTCACTCAATACTTGCTATGCAGTATCAATTGGACTGACATTTTCTAAGGTCCTCAGTTCCTTCGAATACATTCCCAATGGCTATACTAGCAGCTAGTGTGTTTTTGCTAGATCAGAGCCTCTAGTTTGCCAAATATTCTCGATTTGATTTTCAAGGAGTGATCATGCAAATTCGAAAGGATTTTGCCCAAAGAGTACCAATTTTAAGCAATACATCATCGTGGTAAAGAATTGCTCAATCATTTGGAGAGTCAGCTCTTCTAAAATATTCATAGTTGTTGTTGTCCTTGCTGCAGGTGCATTTCTGGATCCCGTCTCTACGACAGTAACTGGAGTACTCTCAGGGGCTGAGGGTGGAACACTTGTCTCTCTAGAAGTAAGTTGGGTCAGGAGTGGTCTCATCTTCGAGGTCACCAAAGGAGATACAGAATTTTGAACTGTAAGGGCCTTTTGTGTGGCATCCTCAAAGGTAGGCTTCACTGCGAAAGCCTTCTCCGTTGAAGCCTCAACAAAAATGTCCTTTCCACCGGTGTCTATGATAGGCTCTTTTGCTTGAGCCAGTGTGAGATCACTTGCTATCATTACAACGATGTCAGTGATAATGCTAAAATTAAGAAATCAAAGTCTGGTGTCTTACCAGGTTGAGGAGTTGGTGATGGCAAATCCTTTTGCAGGTCTCCTGACCAAAAAGTTTCTCCGGCCACAGATGTTGTGCTTATAGGGACCCCCTCAGTGCTGATCTTGAGAACTTCTGAACTTTCTGGTTAGGTCAGATCCTTAATCATCTCAACGATATTTGAGGAGGTTTTGTCTTCATTAGTAGTGGCAACCTCTGCAAATGTCATACAAGTAAGTGTTAAAATAAGATTCGTATGATGGAAAACAATAACGATGATTGGGTTAGAAAAAACTCAGTAGTAGCAGTCTCCCCGAGCAACAGTTCCGTCTCTAGAGCAACTACTGGCATCTCCTCCTCCATCATATGAGAGAATTTGCTGGCATCAGAAGGAGTAGGCTCATGACCAAAATCATATTCGTCCCCTTTAGATGATAAAGATAATACTTGAACTGAGGGAGCCTCGGTAATTAGAGTTTTGCCACCAATCAGTCCAGTAGTCAGGTTGCATTCAGAGATTTTCAGGATTGGTATCATAATGTTTGGTGAACCCGGTTGGATCTCCACTCTTTCTCCTAAAATCATTAATGATGCTGAAGCGACTTCCGATTGAGGTGGATCATCAATTTCTACCCTTTCTATTTCCTCCATGGCATTAAAAGAGCGTAGGAGACACCGAAAAAACATGGATCGAGCTGATATGACAAGATATAAAGGCTAAAGGTCTTAATAAGGGTATATCGCTCGATAGGAATGAGTGGAGAAAGCTGATCCATGTGCCTGATCCGACATAATTCTCTTTTGGTTCATGTAGCCAAACCCAAATACTTGGGACAAATGGCTTAGTTGTTGTTGTTGTTGTTGCTGCTGTTTCCTCCATGGCCCTCGGCTCCTCTGCGGTTGCAGACTCTTCAGTAATCACAGGTTCCTCTGAGACTTCTGCCCTCACTGAAATTGCATGACCTTTATTATGCTGACCCCGATGACGTAAGGAACTGGCTGAGACAAATTCTCCCTCTTCCTCAGACTCATCATCAGCAGAGAATATCGTCTCAAGGCTCGTTTCTAGTCTAGAAATTCCCTGTGAATAGTTCAACCCTAGACCCTCTTTGTGCCTTCTTCTGACTTGAACCACCTTCAGAGGAAGATGGTTAGGCCCGCTTTGCTACAGTTTGACGGGACATTTTTGCAGAGCGTTCCTTTGCAGTTTCAACACCATGATCTGACTCTTGGGCTACTTTGTATGCACTAGCCTCTTTCTTGTCATCTAAATACTCGCCCATTCCTTTTTTTAAGATGGTCTTGGATCCCTTACAAGCATTGTAGGTGGATTTGATAGTTTTGATGCATGAGGTGTTCATCCTGTAACCCTGCACCGTATTGGTGATGACATACCATGTGCAAAAGCTAAGGCTGGTATAAGAATCGGGTGATCATTTGGGAAGAGTAAACTTGCCCCTGTCCCTCTGACCACGTGAAAATACCACGCCCGTGTCTCTTTGAACAAATTCCCGCTAAAGTGAAGGCTGATATTTGGATTCCTCACATAAAGCTGACCATATCCAAACTGTCTGGCAAACTGACTTGGCAGATATGGCTCGATCATGCAGGTGTCACCTTGATGAAATATTAGATATCCGGGTCGAACATTGATCAGCCAACGGAAGATAACGGTCGATAAGGTGGTAAACCCATCTGAACCTGCGAAGTCTAAAAAATGGTTCTCGTATGATGTATCCTGAATATCGGACCAACTGATAGTTGAAGTCGCTCTGAATGGCTCTCCTGATAAAGAATATATAGGTATTTGCCAAGTCGAGTGCTCTAACTTCTGCAGAAATGGCACAAAGTCTTCTGATGCTTGCACGACCATCATCAAGGATGGACAATGCATAAGAAAACATGCCACCAAGTAGGTGTAGGGACGTTCGACTCTGGGATTAGGCAACTTTACCTTAGGATCACCATTCTGATTAATGAGCATATTGCCCTCATCATCTATTAGGGTTTCTACTTTGCAGAATTTCTTGGTCAACACCCGAAGCCCGCTTTGAATGCACCCCACCATTGTCAGAAGAAGTGCAATATTTCAGCTAACGCCAATAGGATACCTGGGTATATCACATCTGCCACTATAAATTCATGGGGAAGTATTGGCATAACATACCGCTTCAACCACAGCATCAGGAATCCAGCAAGCAGAGCCCTGTTGAAAATAAGAGTCTTGGCTTGGTAATGAAAATTTTCGAAGACTGTACCTGGTCTGAAAGTATCTTCATTCGATTCTGTAGTATATGAGAATGTTGATGAATTGATCCTCTTCTTAATCTCTGTATCCGTGCTTGGAGATCAGTGAGTCAGTTGGTCAGATTTGTCTCCCAGACCACTGAAAAGATAGTTCGCTCATGCCATCTGTCTGACCCCTCCGAATCTTAAACCAGTGGTTTCGGCACAGATGTGAAAGTGGCATAACACTTCCCAATACGTCACATACACTAAAGGAATATTTTCCTCCATCATGTGTAATTCCTCAGCCGACGAGATATATTCTTCATAGGGGATGTCCCCCATCGCTAAGTCGAAGACTTCATATTTCTCATATAGAGAAAACCTCATCTCTCTGACTGGGGTGAAGAATGTGCACGTCTCTAGATTATATCGCTCCAACATAGCGAAGAAGTGATGATTACTCTGCAGATGCCATATGGACAGCCCTGACCCTAGCATAAAGGCTGGTATGTATCAATTCATCCCTCAAGCCTTCAAGGACAAAGTCCACCATCCTAGACCACCGATATTTGTCAGAAGAATGAACCCCATCTCAGTGCCCGGAATTCTTCTTTCGGGAAATCACTTTTTACGGCCATGAACTGATTGATGAACCTTGCAGCTTGACGAGGAGTCTCACCTATTGGATACTCCACCTTCAACGAACCCTGTAGCAGTCCAACTACATTCCTGCCATGTCCCGCCAGGATACAGTATGATGAGAGATCCGTCCGAGGAAAACTCCCGACTGCTCCTTTGTCAGTTCTCACTCCATCGATCGATGGAGGGACATTGATTGAATAAATGACAAAGAAAACATCCTCTTCGTGTCTGAGAGGAAGAAATGACATTCTTCAAGCCGACGAAGCCATTTGTAGTTGATCATACATCACCTCTACATCCTCGTCGATACAATCTCCGAATAAAAAAATCCAACTTTCTTAGCAACGTATGAGCATTCGATTCAAATCTCCCATCTGTGATGAGCTCTCGGAGAGTCAGGAGTTAGCCCGGCTCAACTTGGTTTGTCGCTCCCTATTAGTCGGTATAGCTCTTCTGAGGCTAGAGACAATATCTGGGTCTGATCAACCCACATGACTAAAGTGACGTCTCTTTACCAGAGGATTAGAAGAGTACCTCACTGTAAAGAAGAGAACACAAATTAGAATTTTGAAGCAATGAAAATTGACCACGTCCTGAAGCCCAAACGCGGATCCCACCACACGAGATCCGCGTCCAAGAGTTGACACACAAGGCTCACATGAGATCCGTGTTCAAGAATTAAAATGCGAGGTTCACATGAAACACACGTCTGAGCTTTAGACTTGAAGACTTAAAAATATTTCTAAGTGTTGAGATCCAAACGCGAGTCTCAAAGACTCGCGTTCAGAAGTCTTAAGACGCAAAGCTCCCCAGACGCTTGTCTAATTCATAAATGCGAAAATTACGTTGACAAGACAAAAGTGTGAAGATCATCAAGTCCGCGTTCTGCTCATCAACGCGAGGGTCGCGTTTATAAATCAAACGCGGGCCGGTGTGCCCTGCGTTGACTTTTCAGCTTCAAAAGAAGTTTTTGAGCTTCAAAAGACGAAGCTCTTCGTAATCCCAATAATGGTAAAAGCCATTTATGCTTATTAGAAATGTGGGCCTTCTGACGAGGAGAACCACCCACAGAGGCTGGCGCAGCGGCGACACTTGAAGAAGCAATAGTCTTGCCTTTTGGGGCTATGTCCATGGTGAAAATCTATGAAGATTTTGAAAAAAGCTCGAAAGCTTTGTGGGTTTTGAGGAAAGCTTTTAACCTTTAAAATTTCAAATGCGAGTCTCGTTGAAAGATATGAACAACCAAGTGAATTGACTATTGAAACACTCAAATCTCTTATAGACCTCCCAATGGCCGAGATATGCGGCGTGAATCTCGAGATCAAATTAAGCTAACACGTGGAACTTAGGAGACCCGCGTTTCGGATGACATCCGCGTCCAGAATGACCCAATGTGGCCTTCGCCTTTTAAGCAAATGAAGCTACATCTAGAAGTGTCCAATGCGACCTCCGTGTTTCATGAGATCCACATTTCAACCAAGCTCAATGTGAGGCAAGCGTTTAGATGCACCCAACGCGATCCCGCATTTCAAGACCAGACAAAAGTTGCATCTTCAACAGATGAGATTCGCATCTTCAAGAAGGTAAAAGGCGATACTCACGTCTTCATTGACAAGAGTCACATCTTCTCTTTCCAACACAAGGTATATCCCTGCTTCAACAATCCGTTCAATAGTACACTAGCAAAAACAATTATTAACTTTACCAGTTAAACAGTACACCGATGTTGACTGATTTTTCCTGCACACAAAAATTAGGATATTAAATTTAGAAATAGTAGTGTGAGGTTCAGTTCTAATCCGCGGTAGCAAGGCTATGCGGGTCGTGATCCTCAAGGAGGGACTGCGATAGAAGCGTTAAGCAAGTTAATCTCTAAAATTTATCTTTTTTAGTTAATTGTCACGATGGTATTTACAAAGAAACGTGGTATTTACAATGAGTTGTGGGAAAGAATATTGGAGAGATATGGATTTAATCTACGAAAAGAAAATAAAAGAAAAGAAAGGAAAACTTATCTCTTTATTTGCTTGCCGTTTGAACCGTTGCGATGATTTCCCTTTTCTTGGAAGGCGTACAAGCACGGCTTATGGGATCGTCCGCCTTCTTAATCTACTCTACGAAATAAAACAACAAGCTATGAAGACTTGTTCATCGCCATGGGCCGTCAAGGTTCCTTCTTCGGCTAGGTAGTCTCAAAGCGTCAAGTTCTCACGGTTTGCAAGACATCAGAGAAGGAAACAATATAGAAAACAAGATCAAAGAGAACAAGAACACAACATAAAATAGAAGAGATGAACAAATAAACATAACAAAAACAAACCTTTGAATGGATTTCATTAACAATTGAAGAAGAGTTGGCTTACACCGCTGTCACCTCAGTACAAGCATGGACTCTTTCCTCCATGAAAGCTTCCTCCACTCTCAGAATTTACAAAAGATAAACAAAAAGAAAACCTAACCTAGAAGAAAGAGGAAAAACCCTAAAAATCTGAACTTTGGCCCTTTGCTGGACGCTGGACGCTCTGTACGTTGTACTGCAGGGGATATTTATAGGTGCAGAAGGCCGAGGAGTCCTAGATAAACCTGCCCACGAAATCTGGGATCTGGATGAGATCACAGTGCCGCGTTTCCGCGGCTTTTGCCGCGGATCCGCGGCGCTTTAGTGGCTTCTGGCCACGCGCTTTGGCGCGTGGCTTCTCCTGGTCCGTTCCTCTGGGCTCCTGCTTCTAGAAGTGTGATCCTGGCCTTTTAATCTGAATTTTCGAGATAACTTGGTAATCAAGTTACCCTTAATCCAGATTTCTTCAAATCTTCTCTCCACGAAATTCCTCTTTATCTTGGCCTTTTATCCTCATCTTGCAGGTGTTTAGGGTTGGATAGAAGTCTATCCTTCCCTCATCTTTGATATTTGCAACTTTAGCCCTTGTATTTGCATTTTGACAATCTGATATTTGCACTTTGACTCTTGGGCTTCAAATATGGGCTTGGATCTGGGCTTTTGGGCTCTTTAAGCTTTATTTATTGTTAAAATAATAATTCGAGGCCTGCACACAATAAATTACTAATTATTAATAAATGTGCAGAATTAAATGAATAAATATGAAAATGTGATGGTAAATATGATGATAAAAATGCACTTTTGACTACCAATCACACCCCCACACTTATCTTTTTGCTCGTCCTCGAGTAAAAACAAAGAAAAGAAAAAGTTAATCTAACCTAACTCACTTTCGTAGGAATCACGATTGCACTTAGCACGTGCAACAAGCCGTTAAACCTCTAGGTTACCCTAGAGGACGAGTGTTGTCTCGTGAGGGTTTTCAGCGGATTACACCCACAAAATCCATAAAAAGAAAAATATTTGAATTATTATTGAAGAGACTAAGTAGTCTATAAGTTTTAGGATTATCATTTTTATTCATTCTTCAAACCTAGTCTTTATAAAGTCAATTGTTTTCCATTTTAGGTAAGGATTAAAATTGAATTTCTAATATAATCTTTTTTGTTACCAAAAGTCATACGCACCCTTGTGAATCTAGGAATTCCTTAACTTGGACTCTCATGCCTCTTTATTATTTTTATAACATCATCTAATTTTCTTTCGTGTAAGTATCAAGGCTTCTTGAGGCCCTCATACCTAACTAATTGACTATTAGATGTGTTAAAATATATATATATATATATATATATTTTGGCATGTATAACTCATCTAATTTTCTTTCGTATAAGTATCAAGGCTTCTTGAGGCCCTCATACCTAACTAATTGATTATTAGATGTGTTAATACATATATTATATTTCTTAGTCTTCTTAGGCTTTCTAATCCACCCATGTAACGAACTTAAAGTCGATGACTCCCAAACCGGTTGGCTTTAGGGCACCAAGTGAGAAAACACCCCGCGGACTCAAATTCGAGTGAACTAGGCCCCAAAACTAAGGACTTTATTTTATTTACTCACCTTTAGGCATGAATACTTATGCTTCTTGAGGCACATGTATCAGCTTAATTGGTGATTTTTTTTTCTTCTTCTTTTTTTTTTTATATGAGGCACAAGGTCTTTGTCTTAGAATCCTAGATATGCATTTGGTATGCACATTTCATTAAGGTAAAAATCAAGACTAATTATTTATTCAATTTCTCTCCTATACCTAAAAATTAAACAATTTATTTATTTTGACCAAGTTTTTAGAAATCCTAATCATGATTTTCCTAATCCTTAAAACTAACTTAGATTTCTTTCAAAAAATAAGTCAAAATATTTCCTTTTTATAACATTTTTTTTTTTAAATTTTTTTTTTCAGATTTTTTTTTTTAAGCAAATTTTTTGTTACTTTCTACCTATGTTAGTATGTTAGCAAGCCCACCCCCACACTTATCTCATGCATTGTCCTCAATGTATGAATGTATGCATATATGCATGAAACAGAACAAGGGAAGGCGGAAGTTACCTTAGGGTGGTGGTTCCGGAGGTGGTCTAATTGGTCCACAAAATGCGGCCCAATCAAGATAACAGATAATTTGGTGGAACCCACCAGAAACTTTCCTTACATAACCCACTAAAATATATGTATAATCATTTTTTAGAATTTCCACCCCATCAAATTTTCAAATTTCATAATAAATTTCAGAGTTAATTGTCTCAACCTCCTTGTCCCAAAATTGAGTATGAAAAGATGGAATGATTGACTTGGACATGGGAAGTACGGGAACGAATACTGACTCAGGGAAGAAGCTCAAATCAAGTAAGGGCTCAGGAGTCGGGCTAAGTTCGAGAAGTGGGTCCAAGTCAAAAAATTGAAACTCAAGTCCACAATCATCTTCCCACAATGGAATGTGACTCAATGGTGGTGATTCAAGTTCAGGAATGATAGATGTGGGAATCAAAACTGACTCTAAAATATTACCTAAGTCGGGTAACAAAACAGGAGTCAATAATGATTCAGGAATTTGAACTTGATCATAGATTTGAGAATCTAGGTCACATTCGAGTTCTAATTCGGGAAAGGAAAAACTTGCCAAATTATCAGAATTTGAAGTTTCGGCAAGTTCACAAGATGGTACTGAATTAGAAACTTGTTGTCCCAAGCAACTTAGTTCGTCGGCTCTAATCGAGTGGTCATCGATATCAGAATCAGCCGGCCGGTGTAAGCATTCCACCATCAAATCTATGTCATGATCACGGGCTAATTTAGCCTCAGTCATGGCAGCTAGCATCCCTTCATAGTCGATAGGTGGATCATATTCTGATTGGACCTGAAAATAGGACGGGTAATCGTGATAAATTTGTGAGTCGGTGGACTCACGCATCATCATGTCTAAAATTGATGGTGATTTTTGCTTGGACTCATTCCTACTCATCATTTCCAAGATAGATGGATTTCTATTCTGAATGGGTAGATCTGAGTATGAATTTTGGGAAGAATGTGGACTAGATGGATATGAAGGACAATTCGGTTGAGAATTAGACTCGGGGGACTCGAAACTCCATGAACTCTGTGACGAGTTGAAATTATTATGAAGATTATAGTCATAAGATGGAGTGTGTGGGTTATATTCATTCGGATAAGACCATTCCGGCACACTAGATTGGTCAAAGTTAGGGTATGCCGGGTTGGTAATATCCGAATAATAGTTAGGGGTGTAATATGGATTAAAATTGGAATTATTATTATATGCCATATCACACCAACACAAACAAAACAAACAAATAAACAAAGAATAATTCTAATCTAAGTTAGGGTAGACCTATGACCTAGACGACTCCTAACTGGTTAGACTTTCCACGGGAGGTCGGGTGCAGACTTTGACCACAAGTTAATCAGCCAGGTCAGGGCAAGAATGGTGGGAGGTTTTCCGTCAAAGACGTTCCTTAATTAAATAACCACCAATCTTCGGGCTTTCGGCCCTCAATCCCTTTCCTAGACACTGATTTGGCAAGAGTCAACTTCCAACACTGTTCCCCCTTAGGATAATCTCCTATTGAGTCCGAGATGTCCCTAGGGCCAACGTCTACTCAGTTTTAGTTAGGCTTGGGTTAGTGAGTGCTTGGGATATGATTTTTGGGCTAAGGAAGGGTGATGAAATCCCCACCTTATCTTGTTAATGGGTTATGCCCTTAAGATGAATTAGTGCAAGTGTACAAGATAAATAGATAAGAATCACTCAAAGCAGAAAATCAACCAAGAGATGAGTCCTATTCTACATGCAATGCATACGTACCTTGCGTCTCCAGCACTCTTCAACAGTAAATAAAAATAATTGAAAAGACACGTGCCTAATATGCAAACGTCTAATCAAATTTTATTTTTAACAACCAATAATTTACTGTTGAATTATTAGCAATTTACAGGTATATCACAGAACAAAACAGAATAGAGCAGTAAGCAGTAATCTCAAATTTCAGCAATCTGCAAAAAAATTGAATCAGTAGTCCTTACTGTTGCCGCGTTTCCGCGGCTCTGGCCGCGGATCCGCGGCAAAACAGTGGGCTCCTGTGCTCTGCCTTCGAGGGCAGAGGCACAGGGCAGCTATATGTCCACTGCAGCTGCTGTTTTCTGTTTCATGTTCTCCAAACCTGCAAACAGAAAAGAATAAAGAATTAGTTAAAAATTAAATTTTTTTGTTTTAGAGATAACTTACCGTCCCTCCCGGCAACGGCGCCAATTTGTTGACTGATTTTTCCTGCACACAAAAATTAGAATATTAGATTAAGAATAGATCGTGCGAGGAATCAGTTCTAATCCGCGGTAGCAGGGCTATGCGGGTCGTGATCCTCAAGGAGGGACTGCGATAGAAGCGTTAAGCAAGTTTCTCTAAAAATTTATCTTTTTTAGTTAATTTGTTAGTCACGATGGTATTTACAAAGAAAAGTGGTATTTACAATGAGTTGTGGGAAAGAATATTGGAGAGGTGTGGATTTGATCTACAAAAAGAAAAGAAAAGAAAAGAATAGAAAACTAACCTTGGTTGGAGAAAATATGCGAAACCTAACACTTTCTACCTTATTTCGGAGGCGTTGAACGTATAAACCTTGGGATCAAACTCAGTCCGTTATCGCATTAGGTCATCAAGCCTTGGGCAAGCATGAGTTGATACGCCTCGAGGAGGAGAACATCGCCATGGAATATCGTTGGAACCTACTAATCTTCGTATACTTGTGGTTCGGTAAACGCTCGCGTGCTCGTCAAAGATCAACAAAAAGAAACACAGTAGAAAAGAAAGAGAAAACAAAGAAAAGCAACGACATAAGAACAAAATAAAAATTACCTTTTTATTGATTACAATGGAAGAGAAGAGAATCATCTGTCGGTGTCACCCTCAACAAAGCCATCTCCCTCACTTACATAAAAATTACAAAAAGAAAAGAAAACCTAGAAGAAACCCTAAAAATCTGAACTTTGGCCCTTTGCTGGACGCTGGACGCTCTGTACGTTGCAATGCAGGTGATATTTATAGGTGCAGAAGGCTACAGAGTCCCGGACAATCCTGTCCACGAAAATTGGTAGCCATCCCTATCTATATTGCCGCGGATGCGCGGCTTTTGCCGCGCCTCCGCGGCAATTTAGTGGCTGCTGGCCACGCGCTTTGGCGCGTGGCCTCTCCTGGTCCGTCTCTGTGGGATTCTGCTTCTGGAAGTTTGATCCTGGCCTTTTAATCTGGATTTTCGAGATAACTTGGTAATCAAGTTACTCTTAATCCAGATTTCTTCAAATCTTCTTCTCACGAATTTTCTTCTTATCTTGGCCTTTTATCCTCATCCTGCATGTGTTTAGGGTTAGATAGAAGTCTATCCTTCCCTAATCTCAGATATTTGCAACTTTTAGCCCTTGTATTTGCATTTTGACTCTTTGTATTTGCGCTTTTTCACCTGGGCTTCAAACATGGGCTTGGATCTGGGCTTTTGGGCTCTTTAGGCTTTATTTATTGCTAAAATAACAATTCGAGGTCTGCACACAATAAATTACAAATTATTAATAAATGTGCAGAATTAAATGAATAAATATGAAAATGTGATGGTAAATATGATGATAAAAATGCACTTTTGACTACCAATCAACCGACAAACAAATCAGAGTTCAAATGAGTTCTACACTGTGTATCTAGATACTCACAAAGATATACTCTGGAGGCTTCAAGCAGTTCGACCGTATACTCACGAAGATTGAAATTTAGATAAGATTAAGCTCAGAACATCTTAAAAGATTGTCAGTCCAATCACGGGAGTCTGAATTAATATGAAATCCAAAGTATTCTGAAATCTGTTCCAGTGAACCGCGGAGGCTCGAAAACATTGGAGGGGGTTTTCTGTAAATTGTCTAAAAATCATTGAAGGTAAGTCCTCAAATGGGAACCTCACTCCAACGCGAAGGGTGTGTTTCACTTAAACTCGTACCTCGCGTCTCTTGGTAAAACGCGGACTTGTGTTTGTCCAGTGTTCCCCTTTAAAACGTGGAGCTCAACTAAGCCCGCGTTGCAACTCAAAAGCGGATCTCAACCAGAGTCACATTCCAACTCAAACGCGGACCTCAAACAACCCCGCGTTTCAACTCAAACGCGAGCCTGCGACCCTGCGTTTCAACAACAGAACAGAACCCGTGAAGGTCGCATTTTTGTTATACTTGTCCCATTTTGGGTCAATTAACACCCACGTAATGTGATGAGTTAATCCCCATTATGGAAAAATTCTATGAGATAATTTTACCCCTGGATACCCCTATAAATAGCCATGAAAGCTATTGAACTGGGAGATCTTTTTTGTTTTAAAAGCAGTAAAACAGTCACAAAGTTCAAAAGCTTTGGGCATTTAAAGGAGAGAGAGAAAGAAAGAAATTTTAAATTTAAAAAGAGAATTCCAACACTTGCCGTGTCCAAGTAGAGTGATCTTATATCCTTAAAATGATCGAAGAGATGCTTGTTGTTCAACCGGTCAACGAAAAACAAAATTCACTTTCCATCGCCACACGAAGAACCCACCTTAAACAAAGGGGAGATTCAAATATCCTCCCCTCTTTTGTAATCGAATCTCATCCGTTGTAATTTTCTTTACAATCATTAAGAATTTTACTTCGTATTTTTTAACCAAACAAATATATCATGCCTACTACCACGTTATTTATCTTATTTATATTGTTGACCTCTTTTGTTGCCTCCTTGACCTAGTAATGAGTCAGTCTCATTATTATGGTCAACGTCAACCTTGCGAGGTAAACTTGTTGGCGTCTAATGCCTGTGGATTAAACATTTCAGGTGAATCGCAGGACATTCGGAGAGGCGCGTGTGACGGAGACTCGGTATAGTCGTCGTTACTTTTGATAGGTAGATAGAATGCTCCATAGTCGAGTCTCTTTTTTTTATGCTAGTCTTTATTTTGGTATTGTATTTGTATTAATTTACCTAGAGGCTGAGAGCCTGTGTAGTAGTTGTATATATGTTTCAAACTTAGACTTTGTATCAGCGTCTTGACTTCTATATATATAAACATGAATCAGTTTCTATATTAGTGATGTGATACATTTTTAGTCTTCCTATTATACCTATATAACTGTTTATTGGGTACCCTTTCCATATATATACTGCTTGAGTCCATTGCCCACTGTATCTGATATGTTCATGTCTGATTTGTACATGAATCATGCTTTTTTGTTTGAATATTCATATCTTCCTGAGTTATGTATCATATAATAATAGCCTTAAAGTTTGCACCAGACGGACGCTGGTGCGTGGCTTTCGGATCGCTATAAAAATTGACCCTCATCAGGATGGTAATGTATGTCCAAGAAATTGAGCACCACCTTCAAGACTTACACATCATTCAATCCATCCAATAACATTTGTCACTCCAGATCCTCTCTAAGTCCGCCCTCAGTCCCGAAGATACTCCATCCAGCAACTCCGCTGCTCGGACATCTCGGGTCTCCCTTCGTCCCAGAATCTCTGGAACCCCTCAATCTGAGCTCTAGCAACAAATTATCCCCAATCTCCTACGCAACCTAATCCTCCTCCACGTTTATAGCGTGTAACAACCCTCCAGTGTGAATAGTTATGGATAGAGACAAATTTTCCTGCATGCAATCCTGACAACAAACACCACATAATAGTAGATATCAGTTTAGAGATGGTTTCAGATGGAGCAATTAAATTTTTTCAAAAGTATGTTGCAAGGACTAATGAATTATTGTGAAGTAATATAATGATCAATTCAACTAGACTTTCAAGTTTGAGACCCGTCTTTTCTCATAAAAAATATAATGATCAATTCGAGTATTTTAAATATTTAAAGATATTTGCAAGGATGGACTAGACAGTGAGGTTGCAAAGAACTAATGAATAATTCGTTAAATAGTTTTTTTAGGTCCGTTAACATATGTTTTAATGACTTTGAAAAATATTTTGAATAGTATTTTCAAAATTAAAGGAAGAAAAATAAAATAAAATACTATATAGACTGAAAAAAAAAGATAGGGTTGACATCTACGTGCTCAAAAGAGTTGAGGCAGTCAATAACCCATGGTAAGAGTGTTGAGAATAGTTTTTCTAGAAGGAGGAAATGAACTTTGTATTTCGAGTTATTCAATTGGACTTACATATGCACTTCCTTATATAGGCCTTTTGGAACATCCTCCATGACTCTTCAAACACCAAACTACATGACTCTTCAAACACCAAACCACATGACTCTTCAAACACCAAACTACATGACTCTTCAAACTAGTTCATGAATTTCTCATGTACATGTATCTCATAAGTGCATGAATACATGAATAACATAATTACTAATGCATGTAACAAGTTTCATAGCTAACATTCTCCTCCCTTAAACTTGTTTCTCCACGAACTTGGACGCCAAGCTTCTTCCTTAATTTTGAAAGGCATCCGTCTTCAATGCTTTTGTGAAAATGTCGGCAACTTGATCACTCGAACTTTTGTGGTGCAACTCCACCTCCTTCATCTTCACGTGTTCTCTTATGAAGTGAAATCGAGTGTCAATATGCTTTGATCTCTCATGATGAACCGGGTTCTTTGCTAGAGCAATGGCCGACTTGTTATCGATGTAGATCTTGGTCGCTTCTTCTTGCTTTAACGTCATTCTCTCTAATAGTCTCCTCAACCATATAGCATGACAAACACAAGCGGCTGCTGCTATATATTCAGCTTCACAGGTTGAAAGAGCAACTATGGATTGCTTCTTCGACGACCAAGTAAATGCAGCATCACCAAGATAGAATACGAACCCAGTTGTACTCCTTCGATCTTCACGGCTTCCAGCCCAATCACTATCGCTAAAACCAATCAATTCAAGGTTGTGATTCTGCGAGTAGAACAGTCCATGATCAACCGTTTCTTTAATATAACTAAGAATCCTCCTTGCTACCTTCAAATGGGAGGTTCTCGGGTCTCCATAAACCTGCTCACAAGTCCTACTCCAAATAGAATATCAGGACGAGTGCAAGTCAAATACCTTAGACAACCTATGAGACTTTTGAAATAAGTTGGGTTGACTAGCTTCCCTTCACCCTCCTTGGTTAATTTGAGACCAAACTCAACAGGTGTGTCAATTGGGTGGCAGTCTTCAAAGGCAAATTTCTCTAAGATCTCCTTTGCATACTTTGATTGGGAAATAAAAATACCATCTTCACCTTGTTGCATCTCAATGCCTAGAAAATATTTCATTAGGCCTAGATCTGTCATCTCGAACTCCTTTTTCATTGAGAGCTTGAAGTCTTGGATCATAGAGTGACTGCTACCTGTAAACATCAGATCATCTACATACAAGCAAACAAACAATACTTCTCCATGTGAGTTTGCCTTAGCATATAAAGAATGCTCATCAGGGCACCTCATAAATCCTTGTTGCATGAAGTAATTATCAATCCTTGAATTCCATGTTCTTGGTCCTTGCTTTAGCCCATAGAGAGCCTTCTTCAGCTTGTACACCTTCTTTTCTTGCCCTTTAATAATGAATCCTGGTGGCTGTTCAACATAAACTTCTTCTTCAAGTTTCCCATTTAGGAATGCCGACTTCACGTCCATTTGATGCATTTTCCACCGTCGTTGGGCCGCAAGTGAGATCAACAACCTCACCGTTTCTAGCCTTGCTACTGGGGCAAAGACCTCTTCATAGTCGATGCCATACTTTTACTTATAGCCCTTCACGACCAATCTTGCCTTATGTCGCTCTACCACACCTTTGGCATCTCTCTTTGTCTTGTATACCCATTTAACACCAATGGGTTTTGAATCTTGTGGAAGTGATGTGAGCTCCCACGTATCATTTTTCTTGATGGAGTGAATCTCCTCCTCCATAGCTTTTCTCCATTTTGCCTCCTTATTGGCCTCCTCAAATGTCATAGGATCAAAGCCTGCAAAAAGACAAAAATTGTTGAACTCCTCCTCGTTCTCCCAATCAATGGGCTCAACTGGTTGAGTGGAGTCATAAATCTCTTAAACTCTCCTTGTCTTGCGTACAGGACTGGTAGAATCATCATGGTCTGAATCTTCATTTAAGGTAGTGGATGGTGACTCTCTCTTCTCCTCCTCACCATCAAGAGGAATGAGAATCCCCATGTCAATTGTCTTCCACTCCCAGCTTTGATCTTCATCAAATTTCACATCTCTTGACATCACAATCTTGCAAGTGACGGGGTTATACAGCTTGTATCCGCTGCAGTTCTCACCATAGCCCAAGAATATGCATCTTTGGCTTTTATCTTCAAGCTTCGTGCGCTTCTCCTCCTGAATCTTAGCATAAGCAACACTTCCAAAGATTCGAAGATGATCGACCTTTGGCTTTCGAGAACTCCATGCTTCCTCTGGTGTCATGTCTTCAAGTCTCTTCGTTGGAAACCTGTTCAACAAATAAACAGAACAAGCCACAGCATCTCCCCAAAATTCCTTTGGGATATTTTTCTCCTTCAGCATACACCGGACCATGTTGAGAATTGTTCTATTCTTCCTCTCTGAGACACCATTTTGTTGTGGTGTTTGTGGCATAGTGAGTTGATGTTGGATGCCATATTCCCTGCAGAAATTCTCAAACTCCTGCGACATATAATCGCCTCCACGATCAGTTCTCAAACACTTAAGCAGACATCCACTTTGTTTTTCAACAAAGCTCTTGAATTCTTTGAATTTTGAGAAGACTTCTTTTTTCTCTTTTAGCATATACACCCAAGTCTTGTCACTAAAATCATCAGTAAAGGTTAGGAAATACCTATTACCACCAATAGACTCGGGCTTGATGTGTCCACATACGTCTGAATGCACCAATTGTAGACGTTTAGATGCTCTTTTGACATCATACTTCTTGAATGACTCCCTTTGTTGCTTTCCCACAATGCAAACATCACAAAGGTTGTTAGGAGCATCAATCTTTGGCAATCTCACCACCATTTTCTTCTTCTCCATTAGCTTCAATGCCTCAAAATTGAGATGTCCATAGCGAAGATGCCACAGATTGCTGTGATCTTGAGTCGTTGCCTTCATGCACCTCGACTCCACAATTGAGAGCTTCAACGGGAACATCCTGTTCTTTGTCATCTTCACATGTGTAATCAGCCTGTTATTCTTATCCAACAAGTTAAGAGCTAGATCGCTCGTCTTGATGCCATATCCTCTTTCCAACAATTGTCCAATACTCAATAAATTACTTTTTATAGCAGGGACATAATAGACATCAGAGATGCAAAGCTCCCTACCATTTTGAAGTTTAAAGACAACATCACCTTTTCCTTCAATTGGACATTTGGAAAGATCACCAAATGTGATGTAGCCTTGATGACCTTCATCGAGCCTTGTGAAGAACTCCTTTCTTCCACTCATGTGATTTGAGGCTCCCGTGTCTATGAACCATGTGACCGTTTGAGGCGGCTCAATTTCATTATAGGACATGAGCAACACTTGTCCTTCACTTAGCTCCACATGATTAGCCTTTTCTCCACCATCATTGTCAGAATTATACCAACAATCATAGGAGAAATGGCCATATTTCTTACAAACATAGCACTGGATATGAGATTTATCATACCTTCCTTTCCGGCCACGACCTCGACCGCGGCCTCGGGCACGAGTTTCATGGCTTCCACGACCATTCCCTTCACTTTCATCACCATGGGTGCTGCTTTGTTCGTTGAAGTGGTTACCACGACCACCTCGTCCTTTGCCACCACGTCCACCTCTTCCTCGATGGTAGCCTCCTCTTGAAGATCCATCCTTCTTTTGGGAAGAGTTGGCTTGAAGCGCTTGCTCCATAGTCTTTCCTTCTTCTTTCTTCTTTCGCAAGCCTCTTTCTTCATAAACTTGTAGAGAGCCTTGGAGCTCTTCCACTGACATATCCTCAAGATCATTTGATTCTTCAATCGCCACAGCGATATAATCAAATCTTGAGTGTAGAGATCTCATGATCTTCTCCACAATACGTACGTCCTCAATCTTCTCACCATGTCGCCTCATCTCATGCACAATGGAATTTACTCGGTGAAAGTAATCACCAATGGATTCTGACCCTTCTTGTTGTAGGGCCTCAAAATCTGCTCGCAAAGATTGCAAGCGGATTTTCTTCACTCTTTCTACGCCATCAAAGGCTTTCTTCAAGATCTCCCAAGCTTCCTTAGAAGTTTTTGCAGAGGCGATCAACTCGAACGTGGCGTCATCTACTCCTTGGTAGATTGTGAACAACGCCTTCTTCTCCTTCTTCATCTCATCCTCCTTGGCTCCATTTACCACCGTGTTCCATGCTCCCATGGATCCCAACAAGGCCTCCATTTGGATACTCCATTTACCATAATTGGTTTTAGTTAAGAGGGGCACTTGGGTTTGGATAGAACTAGAAGAAGCCATAGGTGTCTTGGCTCTGATACCAGTTTTTGTTGAGAATAGTTTTTCTATAAGGAGGAAATGAACTTTGTATTTCGAGTTATTCAATTGGAGTTACATATGCACTTCCTTATATAGGCCTTTTGGAACATCCTCCATGACTCTTCAAACACCAAACCACATGACTCTTCAAACACCAAACCACATGACTCTTCAAACTAGTTCATGAATTTCTCATGTACATGTATCTCATAAGTGCATGAATACATGAATAACATAATTACTAATGCATGTAACAAGTTTAATAGCTAACAAAGAGAACTCCAATTTGAATGTGGTGGACCAGGACAAATCCAATGATGAAACCTTTTCTTGATTCATTTAATTAATCAAATAGTTCCTAATCTATTAACTAATTGATCAAGAGGTGCTGAGAAATTAACGTAAACAGGCTCTAGAATCTCTATTAATGTAACTTTCGTGAATAAACAAAATATGCACTAATGTTTTCGTTTATCCTTAACGAAGTTTCAGCTACTAAAAGATCATCAATCGCATTGGCCCATCTTAAATTATTACAACTAGTGCTCTCAAAAAGGCCATTGCAACACTTGTTAGGCTTTGATGCACTATAAACATAAACACAGTTAACAGAAAATTCCTGTAAAAAACATGCAGTATATTTAAGAATGTTACGAAACGAGTAAATTAGCATCATAATTTTATTCTCTGAAAAATTCTTCGTTTGTGGATAAAATGAAGAACCAAAGCCTGAATATGGAAGCTGGGAATGCTGTTCGCTGCCTGGAATGAAAAAATAATGGCATGTCAGATAAGAGGAAGGAGGATATATTCAACTTCATGAGTGCTGCTCGCGAAAAGTTGGCCCCTTGCATTTGCATTGCTTACCTCATTGTTCGAAGCATCAGTCGCTTTCTGAAAAAATTCCACCACCTGCTCGCTCTCTCAGCAATCACTAATAAGTGATATGGTGTCGAATGCATGCATTATTGGCTGAAAGAGTACCATGGAAGCTGACTTGTATGCTCGGCACTCCCCTAACAATCATTATGGTTCATACATGATAAGCTCAATATACATGTTGGGCGCGGGAAAGTAATTAACCCATTAATTAGCCAAGCAGATGTGGAAATGTTTTGCTTTTAATTCATGAACCAAGTATGAAATTCTTGCCTCCGAACCTAAGTATGTTCAAGATCGATATGGCTTATTGTTGGAATATCAAATAAAAATGTGTTTATGACATTAATTTTGGAAGAAGAAGAGACCATAAAAAATGAAGAGTCATCATCATCAATTTAGAGAAATGAAGAGTCATCATCATCATTAGGAGAAATGAAGAGTCATCATCATCAATTAGGAGAAATGAGTCATCATCATCAATTGAGAGAAATGAAGAGTCATCATCTTCAATTAGGAAAAATGAAGAGTCATCATCATCAATTATGAGAAATGAAAAGTCATCATCAATTGAGAGAAATGAAGAGTCATCATCTTCAATTAGAAGGAATGAAGAGTCATCATCATCAATTTGGAGAAATAAAGAGTCACCATGAATTGGAGAAGTTAAAGAGTCATATATGCATTATTGTCATTTGCCTATAAAAGGCTAGTGTATCTCTTTGTTTTTATAAATCAATCAAGCAAGCAAGCAAGAAAGAAAAGTTGAATAAGATCCATTCTCCACTTAAAGTTTTAGATTATAGTATATTAGTCCGTAGACTAGTATACAGCAATTTGGTATCAGAGCCAATTCAATTTTTGTTTCATTTCCTCTTCTCCTCATGGCCTCCACCAGCAATCTCATCAATCCACAAGTGCCCAAGTTATTGAAAGATAACTATGAGAGTTGGTCAATTCAGATGAAAACTCTATTTGGTTCTCAAGAGTTGTGGGAGCTAATCTTTGATGGGTTTAAGGAACCCACACCGGAGGTAGAAGCCACCTACACCGCCGAAGAGAAGAAGGCTCTTAAAGAGCAAAGAAAGAAGGATAGCAAGGCTCATTTTCTACTCTATCAAGGGTTGGACGAGTCTACCTTCGAGAGAGTTGCCGAAGCAACGACGAGCAAGGAAGCATGGGAAATCCTTGCTACCATCTACAAAGGAGTCGAGCGGGTGAAGCGAATTCGCCTTCAAACTTTGAGGGACGATCTTGAAGCCGCTCAAATGAAAGATGAAGAAAAAATCTCCGATTATTATTCACGATTACTTCTAATTGTGAATAAAATGAGGAGAAATGGAGAGAAGATGGAGGACATCCGAGTGATGGAGAAATTGCTGCGATCCCTCACACTAAAGTTCGAGCACGTGGTGGTGGCAATTGAGGAGTTTAAGAATTTGGAGGAGATCTCAATAGAGGAGCTTTTGGGATCCCTCCAAGTTCATGAGCAACGCATGCAAAAAAAGACTGGTTCCATAGTCTTGGAACAAGCATTAGAGTCAAAGCTGACTCTAAATGATCGTGGCTCACATAGTAGAGGTCGTGGTCGTGGTAGAGGTAGGGGACGTGGTCCCCAACAACGAACCACTCAAAATCAAGTGGAGTTCCAAAGCTTCAGAGGTCGAGGACGAAGCAATCGGGGAAGACTTACATCTGGACGTGGAAACAACAAGAACGTCCAATGCTACAACTGTCAAAAATTTGGACACTATGCCTCGGATTGCTGGTACAGAACTGAAGATCTTACCAATCTTGCCGAAGCAACAAATGACGTGGGTAATAACTCTACTCTTCTTCTTGCTCATGATGATTCAAGTGTTCATAATGATATTTGGTACCTTGACTCGGGTGCTAGCAACCACATGTGCAGGAAAAAGAACTATTCATGGAACTCGCAGAAGGAGTTCATGGAAGTGTGAGCTTGGGAGATTCTTCAAAACTCTTCGTTGAAGGCAGAGGGAAGATCAAAATCTATCAAAAGGATGGTAAGCCCGAGTATATTTTCGATGTTTATTATATTCCTAACATGAAAAGTAATATTCTCAGCATCGGTCAATTACTCGAAAAAGGATATAAAGTATATATGGAGAACAACCATCTTTGGTTGAAAAATGCAAAAGGAGGTCATATAGCTTGTATTAAGATGACAAGGAACCGCATGTTTCCCTTGCATCTAAACACAAAAGTTGAGAAGTGTTTTCAAGGACTCATGAAGAATGAGTCATGGAGGTGGCATCTTCGCTATGGTCATCTAAATTTCAGCGGCCTGAAGCTACTATCTACAGCCGGCATGGTACGAGGTTTACCAACAATCGATCCACCAAGTCATACTTGTGAAGTTTGCATAATTGGCAAGCAAACACGACTTCTTTTTCCTAATGGAAAGTCGTGGAGAGCGGAGGCACCATTACAACTTGTTCATACTGACATCTGCGGACCACTAGATCCTGTCTCTTTAGGAGGTAATAGATATTTTATTACTTTCATTGATGATTTCATTAGAAAGTTGTGGGTGTACATTCTTAAAGAAAAATCTGCTGCCTTTACTACCTTCAAGAATTTTAAAGCACTTGTTGAAGCAGAGAGTGGCTATAAGCTAAAAACTCTCCGATTTGATCGAGGTGGTGAGTACACCTCAAATATGTTTCAAGAATATTGCAGGGAGCAAGGCATAAAGAGGCAATTTACTACTGCCTATACACCACAGCAAAATGGCATCGCAGAAAGAAAGAACCGCACTATTCTTGACATGACAAGAACCATTCTTAAAGAAAAGGGACTGCCGAAGCAGTTTTGGGCGGAAGCTGTGGCATGTTCAACCTACTTGCTCAACCGGTGCCCGATGAAGCAAGTGAAGGGCAAGACGCCTTAAGAAGCATGGAGCGGCTATACGCCTAATGTCGCACACCTACGAATTTTTGGGTGTGTTGCATATGCTCAAGTACCTGAAGTCTAAAGGAAGAAGTTTGAAAATCATGGTGAAAAATGCATTTTCATCGGATATAGCGAGGAGTCGAAGGCATACAAGCTTTACAATTCACTAAGAAACTAGTGGTTAGTAGAGATGTTGTCTTCAATGAAGCTGAAGCATGGAGTTGGAGCAATGAAGAGACTGTCAAAGAGCAACCCATGGTGAATGAACCTGACGAGCCCCTACAAGAGGTTCCACCACCAACTACACCATCTCCTCAACATGCTACACCGTCTCCTGCAAGAGGTTCTCCATCTTCTGGGGAAGATAGTAGTAGCGAATCCTCCGTGCAACGAGGTCCAATCAAAATGAGAAGCCTCAGGGAGATCTATGAGCAGATAGAAGATGGAGAAACTAATCTCTTTTGTTTATATACCGATTATGAGCCTCTCACTTTTCAAGAGGTTAAGGAAGAAGATTGTTGGCGATCAGTAATGAAGGAGGAGATGCATGCCATCCAGAAGAACGACACATAGGAGTTGACAACACTTTCACAAAATCACAAGGCGATAGGTGTCAAATGGGTGTACAAGATCAAACGCACAGCAGATGGTGAGGTTGATCGGTACAAGGCGAGGCTTGTGGCGAAAGGCTACAAACAAAAATACGGCATCGACTATGAAGAAGTCTTTGCACCAGTTGCTCGATTGGACACGGTGAGACTATTAATTTCACTTGCAGCTCATCACAGGTGGAAGATATATCATCTAGATGTCAAGTCAGTATTTCTCAATGGTATTCTTGAAAAAGAGGTGTATGTACAACAACCAGAAGGTTTTCTTGTAAAAGGGCAAGAAGACAAAGTATATCACCTAAAGAAAGTCTTGTACGGCTTAAAGCAGGCACCACGGGTATGGAATGCCCGAATTGATGGTTATCTTCATCAAAACGGCTTCACCAAATGTCCTTATGAGCATGCCATCTACATGAAGAGGAACCATCAAGGCGAATTTCTAATAATTTGTCTTATATTGATGACTTGTTATACACAGGAAGTTGCATCGAGATGCTTGCTGAATTCAAGAAGGCGATGTTCAATGAATTTGAGATGACGGACAATGGATTGATGTCCTATTTTCCTGGTATCGAAGTGAAGCAACAATAAGATGGGATATTTATATCTCAAAAGAAGTACATGAAGGAGATCTTGGAGAAATTCAAGATGAGTAACTGCAACCCAGTAAACACCCCAATAGCCACAGGAATGAAGCTATCAAGAGAAGGAATTGGAGATTTTATAGACTCAACTTTTTTCAAAAGTCTAGTTGGTAGCCTGAGGTACTTAACGATCATAAGGCCTGATATTGTTTACGGAGTCGGACTTGTGAGTCGCTATATGGAGACACCGAAAGAGTCTCATTGGCTAGCTGCAAAGAGAATTCTAAGGTATATCAAAGGCACACTCAACCTTGGTCTATTTTATACTTATGGTGAAACTGCAGAGTTAGTAGGCTATTCAGATAGTGACTGGGGAGGTAACCAAGATGAGAAGAAAAGCACCACTGGCTATGTCTTCTATCTTGGGTCAACTGCATTTTCATGGACCTCAAAGAAGTAAGGAGTTGTGGCCTTATCTTCATGTGAAGTAGAGTATGTGGCAGCTTCATCTACTGTATGTGAAGCTATTTGGTTGCGGAACATTTTAAAGGAATTGGATCATCCACAAGAAAAAGCGACTGTAATATTTGTGGATAACAAATCAGCCATCCAACTTGCAAAGAACGCAGTACATCATGGGAGGAGCAAACATATAGATACACGGTTTCATTTTCTCAGAGGCCATGTAAAGAAGAAAATTGTGGAGCTGGAGTATTGTCATACCATGGAGCAAGCAGCAGATATTTTCACCAAGCCATTACCTGTTGAACCTTTCAGAAGGCTAAAAGAAATGCTCGGTATGAAAACATTTTGATTTGAGGGGGTGTGTTGGAATATCAAATAAAAATGTCTTTATGACATTAATTTTGGAAGAAGAAGAGACCATAAGAAATGAAGAGTCATCATCATCAATTTAGAGAAATGAAGAGTCATTATCATCATTAGGAGAAATGAAGAGTCATCATCATCAATTAGGAGAAATGAGTCATCATCATCAATTGAGAGAAATGAAGAGTCATCATCTTCAATTAGGAAAAATGAAGAGTCATCATCATCAATTATGAGAAATGAAGAGTCATCATCAATTGAGAGAAATGAAGAGTCATCATCCTCAATTAGAAGGAATGAAGAGTCATCATCATCAATTTGGAGAAATAAAGAGTCACCATGAATTGGAGAAGTTAAAGAGTCATATATGCATTATTGTCATTTGCCTATAAAAGGCTAGTGTATCTCTTTATTTTTATAAATCAATCAAGCAAGTAAGCAAGAAAGAAAAGTTGAATAAGATCCATTCTTCACTTAAAATTTTAGATTATAGTATATTAGTCTGTAGACTGGTATACAACACTTATATCACGTCTTAATGTTCGGCCATGTACCTTTCCAATGGATAATAATCGATCCATCGGCCTTCTGCTTTGAAAAGATATGGCTTAAACACAAAAATCTTGTTTTAAATATTCCTGGGGGCGATGAGACGTCGTATTGCCATCGTGTTTGTATATGCTCGTTATCGAGTTTGGTTATGTGGCTGAATTTGGCCATTGATGTCTATGTTCTACAAATCCATCATAACCTTTAACCAGAAAAGGGAACATAAAAAGCTAGCACTAACCTGAAGGAGGACATTCAACCAAAGCACCTTTAAGTGAATGATTTTGGTCTTTTGCATATATGTCCTTTTATATTTCTCCTTCTCTTGTATGCACATAGTCTTGGTTAATATGCAACGGCGAAATTCGATTAGCCACACAATTAAAAGTTAATGACAATTAGTATGTTAAATGAAGTGAAATCAAAATTTTGTTCTGTGTGTGGTCATGGATAAGACTGAAGGGATCGAATTGTGCTGCATTTTGGGCGTTGCAGTCCTAACAAGCACGCACCCAAGGTGAAATCATCAACATGCACTAAACCCTAATTCCATTAGCCATTTAGCTTTAGAGAAATTGGCCTCCCCATTTTGACAATATTTTAGAGAAACCCCTAAAAGTATAAAGCCAAAGAATGCACTGGATGACCCTACTCATGTCTATAGCTTTTCCCATTGAGCATATATCCTTGTAGCTAGAGCTAGAGTGATAGTGCCTTGTAGGTGTCTCTAACTTGATTTGGAGAATTGATACTGAAATCTACTATTTCTACTACTGTTCCTTGTGTTGTCAATATAAGTAGGTGTCATGAGCCTTCAACTCTCATCACTCGGGCGTTTTCTGTTGATTGAAGGCTCGCTAGCTCTCAAGTCAGAGAGTTAGCAAGTAGAGAGGAGAGAAGAGTGTGAGAAAGAAGAGAGAGAGAGCGGGAGGATGTCTAGTGTTAAGCAAGTGTTGAATACCTTGAAGCCATACTTGGCTATGATATTCCTACAGTTTGGTTATTCCGGTATGTACATCATATCGGTGGCATCCCTCAAGCAAGGAATGAACCATTACGTGCTTGTTGTCTATAGAAATATTGTGGCCGCAGCTGTGATTGCCCCATTTGCGTTGTGGTTTGAGAGGTCGATTTCTCCCTCTATCTCTCTCGCACCCCCTTCTTCTCTCCACTCACACGTAGGCATCGCTTATAGCTTTCCACACACACACACACACATGTAACAACATGCACTGCTAATCTGTGTAATTAGTCTATGAATTGTGTGTGTGTGTGTGTGATTCTCACCAACCTTCACACATTAGCAGTGCATGTTGTTTACATATGTCGATTGCACACCTCGAGCATGTTTCTGTTAATTAGTCTATTAAAAGGGCGTCCTTTACCAACAGTGTAATTAGTCTATGAATTATGTTTATCAAACTGGAAGAGGTTCATCGTATTAAAAGTACAACAAGTTTGTAAACTAAGAAGAACCCAAACGAATGATGCATTGACTCTGCGTGAAAGTTAAGGGAAATTGATATGTGCAGGCATTATTATGGAGTGTTGGCCCCTCAAAATAACATGTTTCACTGATTCATGTACAGAATGGAACATATCCAAAACAAACAATCACGACAGAAAAAGAATTTCTCCACTTGTTTTAGAGAAATAACGAGAAACTAATACCTCTGTAAGCAAGTCAGAGAGTGGATTTAATTTAAACCCAGAAAACTTTCAAAATAGTCAAAGAAACTGGAGATAGCAAGGGACCAAAATTAGAAGATACACCATAACTCTTTAACATTTTCACATAACATTTTTGGGAACAGATATAAAGGTATTCATTCTAAAATAGCCATTTCAAATTGTACAATTTATTCTTCTTCAGTAATTACAAAATTTTTCAAAAAACTATAGCATTTGATAAAGATATGCTCCATTTTTGCTAAAAATGCTATCTCCTTGAGAAGTATACAATATGTATTTAGTATTAGAGCACGGTATATTGATCATATTAAAGAAAATCTTCCATAAGTTTTCAATTCTTTTACTTCTATTTTTTCTTAGTTTTTGGAATCTTAAAAGAAACCGAAAGATTACCTTGTTTAATTCACCCAACACTGGGTAAGGATTAATCCCAATAAAAAGAAATTTACAAAAACCCAATCATTATCATAATCCTTAACATTAGATTAAAACCTAGCATCCAACTAATGCTATATGCACTCAAGTTCTAGTTAGAGAGTGCAATATTTATGTTTCTGACCAATCCTTCATCCTAGTTTAATGCACTATAATCAGTACTCTGGTTTTTGGTTTCTCACTCTTTACCTTTTCTTTTCTTTTCTTCAGCAAGAAAGTGAGACCGAAGATGACACTACGCATCTTCCTCAAAATAATGGCACTCGGACTGCTCGAGTACTCTACTCGGCCTTGAATACTTGGTGTTTCAGCTGATGATCACTTCAATTAACTAATTTGCATGAATTGTGTAATTCCAGGCCTGGGCTTGATCAGAACTTGTACTATATGGGAACCAAAGCAACATCAGCCAGCTTCTCAGCGGCACTCTACAATATACTCCCTGCAGTCACCTTTGTACTGGCCGTTATACTAAGGTTAGCATCTTGGTAGGCGACAATGAGGAACGATATCGCATTACATATGTTGGTTTTTTGTTTTTAATCTGTTTTATTTTCCTCTGATTGATCCAGGATGGAGAAAATCAACATGAAGAGCCGGCGCACCAAAGCCAAAATTGTGGGAACTCTGGTTACAGTTGCTGGTGCGCTGCTCATGATACTGTACAAAGGTCCAGTGGTGGAGTTTGCGTGGACAAAGGGCCGGAGCCACCACGCTGCAAGTGCCGCGACTCAAGACGAGAGCCACTGGCTTATGGGCACCATTATGCTGCTGTTCAGTTGCTTCTGTTGGGCTTGTTTCTTCATATTACAGGTAATTTCGATTAGCACGATTCGATCCATAGACTTGAATATTGCTGGATGCAGGACATTTTACTGATGAACATATTATGCCAGGCTAACACGCTGAGATCATTCCCGGCAGAGCTCTCCTTGACCACCTTGATATGCTCCCTGGGCGCTGTGCAGAGCGGCGCACTTGCCATCGTCGTGGAACGCAGCACGCAGCCTTGGATCATCGGATGGGATACACGACTCTTCACTGTTGTTTATTCGGTATATGAATCAACACGATGCGTTTATATTCGGAGGGTTTAATGCTAGCTGCAATATTACAAAGCAATTAACTCACTGATGAATCCTCCTGCAGGGAGTCGTGTGCTCAGGGATAACTTACTACATACAAGGGATTGTGATGAAGGAGAGAGGTCCAGTCTTTGTGACAGCTTTCAACCCTCTGTGTATGATCATTGTGGCCATTTTGGGCTCAGTCATTTTGGCCGAAGAGATCACTTTGGGCAGGTACAGTATCTTACATATATATGTATCTCCTGCCGCCCTCGCATTCAAATACTGAACATTGATGCTCTGATCTCTACAGGGTGATTGGTGCAGCAATCATAGTGGTTGGTCTTTATGCCCTCATATGGGGCAAGAGCAAGGATTACCAGAGCCAACCGTCGTCAGAGGATGACGAGAAGAATGTTGGCCTGAAGTTGCCGATGGCTGCCACCGATGTGCAGATCCCCGCGGCGACAAACAACTGATATACTATGCTTGGTTGCAGAGAGAGCTAGCCTTGCTCGAATTTAGTTTGGCCCCTTCTATGTGTTAGCTTCCATTTTCATTCGCAACTTAGTTGGATTTCCATGTATGAGTAGTGAAAGCATTGGAGGATGGGAGGTCACACTTCGTGACCAAAAACTGGGATGGGGATAACAATGTATAGTGTTAAATCTTTGTCCTGCTCAATGCTTCTTCCCTTCGTTTTTCTTATGTGACCCTTGCTTGCCATGGGCTACTTGTGTAAGCTTTATTTTGCATTTGATATTTTGTAGATTTAGTTTTTATTTTTTGTTTCTTGGAAAAAGTGTGGGCTTTCAAACTCGAAAGTGCTAGTCATTATATTTCTTAAAAGATTTAGTACAAAAGTTCTGGTTATACTCCAAACTCTAAAAGACGTAGGGGTTTGGCCTACTGATAACGCACCTTCCTATCAAGAGGGAGATTTCAAGTTCAATCCATGTAGCAAGTGCATGGCGGGAGAGATCTAGACCAACGCCGTGGCCCTGGCCGCCTACGAGGACTACGAGCACGAAACTACGGCCTCCGTCTCTTGTAAGGTACATATAGTACTGGCCCACAGACAGATTCAATCATATGATATGAAATAAGAGTAGTTCGGTCGAGCTATACGAAAGAGAAAATTCTCAAGTAAAGCCTGGACATGCAAAATTGTATTAGGTCAATGGAAAGGAGTGATAGGTGTTCAGTCTAAGGAGGTAAGATTCAATCTATCTTTCATGTTCTTTATGTTCCAGGGCTAACACAAAATTGTTTAAGTGTGGGACAACTGAATCAAAAAGGCATTCAAGTAATTATGTTAAAAAAAAAAAAAAATTGTAATTGTGGTTTATAGGAAAAAGATGGTGTTTGCTCCAAACTTTATTTTTCGCTCCGAAGATGCCAATATAGAATCTTGTGCTAAAAATCGAAGAAAACAATAATTCTCTATTATGACATCTAAGATATGAACTAAAAAATATGGTGTTTGCTATCCCAGACAAAAACAGAGAAGAGGAAAAAAAAATTTAGGATGGATGCATTTATAAAAATACTTAAATTACTATTTACAAAATTATCTTGCATAGCTAAGCTAGAACTGGTGCATGCTCATGTTTGTGGTCAGCATAAATCTGTCATTAAATAGTAAAAGGTATTTCTTTCTCTTTGTTGATGATTATGTGATCATTGTGCTTAAAAGTTGGTGGTTTTCTAGAGATGTTATTTTTAATGAAGCAATGGTACGGAGATGGCAAGAAAATCAAGGCAATAGTTGGTGGTTTTCTTTCTCTTTATAGAGATGTTTTGTGTGACGTGGCTTTTTTCTCAAGTGAACCACAAAGATTTGAACAGTTCGTTAAAGATGAAGACTAGATAAAAGCAATGGATAAATGAATGGCTACAATCTAAAACTAGAAGACATGGGTTCTGGTTGATTTTCCAAAGTGGGCCACATGTTATCAGACTCCAGTGGATCTACGAGAAAAACGTAAAATGAAGATGACATTCAGAAGCTAAATGCTCAATAGGTTGCGAAAAAGTACTCTCAACAGCCGAGCTCTGACTTCGATGAAAGATTTGCTCTAGTTGCTCTCATGGAAACCGTCAAGAACAACGTTGCCATTAGCAATACCACTCGAACTCAAGGTGAGTAAGATGTAAAATCAAAAGTTCTAAAATGGAGAACTTGAAGAAGTGTGTACATTGGCAACCACACGTCTATTTTGTGAAAGGAGAAACAAAGTTTATTGCCTTTGCAAAGTACTATAAAATTAGTATACCGTCGTTATCGGTGAGAAACCGACCGATCGGTCAGGAGGAAGATGAGGGGGAGAGGACGGAGGAAGAACTCGCGGATGAAGACAGACGGACAGACGAACAAAGTTTTTATATGAGTCATGAGAGAAAACCACCTTTCGGTCGGTTTTGATTAGAACAAGATAGGGCCCTGTAGACCAAAATCGATCAACATTTTCTCCAACATGAATTTTAAGGAAATCCAAGTGAGCCATCCGTATATATATCAAGAAAAGGTTTGGACGTCGTTAATGTTTGTCTCTATAGTGATGCTTTTATGTATGAGTAATACTTTTCATACCCAATCATGTTTTCTTTTCAATTAAGCGAAGGGCATGTTTGTTTGCCCCAAAAATGGGCAGAAAAGCCCAGTTTTGGATACTGTTCACTAGCCCCACCCAATTTCCCCGGCCAATTTCTGTTTGTTTGGCCCAAAATCAAAAGTCGGGAAATGCATTGCCACGTCAGCATTTGGTCTGTCCGGTTTTCACCCGATGGGGAGAGAAAACGCCCCGAATTTTGACAAGCTCATTATTCAATTAATTTTGCAACGTTTCTCTAACCCTTGGGGTTACTATCCTCTTTCGCTGCTTCATCTACCCTCTCTCTCCCGCCGCCTCAAATCCCTTCTCGCTCTTCGTAGGGTTACTCTCTTCTCTTGTCGCTTTATCTACCGTCTCTCTTCCACCACTTCAGATCTCCTCTATTTCTCTCTCTCCTTTAGTGTTACTCTCTCAGACTCTCTCTTGGAGTTACTCTCCTCTCCCTTCGCCTCAAGTCTCATATGTTGACCACTGCTTTCCCTCCGACCGCTATGAGCCTTGCCCTTCCTCATTGCTCTTCCTCTGACTACTGCCTGAAATCCCCTCTCGCTTTGTTGCTCATTGCTCTCTCTCCGATCGTCGCGAGACCTTTCCTTTGTCCTTCCCACCGCCTGCTATTCCTTCTCGCCCCCTATCATCGTCGATCTCCCTCCGACCACCGGTGCTCCCTCCCATTATGCCACCTCCCCTTCTCTCCTAGTCTCTCCCATCGCCAACAACCAACAACAGACAACAGTTTGTACCTATGCCTAAACTTCACTTTCTCTATCTCTCTCGCTGCTGATCTACCCTCTCCCACTCACTCTTGCCCGCCACTGAGATCTCTCTTTTTCTGACATGAACTGTGGCCCCCGGAGAGAGAGAACGCCTAGAATTCAAGACTGAATTGCCTCGCTGCCATGCAAAAGCGATGACAACGCCAGTCTCCTCTGCTTGGCTCTATGAGAAGAAGGTAAAATTGGGGCTTATAATGTCGGATTAAGGTCCAGTGGGGCCCCTAGGTTTTCTTGCTGAGTGGTTGTGGCTTTGTGTGTCACTGGTGACTGGTGAATTTGTTGCCTTTGTGCTTTCATTTTGTGGGGCTTTCATGTGGTCTGCTGTGATGATTTTCTGAGCCAATGTTGGTTTTCCCCTTTTGATTCAGGGAATGTTGTTGCCAGGCTTTGTTGTCTTCTGTTTCATTTTGTTCACTGCTTTGGCTGATTTTTGTTGCCTGAAAAGGCTGTTGTTGGCAGTTGGTTGTCGCCTGGATTGGCTACTTCAATGCTTTCAGGGTATTTTCTTCCTGTACCATCAAATTTCTGGGCTGAAAGCAGTTGCCCCCTCTTTCCTTGCTCACTGTTTTATTGGTGGTAAGTTCACCAAATTTTGAAATGGGTGACCATATCTTGTTGGAGGGACTAATATATATTTCATTGTGGGGCCCATTTTGATTTTTCTTGGTTGCTTTTTCTTCCCAACCAAACAAGGATGATGATGAAAACTACCTGAACCCATAAACTCTCACTCCATTTTCTCTCCTAACAAATAAAAAAAATGGGGTGGATAGGGGAAAGGTTTTTCAGCCCTAAAAAGTGAAAGCACCAATTTCTTTCCTTTGCTTTCCAACAACCAAACAAGCCCCAAGGGATGGGTGAATGTTGTTGTGGGTGGTAGAGGATCTTATGGTCCTCTAACTTGAGCTAGAGTATTTTGTTCTACAACTTGGGAAGTTCTCTTCCTGTATCTTTTTTTGCATCCAGCCAAATAAATAAAACTAATTCTAAGCTGCAATATGATCTATCAAATAACTATGTGATCAAGGGCTATGGAAAATGTTTCTACAGGTTTGTTAAATATATGTGTTCGAGGGTTACATGGAAGTTAGCTAGGGTGTTGAACTGGAGCAGAGAAAGTTGGAAGGGACAGTGGAGGCAATCCATGATAACTTGTTGCATCTCAAGAACAGGTTAACTCGAATGCAATTTCCTTATTCATATCACAACTCTGTTATCATGTTATTTTGGCTTTCGATTACATGATCACTTTTGGTTCTTGTAAACAGGGAAGCGGAGGTGAGGGCTGTGAGCGAGAGGACGAACACTATGATTGCATCGTTCAGTATCATGTCGCTTGGAATTTTCAGTGTAGTTTCTATTTTGCAGTTGTGGCATGTAATATCCCCTATTTAATAGTGTCGTATTATTATTTTTAATTATTTTATTTAGTTTTACTTACCATGTTATTAATTAACTTGATTTATAAATTATTATTACTACTTGTTTTTAGTAGTAGTTGATTATTATTATTGATTATTATTATTATTAGCTATTATTAATTAACAGTATCATTCTTAATTATTTTAATTGTTATTAACATGTTATTATTATTACTAATTATTTTTGTATGTGTATCATGATGACCAAGCCCATTCATTTAAGCCTACCTCTTTATGTCTTTGTTCTATTTTCTTCATTTTAGCAAGCCCATATCCATGCCCCAAGCCCAATAATCTAAACTCAAACCAAGTCCAATACCAAGTCAACCCAAACCCAATAACCAAGCCCATCAATACCCAATCCTTATCTAATAAACCAAGTCGTAAATCTTAACTAATCTAATATCTCATAATCCTAAACATTAACCCTAACTAATCTCCTTCTCCCCTCCATCAGCTCTCCCAGGTCGCCAACCATTTGCCGAGTCCCCCTCTCCATCCATGGCCGCGGCCTGCTCCTCCCTCGCCTGCGAGTACCGCGATAGCAACCCACGTCCATCTCCAAGCCTCCGAACATGCTCCTCCTCCTCCAGCCGCTCCATCTTCTCCGTCGTCGAGTCGTGATCACCATCGCCCTCCCCACCTCGTCGATCAGCCAGTGCACACCCTCCTCCGCCGGTGAGCTGCGTTGTGTCCTCCAACAAACCACATGGCCATCCTCCCTCTTGGCCATCCCTTCTTGCAAGGTGTGGTCACCTTCCATCTCACCCGAGGCCTCCATAGTCAAGACTGCCGGCCGTCCACCTTGCCTCGGTCTTGCTTCACCTCTCCATCATCCCTATTCTCCCCCACCGGCGCATCCACTTTCCCTTCCGCGGAGTGCACCACCACCATGGCCGAGCTATCTCTTTTTCTCACCTGTGAATAGTGCTGAGTTTTCTCTCTCTCTCTCTCTCTATTTCTGTTGGCCAAGAGGCCTTTCACCTTAGTTTTGATGATGACTAACTTATGAAGGTTACTTTACTAATGATCTTATATTTAATAAGTTTCAGTTATTGATCAAGAACTTAGTAGGGAATTAGCTCCAATAAAAGATTCAAAGTCAAATTTTGGAGCTAATACATGATGACTCAAGAGCTCGCGCGTCAAGATCGCATCTAGCACTCGGAAAGAATCAAGGTCATTTGGATTGAGTTTGGATCGAGTCGGCTTGGAAAAGGAGTTTTACAAGAAGACTTCAGTTTGTTTAGTTTAATTTTATTTAGATCTTGTATAAAGATAGACTATTGTTGATATTCTCAAGTTCACACACACAAGTTAAAATAGTTTTTAGTTTCGATTTAACTTGAATTTTCAAGAATACATTTATGATTTTCATGAATAGATAGAATCAAAAGAAGTTTTACATGGTTTATATGTATGGTGAATTCGTCCATATACATTGATAGTTCATCTTGTCTAAAAACCTACTTTGATATTTCTAATTCATGTGTTTCAAGTTTTGTTTTTAAGAAAACTTAGTTTTAAATTTATTGTCAAAAACATAAATATATCTTTTATATGTGTATTGGATTCTATCCATACACTCCATGCTTCAAATTGAGTTTAAATATCATGTTTTTGTATCTTTACTAGTTTTAGAGAAATCGGTTTTTTTATTTCAAAGTTTGGTTTATGAAAAATACGGTTTCCAGTTTAATGCTAAATTTCTTTATCACAAAAATGTTCAAATTGTTTGAAATATGTGTTGAATTTAGTCACACATATTTGTTCTTCAAATATTTATAAGAACTTATTTTTGTGAATTTTATGTGATTTTATGAGATTTTATAGGTATTTAAAACGCCAAATATTTTAACGTATAAACCCTGGTTTGTGCTGCTAACGGCGACCAACTGGTCGACCAACATGCACAGAAGTGCACAGGCTTTACCGATCGACCGCACGGTTGACCCGTCCAGAGAGCTTGCTCTTTGAATCTAACCCCGGTCGACCGGGCGGTCGACCGACTAGAGAGTTCACTCTCTGGTTTTGGCCTCGGTTGACTGGGCGGTCGACCGACAGCGGTTTAACTTGGGGCGGTCGACCGACCGGTCGACCGACAACCCCAACGGTCGTAAATCTGACCGTTGGCGGTCGACCAGGCGGTCGATCGACAGATCATTTCTAACCTGTCCTAGACCTCAACGGCTAGTTTTTCAGACCCTTATAAAAATGGGTCTGTGGGGGCTGTTTCTCCTAAGATTTTCAAGTGCAATTTTTTCCACCTTCTCAAGTGTTTTGAACAAAGTTTTAAAAAGAAGTTTTAGTACCAAAACTTTTATCTTTATTTGTTTCAAAGTTTTTGGAAAATCAAAAGAAAATAAGTTTTGAGAATTTAGTTTTGATCTTCATTTTCATATCTATTTAGAAGTTTTTCCTAAGTATTTTTTTTGTTGTTTCTTTTCCAAAATACTTTATTTTCTCACATACTTGAGCTATTATCTCAAATCTATCTTTAGAATCTTTGTATTGTGAAAAATTATTTGTGAACCTTTGAGATCACCAAGAGAGAGTTTGTGATCATTGGATCACTAAGTTTTAATTTTTTCTTTACTTTGTGTTAGGCTTTGTGTCTTCCTTCTTGTGTAGAGGTGTTTGTGTTTGAGAAAGTGTAGGCTGCCTAAAATTCATTAAAAGACAAGTCATCAAAAAGCAAAACTCCAGACGCAGACGCGAGGGTCGAAACCCGCGTCTCAGCGTCACTGCAGCAGCAAGACGCGAGGGTCGAAACCCGCGTCTCAGCGTCACTGCAGCAGCAAGACGCGAGGGTCGAAACCCGCGTCTCAGCCCCACTGCAGCACCAAGGCGCGAGGGTCGAAACCCGCGTCTCAGCCCCACTGCAGCACCAAGGCGTGAGGATCGAAACCCGCGTCTCAGTATTACTGCAGCACCAAGACGCGAGGGTTGAAACCCGCGTCTCAGTTATAACTACCCTTGTTATGGGGTTAATCACTGCCCACATAATGAGGAAGTTAACCCCTATTATGGAGCATTTTTAGGGGGCACGTTCACCCCTAAAACCTCTATAAATAGCCCCTCTTGTTATTGAGAAGGGGTCGGTTAGTCAGTGGATGAGTTGATCAGATAATTCTGAGAGAAGAGTTTGACTCGTGAGCTGTCACAAGAAAGGAAAGAGAGTTCAACTCTTCAAGTAACTTACTGCGTACAAGCCAATCTTTGCATACAATCTCTTTGAGATTCCTGGTCGATCAAGAGCTGTGTCACTCCATCGACCATCCAAAGAGAAGATCCCTAAGAGTTCTTGACGTTCGCCCGGTCAACGGAAAACAAGATTCACTTTCCATCGCCACCTGAAGAATCCAACATTAAACAAAGGGGAGATTCAAGTCTCAACATCTCCCCTCTCTTGTAAATTGGAGTGTAAATCCATTGTAATCTTTCAATTGATTCAAGGAAACTTTACAAGGAACCCTACATTTCTCCCGTCAAACAAGAGATGGCAACTCCGCTGGGGACTACTTTCTCCACTGACGAGCAAGTGGTGACGCAAGATGACGTCATCTACATGGAGAAAATGGTCGAATCACTCGTCGTGGAATTCGACCAAGTAAAGTAGGAAGAGTTCCTTTCTTCCGACTCCAAGAGCCCAAAGGCCGGTGCCTACCGCAGGGCCTCTACGGGGATTTGCCCTGAAGTCCGCTCTGAGATTCTCTCGGACACAGCTGCTGTGAAGGATGTCGTTGCTAATCGCGTCATGCGTAACACTCGCGTCAATATCTCAGGAGACTCGCGTGGTCAACCTTCCTGATGTCCAGCCAGTTCATTCTCTTCGGGGGTTCCCTTCAACCTCCACGACGTAACCGGAATGCTGAATGACGACAGAGACAACGTGCGCGTCAACTACAAGTTGGAACAACTGGCTGTCCAACAGAGATAGGACGCGAGGTCCAGACCAGCGTCTCCTCTGTACCACATCCGACACATGAAGTCCACGTTTGGAAGCCCAAACGTCAGGTTCACCAGTCTGGCTCTTCTGAAGCCCCACTCCCCAAACGTCGATGCGAAGCTCGCGCACCTTGTCAAGCACAAGAGGCACGCGTCTCTAGACACGGGACCCAGCAGCCCTGCAGCTCTCAAGCGTCTCTGTTCAGGCGCAATAATCAGCAATGCGAAAGCTGCGTCTCTTATCAGCAGAGACGCCAGACTCGCGTTTCGAAGCCACAACGCAAGAACCGCGTCCCAGAACCTTGCAACTCAGCGGCGAGAAGCAAAGATGCCTCCCGCCCTCAGCATTACGAGACCAATCTCTTTGATCCCCCTCCCATGGATCTAAGGGATTATCTGATAAGGAAGAGAAGTGCTAGTCGAATCACTTCGTCATGTTGCTGCGAACGGCTTATCACAATGCTCTCTGAATGCCGTTGCACTTCAGGTGCAAACCAGCAATCTCTAGTTAGACAGCTGACCCTGATTCCCCGATCAGCTAAAAGGAATCGTTCCCACAGGAGGAGGATTTTCTCTGATGCTGAATATCCTGAGCTCACTGCAAACATGACGAGCAGGAGTAGGGGAAAGCAACCTGCTGTCAGCTCCGATGAGTCTGACACCGAGCCGGAAGGAGTATACCGACACACTCGTACCCGGACTGGGGCAATCCCCCCGATTAACTACAATGCCCTGGCCCGGGGCATTGAGGTAAATGACTCGCATTCCGCTATTGCAGAGTTACAAGCTTCAAACTCTTCTATAGAGAAGGAGGCCTTCATATATATATGACAAGCACTCCTGAGGAGACATCTAGGCGCTTGGAGCAGCAAGCCCAGGTCTAGAAGGAACAATTCGAGATGATTCGTGCTCAATAAGAATCTATCGACTCCCTCAAGCAGATGCTCGCACAGCTGCTTGAAGATAAGAGGAAATCAACTGATAAAGCATCCTCTAAAAAGTCTAAAGGCAAACGAAAAGAGGGAGAAAGCTCATCTTCTGTACATATAGAGGAGAAAGAGCAGCCTACTTCTGGTTCGTCTAAATCCTCGTCGCAAGGAAAAGACGACCGAGACCAGGGAAGGGTTCATTCTAGAAGAATGAATCAATTGGAGCAACGTCTTGAGGTTTTTACTAACCGGAAAGGCCTGCAAGAAGCGGGAGTGGTCCGGCCATATCCGACCGAGTGGAACCTTATTCCATACCCTCCCAAGTTCAAGGCTCCGACCCTCCAAGCTTTTGATTGGAAAGGTTCACCGAACCAACGCATCTACTACTTTAAGTCTCAGACAGGGAATGTGGTAGATAACGATGCCATCCTGGCATGTTTGTTCATTGGCACCCTAAAAGAGCTTGCCTTTGAATGATTTATGAAGCTCCCAGAAGGCTCCATTAAGAATTGGGGCGATTTGGAGAAGCTTTTCCTAACGCGCTTCTTTGAAGATGTCTCAGAGGTCACCATGCCTACTCTTTTGGCCACCAAGCAGCGAAAGGGAGAGTTCGTCAAGTCATTCGTAGAAAGATTTCAGAATGTAGCACTCCGATGTCCAAGCGGTATGACCCAGGTCATCCTGGTAGAAACATGCCGTCATAATCTACAAACTTCGCTCCTCGCCCAAATAGGAGTTGCCGAAAGCCGCACCTGAAAATAATTGATCCAACAAGGTGAACAGGCTGAAGAAATTGTCGCCCAGGTTAGGGCAGAAGAAAACAAACCTAGACCTAAAAAGTCGACAAGGCGCGCGCCAGACGCATCTCTCCAAACAAAAAGGAAGGATAACTTGGCGACAGAGACCAAGTCCCCCGTCAAACCTTAACCGGTCAAGGGAAGTGGCTCTTCAAGCCAACTACGCACCAGCAAGCAGTATTCCTTCAAGGACGAACATGTCGACTCGCTCTTCAAGTTACTTAACAAGAGCAATAGACTGAAGCTTTCTGAAGCTAGGCGCCCTGAAGAAGTCGGTAAAACTGATAGTCCCAACTACTATTTGTATCATAGGATACTGGGACACCCCACCAAGAGCTGTTATGTCTTCAAGGACATCCTTCAGGCTCTGATTGACGCAGAGGTATTAAAACTCCGTCCAGAGCAGAAGAAGGTGACAGCCAATATGACGTTATTTCTCCAGTTTGGAAGACAACCTCCAACACCCTCCGGAGTAGTCCCTGTACCAAGAGGAGAGCTGAGAATGGTAAACATAGACCCTCACTTGTAAAGCACCTAGAGGGGGGGTGAATAGGTGTTAATGCTAATCTAATGATCTTATTAAACAAATATGAATAAATGATGCAATGATCACCCAAAACAAGACTAAGAGCCGAATACCTGGTGAAGGGCTCTGAACTCCTTCCTCGTGATTCCTCTAGATAAGAGTTTGAGGTGCGTATTGCAATCTTGTTGTATGAGTAATGATCGACAATATGGCAAGAAATGGAATGAATGCCATGTTGAAGTGCACACAAAATATATCACAAGTTAGAAATAAAATGTTAAAACACAAGTAAGAAATGAAGAGCAATAAAGGATAGCAAAGAAAAGAAATCAATCGCAAACACAAGGTATTTGTCTCGAGGTTCGAGCCACCGCTCTACTCCCCGCCTTCACCGCCGTGAAGGGTTTCCACTATATCCACCGAGGATTACAAGGTCTACCGAAGACTGGAGTACCGAACTCCACCAATTACAAGAGGTCTACCGAAGACCGGAGTACCGAACTCCATTAATCCAATCCTCTACCGAAGAGGACTCACAAAGCAAGAAGAACAAGTAACCAAGTGATCAAACAAGGGATCACAAACTTCTCTTTACAACTTCCTTATAGAGTGAGGAGGGTTTTTGGCTCAAGAAGTGTAGTGAGAAAAACAAACTCAGTTGTAAATGAAAGTAGTTGGAAAACATAACTGAAAACACTAGCCAAGAATGCTTAAAAGGAATTGAGAGCTTTTGAAACACTTTTCTTTCTTTTGAAACTTGAAAACAAAGGGTATTTTCTTATATTTTGTAAAAGACCCATCCCCTCTATTTATAGGGAATGGAGGAGGTCTAAACATGATTAAAACTTGGTAATAGGTTCAGAGAATAGCCCTCAAAGTTTCAGAAAAAACTGACACTCAAATCCCAATCAAATCCCAGAAAATCAGAAAATCAGAAACTAGCTGTTGGCGGCTGGAGACAGCTGTCGGTCGACCGGCAGTCCAATTGGCAACTAGCCGTTGGACTCGGTCGACCGGTCAGTCGACGGACGCCAAAGGGGAAAAACATTTTGAGCTATCGGTCGACCGACTTGGTCGACCGTCCAAAAACAGAGAGCAAGCTGCTTTCAGTCGGCGGACGGGTCGGTCGACCGACAGACATGCACAAAACGTGCATGCCCTGGACACAAGACACGGTCGACCAGTCGGTCGACCGGCCAAGCCTGGAAAGGATCCGGTCGACCAGCCCGGTCGACCGCCAAACCTGAAACAGTATTTGATATGGGATATTTTCTGAACTTTGGAAATTTTTTCAAATAAAATTTGTAGGGAAATATGGCTAAGTATCATGCTGAAGAGATAGGTATACATGATATAAACAAGATATAAGATTTATAGAAAATTTAGTCATGTATAGAAATCAAATCATGAACTTAAAACAAAAATCAAAAATAAAAACCGTATTTTGGAAAAAGTGTGTGTGTTCTTGAGCCAATCTAACCCAACCTCAAACTTTAACAAACTAAGTCTTACATAGGTTCTAGGTGACTACAAAGTCTTCAAGTGGGCTTCTTCATGATCTTGAGAAGCTTGGTATATTCTTTGAATAGCTTGATATGATGAACCCGAAAATGAACCGACTTGAGTCAAAACGATCTTCCTTTAGGAAAGAGCACTCCATAAATCCTTAGAACCCTGAAACATACTTAAACACTAAACATGATTAGTACAAATAACTATATTGTTTTGTAATCATCAAAACTCAATAAAACGGGTGATTGTAACCTTGGGCCAACACTCACCAGCAGCAAAAGAAGGGCCTTGTACCTGTTCCTACACCTCAGGGGGAGGTCATGTGGGTTCATCCCGATCTTGTGGACGACCAGCAATGGACCACTGTGACCAGCAGAAAGTCCAAAGGCAAAGCTAAAGCTTCATCCTGTAATGTGGTATGTGTCTCTTCTCAGGAAGCGGAGACTGATGTTCCCTCGCTGACTGATTCAAAAGAAGAGACGATAGCTCTGGCCACAGAACCCAACCAACTTGTGGCAGAAAACCCGTTTGGGTCAGTCATATTTGAAAAAAATATGACGAAATAGCGGCAACTCCTCCAAAACCCGCTATGGAGCCAGCCAAGCCCTCCACAAAGCCACCCGTGGAGAGACAGAAAGAGCTTCAGTTTTTCAAAGTTCTCTCAAAAGACATCACGGAAGGATCCACAAAACCTTATCGCTTTGATGTCCTGACTCAACTGGCCAATATCCCAGCCCGAATCACTCTTTATGAGCTCCTCAGGCTATCGAAGTCAACCATAGAAGCTTTGCAAGAGGCCCTAGCTAATGCTGAGGTGTTCATGACCCAGGTGCCGATTCGGCCACAGGAGGAAGATTTAGAAGATTGCCTCCATGCCTCCCCAAATGCTCCCTACATCACCTTCACAGCAGATGATATGCAGGTCAAAGGGAAACACGATCGGCCCCTGTACTTCACAGGGTATATTGGTTCATCTGAAGTAAGTCACATTCAGGTGGATCCCGGGTCCGCATTGAGCATTATGCCTCGCCGGGTTATGCAACATTTAGGGATTCCTACTCACCATTTGAGCGCTACCCAGACTACCATTTATGGGTTCAATGCCAATGGTACCCGCCCAATAGGAAAGATCAAGCTCAAATGCCAGATCGGGGACCTAAAGTCAGAAATGACATGCTACGTAATCGATGCCGACACTTCCTACAATCTGCTGCTGGGACGACCATGGATTCATCGTAATTCTATCATTCCCTCCACTCTCCACCAAGTCATGAAATACATCGATAGAAGTGGAAAGGTGCGAACGTTGATTGCCGAAAGGCATCCGTTCAAGGGAGTCGAGAATTATTTCATAAATTCCCTCCTATATCAGGACTCTGTGGAAACAGACGAAATCCCACAACCAGAGGAACCAGACTCTGGTAATGAAGCTGACACAGAGCTGGAAAAGAAGAGTGCATGTGGGAACTGGATCCACTTGTAACGAGCATTAATAAGCTCGATGTTGATAACACCACCGATGATGTAGGTGGATGGTATATTAATGAAGAATTAGATTTGGCTTATTTCTTTGTGTTCGCTTCTGATTCAGTGCCGTCAGACACTAGTACCGAAGTGGATGATGACCTCTGGTCGGCAACGGATGCTTTGACATCATTGCATGTACCACTGAAGTCGTCCTTCGAAACATACCAAGATGCCGGTAATGCGCAAGAATCAATATTCATGGTTCCAGCAAGATGGAAAGGCCAAAAACCAATTCTTTTCAGACGAATTAAATCCGAACCGATGTCCCGTGAAGAATCATAAAGCGAGAAGGAACCCCTTCAGTTCGGTCATTATGAGCCAAATGCACTGAGAATGATGGAAAGCATGGGGTATGAACTGACAAACGGCCCAGGGTTGAATTTCGGCAAAGGAAGGAGAACACTACTCCGATCTTTTGTGCCAAAAGGGAAATCCCCTGATTATTATCATCAGACTCGTAGGGGGTTGGGCTATGTGTCAACTCCGATCCTATCAGCCTCTGGCTCTGGAGAGTCATTATGCCACGATTACTCTCCAGGCACGGCATCGTGGGAGTCAGATGTTAGTGTCGGCAACATCTTCAGAGAACTTTCAGTGAATATGGTTTCAATAAGCCACCTGGAAGACGGAGATGAAGAGATGATCCAATCCGATCCAGATCCTTGGATCAAACACTTAAATGCTCTTTGGGATACTCGCTTTGAACAGCGCGAGCCACCCACAGAAGATAAGGTTATTCAGATTAACCTAGGAGATGAGGCTAATCCTAAGCCCATCTTTATAAGCGAAAGCCTGTCGCCCTCTGAGAAAAAGGATTTAATATCTCTTGTACAAGAATATATAGACGTCTTCGCCTGGAATTATGAGGACATGCCTGGACTTGATCCTCGAGTGGCTATGCATCGCCTCAACATTAATACGGACGTAAAGCCTGTCAAACAACAGCGACGGTTCCATCCAGAAGTAATGGAGGCAATTCAATCAGAAGTCAGAAAGCTTATAGACTCTGGCTTCATTAGGGAAGAACAACATCCTGATTTGGTAGCCAACATCGTCCCCGTTGCTAAAAAGAACGGAAAGATCCGGATCTGCATTGATTTTCGTGATCTAAACGAGGCCTGTCCCAAGGACGAATTCCCACTTCCAATCACAGATGTCATGATTGACAATACGTGTGGATTCGAGCGAATGTCCTTCATGGATGGATTTTCAGGATATAATCAAATCAAAATGTATCCTGACGACGAAAAACATACCTCTTTCAGGACACCACTGGGGGTATACTGTTACACTGTCATGCCCTTCGGACTAAAGAATGCGGGGGCGACATATCAAAGGGCTATGAATGTCATTTTCCATGAACACATGCGCAAAACGGTGGAATGCTATGTTGACGACATTGCAGTAAAAAGCCGCGCTAGAGGTGATCATATAACTGATTTAAAAGTTGTCTTTGACATCATGCGGGCCCATCAATTGAAGATGAACCCCACCAAATCCTTCCTGGGGGTAGCCAGTGGCAAATTCCTAGGATTCGTCGTAACCTCCACGGGGATTCATTTGGATCCGGAAAAGGTTCGCGCTATCCAGGAAATGCAACCTCCAAGGAACCTCAAAGAGCTCAGGGGATTGCAAGGATGATTGGCGTACATCCGAAGGTTCATCTCAAATCTCTCCGGAAGATGCCAACCCTTTGCCAAATTAATGAAGAAGGGCGTTTCGTTCATTTGGGACAATGCTTGCTAGCAAGCATTTGAGAAAATCAAACAGTACCTCACACAACCACCAGTCCTTGCAGCTCCGGCGTCTAGAAAACCTTTCCTGATATACGTCCGGGCAATGGATCATTCTTTAGGAGCTTTACTAGCCCAGAACGACGATCAAGGACGAGAGCAAGCGATCTACTATTTGAGTAGAACAATGATCGGGGCTGAACATCGGTACAAGCCGATCGAAAAAGAATGTTTGGCATTGGTGTTCGCTGTTCAGAAAATGCGACACTATTTGGTACGCCAAACTATAAATGTCATATCAAAAGTCAACCCCTTGAGGTTACTCATGACAAAGCCGTCATCGTTAAACGGCCGGCTGGCAAAATGTGCCATATTGCTATCCCAATATGAAATGCACTTTTTACCACAAAAAGCTGTGAAGGGACAAGCGGTGGCGGATTTCCTGGCTGAGCATCCAGATCCGAGGGCAGCCAAACTTTACGAGGATCTCTCAGATGAGGTCGTTGAAGACTGCTTGACCCAGACATCTTTCGAAAGGCAAGTTGGCAACTTTTCTTTGACGGTGCATCGAGAACAAGCCCAAAATGACATATATTAGCGGGAGTAGGGGTAGTACTCGTATCCCCATAGAACTATGTGATTCCTCAAGCCGTCTCATTAACTGAGCCTTGTTCCAACAATGTAGCAGAGTACAATGCCCTCTTGATTGGGATGCAACTCGCCGATGAGATTGGCGTTAAAAATCTCGAGGCATATGGTGACTCTAAACTTATCGTTAACCAAGTTCGCAGGGAGTACGAAGTCAGACATGAAGATCTAGTACCCTATTACAACGCAACTGTCCACATGGCCGAGAGGTTTACAAACTTCTACATTGACCATGTACCACGCAAGCAAAATACGCATGCAGATGTACTGGCGTCTCTCGCTGCCTCCTTAGCTCTTCCAGCTAGAGTAGTAGAGAAAATATTTGTCCATAGCCACGACTTATATTGCCCGAGAATTGTTCTTGAGGACTACCAGGAGCAGCGGGAGATTGTCAAGACAAAGAAGCTCTTGAGTCGTCAACCGGTCCAGATCTTAGAGACTGGCGATTTCTTTACATTGACTATGTCTTGTATGTGATTGGTCACTAATGTTGCATATTTAATATCATATTTTCATACCTATTTTAGAATAAAACTTTGCATTGTCTTAATTAATTGCTTAATTTATTTGCAGGCCCATTCTTTAAGGAGATGAAGAGAAATGAGCCCAAAGCCCACCAAAATTCTGAATTAAATCAGAATTAATTCACACTTACTAAATCAGAGAAAAATCAAGAGGTTGAAAACTGGTTGAGAAGAATCCTCTCAGAATCGATCGGTTAAAGCAAAGATCAAGGGATGAGATGAAGCAAGTTTAATTCTGATTCTGACTGGATACATTTTAGTATTCGAATCATAACTTTTGTTACAGAATCTCAATTCTGATGATTCAAGATGATCCAGAAATCAGACTTACAGAGCTACAACTCTTATGTTGATCATTATCTCTAATTCTGTTATTTGATAAGTGATATTCAGCAATCAATATGCCAACAAACTGCAGATCAGAACTGAATATCCACCTCAAATCAAGTTTGAAGATAAGGGGAGTTCAAAATTGCTAGATTTACTTATCTTCACACTCCTCTACCCTCTCCATTTCTCCTATAAATACCTTCACTCAAAGGCAAAAGGGACGACCATGCAGAGATAGGAATTTAGCCTAGTTTTCATTTCTTAGTTTAGGTTTTTAGTCTTTCTTTTCATGTAATTTTAGTTTTCATTTATGTAATTCAGAGGAGATCGACTTTCATCGAAGAACAAGACTGAAGCTAGAGCTGGAGTGACACGGTGTAAGAGTTATTTCTTTTCTTTGATTGTAATGAAATCAAATCGATGTTCTTTTTGTGTATGTACTTCTTTTTAGTCTTCTTCTTCTTCTTTTCTATTTTACCTTTCTTTTTGGTACAACTGTCTTCCAAGTGAGTCTAAAAGCATCGAAAGAGCCTTGCCTTTGCGAGTGCCACCGATAGCTCATGACGATGGAATTGTGAGTCTCTCTGTATCATTTCATGCTTGCGTATCTTGATGATGTAATGTGGAAGAGACCAACATTCGACTCTTATGGGCTATGCGCTGCTTGCCTCCAATTCAAGGTAACATCGAAGCTAAAAACTCAAGATAAGCTTTTGGTGAAAAGAAGGTAAGTAACTCTTTTATTTATTTCTTTCATTTTCATAAATTAAATCACCATCTCTTCAAAATCACTCTTTTTTTCTCCACTTCATTTGTACATATTCGCTTCATTATGTTCTGATTTTTTCCACCTTCTTCATCTTTCACTTTCTCTCTAATTTTAACATAATTCTTTTTCCTTTTCTTAACTTAAAAACAGAGAAGAATCTTCGCTTTTCTTCTTAACGATTTCAATAAAGAACTGTAACGCTTCCATCGCAAACCCTCCTTGTGGATCACGACCCGCATAGCCACTTGCTATAGTGGAAGAATTGAGCATTTGCACATTTTTTATTCTTAAACCTAATGTTCTATAATTTGTGTGCAGGGTTAGCCTCAATCAGTATGGTATCCTGCATGAGGACACTAAGGAAGCGGCCGCCATTAGATGGAAAGCTCCCAAATTCTACTATAATGCGATCACACGAACATTGTATCGTTGATCGCATGACGGGATCTTGCTTCGCTGCCTATCGCAAAAAGAGGCACAGGAGGTATTGAAAGAAGCCCATGACGGTATGTGTGGAGCTCACCAACCTGGCCCAAAACTTGGGGATCGACTCCAAAGGTTGGGATATTATTGGCCTAAGATGATCTCTGACGCTATCACTTATGCCAAAAGATGTCACGCCTGCCAAACACATGGTGATTTCATCCATCAAGCCCCAGGGTACCTTCACTCTACGACTTCTACTTGGCCATTTGAGATGTGGGGCATGGATGTAGTTGGCCCTATCAGCCCACCATCATCAAAAGGACATCGGTTTATTTTAGCCATAACTGACTACTTCTCCAAATGGGTTGAGGCCATTCCTTTGAAGGAGGTAAAGTCATCTGATGTGATCAAGTTCGTCAAACATCATGTCATTTACCATTTTGGTGTACCTCGGTGAATCGTCCATGACAATGGACCCCAGTTCATCAGTCAGGCTTTCCAGAGGTTCTGCGCTAAGTACAGAATCCAAAGTGTGTCCTCAACGGCATACTACCCCGCCGCTAATGGTCTCGCAGAAGCTTTCAACAAGACCATTGGCAAGCTTATCAAGAAATTCGTCTCGAAAAGTCAGCGTGACTGGGACGACAAGTTAGGTGAATGCTTATGGGCCTATTGCACAATTGTTCGAACCCCAACTAAAGCTACGCCATTTTCTTTGGTATATGGGTGTGAAGCCGTGCTTCCACTAGAAATCCCAATCCCATCTCTACGCATCGCCTTGACAGCGGAGATGACAAAGGAAGAGAAGCATCGACAGCGACTCCAAGAATTGGAGGCCTTAGATAATAAACGTCTGCAGGCCCAATAGCAAATCGAGCTCTATCAAGCCGGATTACCAGAGCCTTCAACAAGAAAGTTAAAGTGCGAACTTTCAAGAAAGGTGACCTTGTCTTAGCCGTCAGAAGACCTATGGTGATGACGCATAAGACAAAAGGAAAATTTCAACCCAAATAGGAAGGGCCATTTGTAGTAGAGTCAGTCTACTCAAATGGATCATATCGCCTCATAACTTCAAATGGAGATACACTAATGATGCCGAACAATGGCAGGTTCCTGAAGAAGTACTATCCTTAATAGTACTCTCCCGCCGATCAAGTTAAAATTACACCTCTGATCAAAGCTCCAGATCCAAGAAAAGTTTCTTTCCTTCATTAGGTCACACCACAGTAGATCGGTGACAAACTAATCGGGCACTGACTGTACCATGATGCATGATGTAAATATTGATAAAGAAACGAAAGGCGAAACTGGGGTTCTAATATTCTTGTTTTCATTATCGTCCGAAGCCTCCGACGGCTAAGGATAGAGGAAAATATTGGCTTCTAAGCCCAACATAAGTCTTCGATAACTCACCATGCTGAGGGGAATAGCATGGCTAGCCCAACTCAAATGGTAGTTGGTAAAGGCACCTCAAATCCATTGATAGTTGAGGATTTGCTAAAAATCCTAAGTGGGCTAGTTCCACTCTCTCCTCTAAAATCCCTTACCAATTCTCATACACAGAATGGTAGGTCTACAAAATACAATCACTGCTACGTTAACACTATACCTCTAGTAATGAAAATTTTTAATACTCCCCATCGAGTACAAACCTTACTTTGTCAACCCTTTATGGAGTAACAAGCCTTCAAATTTGTCAGGTTAACACTATACCTCTGGCACTTCAAACTTCACTTGTCATTCTCATCAGTAGAATGGCAGGTCCTCAAATTGCTCTTATCATGAGTCAATTGCTGTCAAGTTAATACCACACCTCTGATAAATTACTGTTAAGTTTAACATTACACTTCTAACAGTAATCAAGTTGCTGCCAAGTTTAATATTCTATCTCTGACAGTCGTTTTCCATCAGACTTTCATATCGAAGCTGAAATAAATGATCTTAAGTTTAACACCACATCTCTAGCGCCAAGTTATTGCTAAGTTTAACAATACACTTAAGGACATGACTTTCCCTCGGACTTCCTTGTTAAAGTCGAGATGACCAATGCCAAGTTTAAAATTATACCTCTAGCATTGCCCTCGCTGCCAAGTTAAACATTACACCTATGACAGTGATACTTTCAGTTTTCCCAAATGAAGCTGGAACACTCTTGAGTTAAGTTAATATCACACCTCTGATTCATACCCTTATCAAGTTAACATCACACTTCTGACAAGATTATATTCAACCCGTTAAGTTAATATCACACCTCTAATGGTGAAGATTTTCCTAGATTCCCCGCGAATCTAGTCTCACTTGGTATTCTCATCAACAGAGTAACAAGTCCACGCAAAAATATTGTTAGGTTAACATTACACCGTTAACAGTGTTTTTCATTAAATCCCCAGCTAGTCTTAATCAAGTTAACTCCAAACCTCTGATGAAAACTCATCCTCCCTGGGGGTACAAATTCCACCTATCACTCTCCTTTATAGATTGGCAGTTTCACAAAATTTTTGTCAAGTTAATATCACACCTCTGACAGCATTGTTGAATTTCCTGAAATAGGACTTTTCTACGAACTTTGACTCGTTAAGATTATTATCATATTTTTAGCAAGTCAAAGATCCTTTACTTCTATTCGTCCGAATTGCAATACAGAAAAAGGAGTTCAAGACAATAGAAGGAAAAAAAAAAGTGTCGCTTTTTTTATATCCAACATATGAAAGTGATACAAAACGCTCTCTTATATAAGAAGATTGAGTGTTACAATAAAGGAGTACAAAGAAGTCCCTCTCTCTCAGTAAAAGGTTGCACTTACTCCTTGAAGCATGCTTACCACTCCAAGTACAAGACGCTTGGTAAGGCGCCAAAGAAGGGCCGTGATGACGATCGGAAGCTGATTACATCATCATGCATGACCTAAACATCAAAGGAATCCATCGTTGACCAAGAACAATGGTGTTTCTTGAGGTCAAAATGCAGCAGAACCTTCTGACCAACTGGTGCAGGCCATGATCCTTCGTTGATGAACATCTCTACCACCAGAAAGTCATCTAATGAATATGGACTTTTCATCGATGTCACTTCTGGGGTAAGATTGGTGAAGGGAGGATTCGAGACCTTACAGGTGACGTCCTGCAAGAGGACCATACCCACCACCATATCCACGGCCATACCCACTGTGACCATGGCAGACACTGAAGCATGACTTGTGCATCGTGTCCAATGAGGTCTCAAATCCTCGTCTCCCGCAGACAGGGGCCATGACTTCTTCTCCAATGGTCGACCGTCGAACAAGTTTGCTGGCCGATATATTCTCCCAAGGGCCCAGCGAATATGCGAAAGAATGATTGAGGCTACCTGCGAGAAGTAAAAACTAGGAGATTAGAGTTCTGAAACAAAAAGATTGAAGAACAGACGCGGCTATAACTGTGGTCTTCAAACGCGGGAAAAACCCACGCAGAAAGTCAAAACTCTGTTGCGACAGAAACAGACGCGATCAAAGTGGTGGACTTCGCGTACACACAGACTTGAACGCAGTCTAATTTTTAAGACCTGCATCTAAAGTATAAAGACACGAAGGGAACCAGACGTGAAAATTGCCACATCCTTGTTTAAGAAGCAAGGGTTGCTACATTCTAAGTCTGAAGCCTTCGGCCTGAGTTAAAATTCTTCTAAGTCAACAACCTCAAACGCAGAGCCCTGTACGTAAAGCTCGCGTCTCACGGTCTAGATGCAGAGGTCATCAAAACCTGCGTCTTGTCTATCGACTCAAGAACCCCGCCTGAAGATCAAACACGAGCATGAGCCCGCGTTGGCAGTTCACATTCAAAAGTGATTTAAGAGTTAAAAGAACTCTGTAAGCCCCTTTAATGGTGGAAACCAAGTCTGATGGTTTTAAATACCTGAAATAGGGGATTCCTGTATGGAGGAACCACCCATTTGGGTCTCAGGAACGATGGCCTTGGAAGGCGAAGCAGCATGCTTAGCCTTTGGTGCCATTGCGACCGTGGAATCGGTGTTGGGAATGAAAGAAACGAGAAGAACAAAAAAGCTTCAAGCTTTCTTAACCCTAAAAGGTTCAAATGAAGAAGAAGAGTCTGATGATGACTCTTGAAAGACTGTTGCCTTTTATAGGCACAGTGATTCGCAGAGATACGTGGCGCTTGGCTCGACGCCTAATCTCTGCCTGATGCGTGGAAAGCGTATTAAATGCAGCGCGAAGTTCGCGCTTCAAAAAGAAAGATGTCCCCTCAATTCTACAGGACACGTGGCCACGCACTCACAGCACGGATTCGCATTCAACAACTGCGTCTTCATTCCAAAAGACGCGTCCCTCTGAAGGTCGCATCTTTTCAACTAGGCCAAAGTCGCGTCTACTTCACAGAGCGAAAGCCGTGTCTTCATCCCAAAAGGCGCGTCCCTCCGAAGATTGCACCTCTTCAACTAGCCCAAAGTCGCGTCTACATCATGAAGCAACACCCGCGTCTTTAAAGCAGTTTAACCTCTGCGTCCATAGGACTTGCATTCAGTCCTTACTTTGCAATTCAATTTAACAGTATACTGACACAAGCAGATGACTGTTCACCCCTGGTGTAAAGTACATCAATGACAAACCCAGAGCATCGGGAAGGTTTAGACTGGGTATCTAGACACTCGCCACGATCATTTTGATGGCTTCAAAAAGTTCAACAGTACACTCATGAAGGCCATACTTCAAACAAGATCAAGCTCGGAGTATTGTCAGTCCAATCATGAGAAGGGTGAATTCAGCTTGAGTCCAAAGTATTTCGAAATCCGTCCCAGCCAACCGCGGAATATCGAAAACTTTGGAGGGGGTTCTGTAGGCTGCCTAAAAATCATTAAAAGACAAGTCATCAAAAAGCAGAACTCCAGACACAGGGCTAGTCTCAGCATCACTGCAGCAGTAAGACGCGAGGGTCGAAACTCGCGTCTTAGCGTCACTGCAGTAGTAAGACGCGAGGGTCGAAACCCGCGTCTCAGCATCACTGCAGTACCAAGGCGCGAGGGTCGAAACCCGCGTCTCAGCCCCACTGCAGCTCCAAGGCGCGAGGGTCGAAACCCGCGTCTCAGCCCCACTGCAGGACCAAGGCGCGAGGGTCGAAACCCGCGTCTCAGTATTACTGCAGCACCAAGACGCGAGGGTCGAAACCCGCGTCTCAGTTATAACTGCCCTCGTTATGGGGCCAATCACTGCCCACATAATGAGGAATTTAACCCCTATTATGGAGCATTTTTAGGGGGCACGTTCACCCCTAAAACCTCTATAAATAGCCCCGCTTGTTATTGAGAAGGGGTCGGTTAGTCAGTGGGTGAGTTCATCAGATAATTCTGAGAGAAGAGTTTGACTCGTGAGCTGCCATAAGAAAGGAAAGAGAGTTCAACTCTTCACGCAACATGCTGTGTACAAGCCAATCTTTGCATACAATCTCTTTGAGATTCCTGGTCGATAAGGAGCTGTGTCACTCCATCGACCATCCAAAGAGAAGATCCCCAAGAGTTCTTGACGTTCGCCCGGTCAATGAAAAAAAAGATTCACTTTCCATCGCCACCTGAAGAACCCAGCATTAAACAAAGGGGAGATTCAAGTCTCAACATCTTCCCTCTCTTGTAATTGGAGTGTAAACCCATTGTAATCTTTCAATTGATTCAAGGAAACTTTACAAGGAACCCTACATTTCTCCCGTCAAACAGAAAGTAGTTGTGAACTCCCAGTGTTGAGTTATAATTTCTCAATGGAGATCTTTTTGTGGAAGGTCCTGTTTGGACATAGTGAAAATTCTTCTGTGTGAAGGCGAGGATGTAAAGTAGTGGCTCGAACCTCGAAATATATCTTTGTGTTTGTGTTTGTGTTTGATCCACTATCTCTCAACTCTATCTCTCTTTATATCTTTCATTGTAATTTATTGTTCATATTCATATACATGCTAGATATTATTTGTGTGCCCACACTTGTATTGAATCAAGAGAGATTCTCAACTCTTAATCTAGAGAAATCTAGAGGAGTAGTTCTAGAGCCCTTCACGGAAAATTTGGGCTCACTCTTGGTTACACATAGTGTTTCAACAAATTAATTTTAATTCCGCATCATTTGCACTAGATTAACTAGTATACTTATTCACCCCCCTCTAGGTGCACTTTCAATTGGTATCAGAGGCCCGCTCATGATATTCAGTTTAACTACCTAGAAGTGTGATCCTTTGATTACTAATCTAGTCATTTGCATTGCACACATATAGTTTGCACTCATGAATTTCTTTGTCCCTCCCATATATGATGTTTCCAACATCGATATGTAGAAGTTTAAGATGAGTGCCTATCTTAAAACCCTAAGATTGCATGTCTATCTTGCCACTAACAAGAAATTATATTTTGATAATGACAAGTATTTAGGGGCTAATGCACAAGTCATAGATGCGTTTAAGCTAACATTAAGTAAGAACATCTCTCTATTTTTTCTCATTGTGATTCCGCTTTTTCAGTTTGGAACACATTGACCTCTCCCAAGCAACAAATGACAAACCATATGGAGAAGGAACCAAGAAGGGATGAATCCGAGCATACATGCTACATGGTCCAAGGGAATGACTCCCTTGAGGTAAATTTGTAACACCCGGCTCCGGAATACGTACTTATTTGCGTATTCGTATTTTTCGATCATATTTTTTTGATTTACTTCCTGTATTTATTTTGTGTTATGAGTTATTTATATGAATGTTTTGCCTTGGATCTGGATTCGTGAACTCGGAGTCAACCCTTGTCTGAACCAGGAGCCCGATCCTAGGGTATAGCTTGATTTGGTCTTTCTGCTATTCTGATTTGACCGATTTCAGTTCCAAATATCATTTTTCAATATTCTAGATTTTTCATGATTTTTTGAAATTTTCTAGAATTAAGTTGTAAATCTTCAAAACTAGGGTCGACCAATACCGCTGCTCGATTCTCAGATTTTTAATTTACAAAAGGAGTTAAAATTCTAAATGTCTTTCCTATAACTTCTTAAAATCACATTTTCTATCTAAATACTTTTTCTGAGAATTTTCTAAATTTATCAAAATTCCTCTGGATTTGGTGCCGGCTAGTGTCACTGGTTGATTCCAAGAATTTTAGTTTACAATTGGAATTAAATTTCTGGATTCCGCTTTCATATTTCTTCTTATAATTATATTTTCTCCATTTAAGAATTTTCTGAGATTTTTCAGATTTTATCAAAATCCGGCCGACCCGGTATAGACCAGTATTGACTATTGACTTCAGGATTTTTATTTTAAAAATGGGATAGAATTTCTAAAAACTGATTTCACCAAAAATCTTTAAATAATATTTATTATTTTTGAGAATTTTTGGGAAGCTTTCCAAGGTACTTAATTTTTTAGACTTTTTCGGAGTTTTCGGTGTTTTCCCAGATACCGTAATTTTATCTAGATATTTTACTTTTCTCTTTTTTCATTTCTCTCTCCTCACCAGGCGCGGGGCTCACCTAACATGAATTCAATTTTAATACAGAGATCATCTCCATTCTGCATTTAATGCTTATGTCCAGCAAGACCAATTCTAAATCTTATCAACCATGCTTTCTTGTCTTTTCTGACCAACGCAATCTCTCGTTTTTCCTCCTAGACACGGATCTTATCTCCGCGTCTAACTCTATTTTGCCTTGATGCGAATTTCATTTCATGGAGACGCAAGTCTCATGGGATGAAAGGTATGGCATTGGCACACTTGTAATAATCTAAACAATCCCCTTATATATATATATATATATATATATATATATATATATATATATATATATATATATATATATATATATATATATATATATATATATATATATATATATATATACCCCACTTCTTTCTCTCTCTCATTTTCTTTCTTTTCTTCTTCATCTCCAATAGCAACGAAATGGCAGCCCATAACACAGCCCCTTGCCTTCCCATGGCCGGCTACCTTCTCCCATTTCTCCACCACCATTCCACCCTCCAACTCCACCACCATCTCCGCCACCAACTCCTCCATCATTCCCTCCATCTCCTTCTCCATTCTAGCTACAACAAACAACAACAATACCACCATATTCCTCTCTTTCCTCCATCATGAACCCCTACCTCCAAAACTTCACCACCATTTTCACCACCACCTACACCACCTTAGCCACCACCAATCACGCCATCCTCTCCTCCTCGGCGTACTCTTTCCAGTGGGGTATAACTTCATTCTCCAAAACACCATTTTCAAAACTCCAAATTTTCCAAATGAACTACACTTACACGCCCCCCAATTTGCTTGGGCTTGGGCATGGGCTACCGGATTCCGGCCGTCTCCGGCCACCTCCGGCCGCCGCCGGCGACCACCGGCCATGGCCGGCTACCATCCTCCTTTTCCCTTTTCATTCCTTCCTTCTTTCTTTCTTTCTTTTCTTTTTCCATTCCTTTCCTTTTTCTTTCATTCTCTGTTTTCCCCTCATCCTTGCGTCTTCCCTTTTTTCCTTAAAACCTGCGCCCCTCTCTCCCCCCATCCATGCGTCTCTCATTTCCTCATCTCCCTGTCTCCCTCTTTCTCTCTGTAAATTGCCGACGCGGATCTCACCCCGCATCCAAGCAATTCCTTAATGCGATCTTCGCGTTCTTGACATTTGTATAATGCGGCCTTCGTTTTATCGACACGACGCGGAGCTCATGCCCGCGTCTATGTCCTTCTCGTGTCAACATGACGCGGAGCTCATGCCCGCGTCTGTGTTCTTCTCGTGTTAACGGACGCGGAACCCACGTCCGCGTCCGCGTTCTTCTCGTGTTATAACTTAAACACGGGTCTCGAACCTCGCGCTTGTGGCATCTACGCGACGCGACTCCCGCGTCTGTGACCCCCGCGTCTCACTCTCAAACCCACGTCCCCTTGTACAAACTCTCTTTCCCTGTACACTCTCTCTCTCCATGAACTTCTCTCTAGCTCTCACTTTCTCTCTGCTCTCTCTCTCATTCTCTTTCTCTCTCTTGATTTTCTCCTCTCTCTATCACTTTTTCTTTAACGCGTTTACGCGTTGGTTACCTGAATTCTGAAGATCGGGGATTTCACTGTGTTTTCTAAAGACTTAGGCGAGTGTTCTCGCTTTCCTCTTGGCTTTTTCGCTTTGTCGGATCGACTTAGTTACCTTATGTATTTGTATCTGAAACTAACACTTCTCTGCAGTTACCTTAACCATAGGGTACAACCTTTGAGGTTTAAAGTCCTCTGGACTTTCCCTATGCTACGCCTGGTAGGCGGACCTAGCGTCAACACTTTACCGCTTACTCCGTTTGAGTATAGTTACCCCGTGAGCATGGCTTTCCCGTGAGCGATAGTATGGCGTTCCTACGCTTACTGCGACACGTGTGTCTAGCTACACTACGAGCGGTAACCTCACCGAGCGTGATAGCATTTAGCGTTGTACATTAATTTCGCTCCAGCTCCGCTTAGCCCTCATGGATGTTTGCTTGCCTACTGAATTACATGTCTACTAGTTTATCGATTCTTCTATTTATAGTTGTGAAGAGTTTGAAATCTTGCTTATACTATTTCTCCTAGAACTGTATGGTTTTTCGGTATTTGTACAGTCATGTAGATCGTACTATTTTCTTGTAACGCTTGACATGCTTTCACCTGATGTGCTAACATATACTATGTTGTCCCTTGTCACCTGCCTGAGATCGCCTCATGTCATGTTACCAACTGACACCCTACGTGCTACTACTTGACACTTACTTCTTGCTATGATATGACTTATCACCTGCCTCTAAACATACTAATGCTTGACCTGTGATTATCACATTTACGGGAATATTATACTTGTTATCCTGCAGTATATATACAGTGACCTGAATCTATAGTACTCATGTACTCTCAAATTCCTGATCATGTCTTGCACCTGCTATCCCGTAAATTGATATTACATAATAAATCATAAAAAAAAGGAACAACTTGCATCGGGTCGGGGGGAAACTTGCGGCTATCAATATATGTTCGTGTTTACAGTGGTACTAGGCATGTTGTGCAACTAAAACTTCCGGTCTGACCTGTGGGCCTCCAGGCGACCGAGGGAAGTGCTGGCTCCCTCCTTCCTGGTGCTATCTTGATAAAGGGCATTCTATAAGACCCTCCTGTAGGCCTTGCGGCTGGTTTCATACACCAGCAATGGAACGTCCTGGACCGTGGTCTCGGGCATGTACGGGACCCACTGTAAACATTGTTCGTTGATACCCCCGTTGGTTTCCAATAACAACCTTGCTTTACTCAGATGTGGATATGTGTGCGCTGGGACGCTAGTTCACATATCTAAACATCAGGGTAAGATGAGTAATAATAATAATAATAAAAGATGCCAGCTATGAATTTATAATATGTCTCACCATGTTTGCTTGTATCGGATTTTACTTCGGATTTTCAGTTTTATGATCATTATACTATACCTGTTCACATCCTGCCTTTCTACTTGTGTTCTATCCCACCTGTCTCCTGCTCTTATCTGATCATACTATGAGTCTTCCCTGCTTGATATCATATGCTGTATATCTACTTGCTCTTGCATGCTTGTGCCTACGACATGGTTTTCACGTTTATGATCCAGATTTATCGATACACGTGTGTTTATCTATGCTCGCCATCTGGCTTCCACATCATCACTCGCCGGGGAGTTCTGACTCCTCTAGATCCTCATGTCCAGGTTTTGGAGCTTGGAGCATATGGATTCTCCCAGTTGCTGATCAGAGTGGCGCAGCGGTAGCGTGAATCTTCAGTAGACCGACCAGAGCCCCATCCTTCCAAGCCCCCTGCTCGACTCTAGAGTTTTCCTGTTGTGACTCTGAGCCTCCATTTGTACTATTCATACATGTATATCACCTTGTATTCTCGCATTTGCGCCTGTTGGTGATGTAATATTATTGTAATATTTATCACTTCCTGTGATAACTTTATAATTGTACTCTTATATTGGAATGTATAATGCACCACGTGCTTCCGTACTCTGATTCTTGCCTGTACTGATGCTTAGTGTATATATGTGAGGGTATTTCTGACCTGCGTATATACGTCGCAGTAACGTTTCTGTACCCACCGGATCAGGGCGTTACAGGGTGGTATCAGAGCCCAGGCTCTCACATCCTCAGTACAACCAATCGGCAAATTCATGGTAAAGAAATTTGCAACTGGAATGCATGAGTCATTGTTGTACAATCCAACTGCAAGTACAAAGTATCCATTCTCTCTTGATAATCTTGCCCTTGAATTCTAAAGTTCTCCCATCCTTTCATACTTCAGTTTCTCGTTATTCTTAGACCAACTCGGACATGAAAAGATGGGGAAGTCATAGCGATTCTGGTTCTTCTTAGAGTGGCCCTAATGGAGGAAGTGTTGATTTGAGATAATTTCTGTAAATATGATGAAAAACAAACAAGAACAGACGAAGATCCTGCTCCAAAGGCTATTGGTAACACTCCGGGTGCAGGGACATTACAACTGGCAATCTTTTCGGGCATGGAGGAGCCCTGAATGCATAGTAGTGGCTGGCAAACATGACGGATCTTCTGAAGGCAACTCGAATCCCTGACGAGAACCAAGTGGAAATGACCAAGATTCAGTTGAAAAGATATGGCCAGGACATGGTGGTTGGTAAAAGCAGCGAGACTGGAAAAAACCATCATTTGGGACCAGTTCTCGAAGGATTTTTATGAGAAGATTCTTCTCTGTAATAGCTCAGAAAGAAATGAAAGAATGATTTATCAAATTGCAATAAGAAGATTGAATTGTAAATAAGTACACTGCAAAATTCCTAAGGCATAGTCGGTCGGTGTCTTACATGGTGGCTGACAAGGAGAACCGAGTAAGTAATATTTTAGTAAGAAATGAAGATGAGGATCAAGATGTTTCTTATTCTCAAGCAGCCCAAGAAGTATTCTCAAGTTTTTTGCCATCACTCGGGAAGTAGAACAGACCCAGAGAAGAAAGATCAGGATGAGATGCAGATGAAGTTGACAAAAAGACCCTCTCAGTTGATGGAAGTTAATGACTCAGACAGGCCCCTAGATGCCCCACTAGCTAAGCCATCCCTCCAATCTTGCCCTCAGCATATGACATGTGAGTATTGTCTGAAGCCGGGCACCTACAACGTAACCGCCAGAAAGGTTATGAATTATGTCGTATAGGGATCCGGAGATTTGTTGAGAAGTGACTGTCTATTCAAGGAAACAGAGAATATTACACCGATCAGATCAATTCATCCAATATCACCATTGGAAGAGAATCCAGGACCTACTGGCAGGATAATCTCGCTTCATCCCCAGCATCAAGCATGGAGTCATACACAAAAGAGACCAAGAGCTAGGGCACATGGTAGAAGGAGGCAAACATATAATCTGACTGAAGAGGAAGTCAGGATACTGATGGAGTGAGAACAGAAAAGGATGCTCAATATCTGAAAAAGGAACCCTGAAGGTACTAACTGTAACCATTGTCCCCATTTTTAGCATGTCCGGGAGTTGGTAAGTTCTCTATATCATATCCTTCTTTTTGTACTATCATCACCAATCTTAGTCCGTCCGTGTCTACCTCCCAATTTCATGATTCCATCTCTTCTATTTTTACTATTCTGATATTCGTTATCTTTATGCCAACTTAAGATATGCGTAGACTAGTGAGGTAACAATAGAGCAGATGTGGTTTGCTCTCATTATGTTCTGACGTTCCTCGACTCTGGTACATCACATTGTCTTATATTAGACAGATCTTCGGCTCGCATTATATTCTTGTATTTATGGGTACATCATAGGAGACCAGTACATCAAGCGGAGTAGTCATTGCTTATATAATCAGATAGACTGTACATGAGAAGTGTCTATATAAAGCAGTATCCCGGATTCAGGACTTCTGGCAGACAGAGTTATGGTATTTTTCATTTCTATTACTCCAATAACGATCATGATTTCTTCGACTATGTTCATGGAACTCGGGTATTCTCAGAGCTAATCTGCAGTCAGGTTATTATTTAGAAGACAGCATTTGGCACACGTTTTGGTTATTATAATTTATTGATCGTGTTCTCAGAGCCACTAACTTCTGGCAGTCTTTATTGATTTGGTGGACCAAAGGCTCTGCTAGCCTCGCCAAGCAAGGGTCGTGTTTTAGTCACCCGTGGACCTAACCGGGTGTGGGCTTTGCTGCACCTGGTGCTTAGCATTTAGCGTTATGTTATGCGCTGGCTTCACCGCATGAGCTTCGCCATATGCGAGCCTTGCAGAGCGTTAGCTTCACTGCACCCTAATGTTTAACACCTGAGCTGTGCTATGCGATGGCCTCATCTAGGCTTGGCTTCGTCTGTGGCTAGTTCCTTCAGTGCTTAGCACTCTAGCCCGTTCCTCGGATTTCTTATGCCTAGTGTGCTTTCATGGATCTGCTGAATAGAGTTCCATCACTGTATCTTAGCTATCGCCATGATCCTTATCGATGATCCATTCGACCAATCTTCCAGGGCTCAAATATCTTCTACATGTTTCATCTGCAGTCGAGTTATCATTCAGAAGTCAGTATTTAGAATTCTTCAGGGTTATTCTATATTCTTGGTTATGTCTTGCAGAGTTAGCAACGTCCAGTATGCAGAAATTCTTAATTATTGATCTTCTTGGTTCATGCTCAGTATTATCAGAGTTTTCTTTACCTAGGATATTCTGGTCTATACTCGGGGAATTATTATGTATGCAGCACATCAGAAATTCTATTGTAGACTCTTTATCAAGGACAACATCATGTCATGCAGGATTTATATTTATGGATTTTAGCACTACGGATTTCTATGGATTTCATCAGCTTTGGCTCACAGTCCGATTGAAGTATTATTGATTATCTCAGCAAGTCAGCTCACTTTATATTATTCAAAATGGGTTAGTCTTTTGAAGTTCTGACAATGTTCTTTTATAAGCAGACATCAGATCAGTATTATTATGGCACCGTCAGAGGATGTATATATACGGCAGAAGGGCAGAGATGTCTCAGTCCTGAGTTTACCGTTCAGTCAATTAAGGATAACAGCTCATAGTTATTCATATCTTGATTGGCATAATCCTGATTCCTATCTTTTTATGTTCATTTTACCCCTTATCGAAATTGCGAGAACGCAATTTTTTATAAGGTGGTTGGAATGTAACACCCCGCTCCCGGAATACGTACTTAGTTGCGTATTCGTATTTTCGATCATTTTTTTTGAATTACTTCCTGTATTTATTTTGTATTATGAGTTATTTATATAAATGCTTTGCCTTGGGATCTGGATTCGTGAACTCGGAGTCAGCCATTGTCTGAACCGGGAGCCCGATCCTAGGGCATAGCTTGATTTGGTCTTTCTGCTATTCTGATTTGACCAATTTTAGTTTCAAATATCGTTTTTCAATATTCTAGATTTTCATGATTTTCTGGAATTTTCTTGAATTAAGTTGTAAATCTTCAAAACCGGGGTCGACCAATACCGCTGCTCAATTCTCGGATTTTTAATTTACAAACGGAGTTGAAATTCTAAAAATGGCTTTCTTATAACTTCTTAAAATCATATTTTCTATCTAAATACTTTTTCTGAGAATTTTCTAAATTTATCAAAATTTCCCTGGATTTGGTGTCGGCCAATATCACTGGTTGATTTCAGAAATTTTAGTTTACAATTGGAATCAATTTTTAGATTCCGCTTTCATATTTCTTCTTAAAATTATATTTTCTCCTTTTAGAAATTTTCTGAGATTTTTCAGATTTTATCAAAATCCGGCCGACCCGGTATAGACCGGTATTGACTGTTGACTTCAGGATTTTTATTTTGAAAATGGGATTGAATTTCTGAAAATCGATTTCACCAAAAATCTTTAAATAATATTTATATTTGAGAATTTTGGTAAGCTTTCCAAGCTACTTAATTTTTTAGACTTTTCCGGAGTTTTCGGTGTTTTCCCAGATACCGGAATTTTATCCAGATATTTTACTTTTCTCTTTTTCATTTCTCTCCCCTCGCCAGACGCAGGGCTCACCTAACACGGATTCAATTTTAATGCAGAGATCATCTCCATTCTGCATGTAATGCTTATGTCCTGCAAGATCAATTCTGAATCTTATCAACCATGCTTTCTTGTCTTTTCTGACCAACGCAATCTCGCGTTTTCCCTCCTAGATGCGGATCTTATCTCTGCGTCTAACTCTATTTTTCCTTGACGCGAATTTCATTTCATGGAGACGCAAGTCTCATGGGATGAAAGATATGGCATTGGCACACTTGTAATAATCTAAACAATCCCCTTATATATATACCCAACTTTTGTCTCTCTCTTTCATTTTCTTTCTTTTCTTCTCATCTCCAACAGCAACGAAATGGCAGCCCATAAAGTGGCCCCTTGCCTTCCCATGGCCGGCCACCTTCTCCCATTTCTCCACCACCATTTCACCCTCCAACTCCACCACCATCTCCGCCACCAACTCCTCCATCATTCCCTCCATCTCCTTCTCTATTCTAGCTACAACAAACAACAACAATACCACCATATTCCTCTCTTTTCTCCATCATGAACCCATTAACCTCCAAAACATCACCACCATTTTCACCACCACCTACACCACCTCAGCCACCACCAATCACGCCATCCTCTCCTCCTCGGCGTACTCTTTCCAACGGGGTGTAGCTTCATTTTCCGAAACACCATTTTCAAAACTCCAAAAATTTTCCAAATGAACTACACTTGCACCCCCACAATTTGCTTGGGCTTGGGCTACCGGATCCGGCCGTCTCCGACCACCTCCGGCCGCCGCCGACGACCATCGGCCATGGCCGGCTACCATCCTCCCTTTCCCTTTTCATTCCTTCCTTCTTTCATTCTTTCCTTCCTTCTTTCTTTCTTTCTTTTCTTTTTCCTTTCCTTTCCTTTTTCTTTCATTCTCTGTTTTTCCCTCATCCTTGCATCTTCCCCTTTTTTCCCAAAACCTGCGCCCCTCTCTCCCCCATCGATGTGTCTCTCATTTTCTCATCTCCCTGTCTCCCTCCTTCTCTCTGTAAATTGCCGACGCAGATCTCACCCCCGCGTCCAAGCAATCCCTTAACGCGATCTTCGCGTTCTTGACATTTGTATAACGCAGCCTTCGCGTTCTTTTATCGACACGACGCGGAGCTCATGCCCGCGTCTATGTTCTTCTCATGTTAACGCGACGCAGAACCCACGGCCGCATCCGTGTTCTTCTCGTATTAAAACTTAAACGCAGGTCTTGAACCTCGCGCTTGTGGCATCTACGCGACGCGACCCCCGCGTCTGCGACCCCCGCGTCTCACTCTCAAATCCGCGTCCCCCTGTACACACTCTCTTTCCCTGTACACACACTCTCTCTCTCTCTCTCCATGAACTTCTCTCTAGCTCTCACTTTCTCTCTCCTCTCTCTCATTCTCTTTCTCTCTCTTGATTTTCTCCTCTCTCTATCACTTTCCCTTTAACGCGTTTACGCGTTGGTTACCTGAATTCTGAAGATCGGGGATTTCACTGTGTTTTCTAAAGACTTAGGTGAGTGTTCTCGCTTTCCTCTTAGCTTTTTCGCTTTGTCGGATCGACTTAGTTACCTTATATATTTGTATCTAGAACTAACACTATCTCTGCAGTACCCTAACCATTGGGTACAACCTTTGAGGTTTAAAGTCCTCTGGACTTTCCCTATACTACGCCTGGTAGGCGGACCTAGCATCAACACTTTACCGCTTACTTCGTTCGAGTATAGTTACCCTGTGAGCATGGCTTTCCCGTGAGCGGTAGTATGGCGTTCCTACGCTTACTGCGACACGTGTGTCTAGCTACGCTGCGAGCGGTAACCTCACCGAGCATGATGGCATTTAGCGTTGTACATTAATTTCGCTCCAGCTTCGCTTAGCCCGCATGGATGTTTCCTTGCCTACTGAATTACATGTCTACTAGTTTATCGATTCTTCTATTTATGGTTGTAAAGAGTTTAAAATCTTTCTTATACTATTTCTCCTAGAACTGTATGGTTTTTTGGTATTTGTACCAGTCATGTAGATCGTACTATTTTCTTGTAACGCTTGATGATTGAGCTTGAACCTGCACAAAAAATACAAAATTTTTGAACTTCAAAATAGAGATGTGCAAGTGCTCAATTCTACCGCGATAGCAAGTGGCTATGCGGGTCGTGATCCATAAGGAGGGTTAGCGATAGAAGCGTTCAAGGTTTGTATTGAAATCTTTGTGAAGAAAAATGAAGGTTCTTCTTTGTTTTAAGAATTGAAAATGAAAAAGAGTTAGGTTAAAGTTAAGTATGGAAGAAAGTGGTAGAATGATTATTTACAAAGAAGTGGAAAAGGAGTGATGAAAGAAATCGTGTTGGTGATCTAAACTAAGAAATAAAAGAAAAGAAAGAAGAATTAAAAATAATTACTTACTTTCCTTTGACCAAAAGCTTACCTTGAATCTTTGGCGACGATGTTACCTTGAAGTGGAGGTAATCAGCGCATAGCCCATAAGAGTTGATTATTGTCTCTTCCACATTACATCATCAAGACAAAACAAGCATGAAATGATACAGAGAGACTCAAATCCATCGTCATGAGCTATCGGTGGCACTAGCAAAGGCAAGGCTCTTTCGATGCTTGTAGACTCACTTGGAAGACAATTGTACCAAAAGAAGAGTGAAGTAGAAAAGAAGAAGAAGAAGAATACTAAAACGATGTACATACAATAAGAAAATACAGATTCGATTTCATAACAATAAAAGAAAAGAAAGAAACCTTATACCGGTGTCACTCTCAGCACAAGCTTCGTTCTCGTTCTTCTATGAAAGTCTGATCTCCTTTGAATTACGTAAATTAAAACTAAAAATTACATGAAAAGAAAAACAAAAACCTACGCTAAAAAATGGAAAACTAGGCTAAATCCTATCTCTGCATCGTCGTCCCATTTTTCTCTGCTGAAACTAGAATTTATAGGGAAAAACCAAAAGGAGGGAATCCTGGGAAGATTGGGGGAGAAAACGCTCCCCAACAGACATAAGATGGCCTGGTGTGGCCAGGTGGCCACACCCAGTTAGTGGAGATCCTTTATTTGATGATTTTCTTGTATATTCTTCTGGTTTTCTCGTTTCTGCTCCAGGATTTGACGAAACAGCTTTTGATTGTTGGTTTCAACCGCTTGATTCAGGGAGGATTCTTCTCAACCAGTTTTCAACCTCTTTGATATGCCAGATTTTGCCCTGATTCTTTGACTTCGAATTTCTTCTGAATTAAATCAGAATTTTGTGGGCTTTTGGGCTTGTTTCTGTTTCCTTTCTTTTAGCACTTGGGCCTACATTAAACAGAGAAAAAGAAAACTTATTATTAGGATTTATTAGCTAAAAAGTATGGTAAGGTGACAATGTATATGCAATATATGTGACTAATCACACCCCCACACTTATCTTTTGTTCGTCCTCGAGCAAAACAACTGAACAATACTAAGGATTATTATACCACTTTCGCAGGTCACTCGATTGCACTGAGCATGTGCAACAAGCCGTTAAACCTCTAGGTTACCCCTAGAGGACGAGTTTTGTCTCGTGAGGGTTTTCAGTGGATTGCACCCACAAAATCCATAAAGAAAAGAGAAACAAAGAGTTAGTATTTTCGAAAAACATTTTGAAAGAGAAAAATATTTGAAATATAATTGTAAGATTTAAGCAATCTATAAGTTATAGGAAAACTGAATTTTTCATTCCTAAACTTAGTCTCTATTCAAAAATTTGTTATCAATCAAAGTAAGGAGTCAAATTGTACTTCTCATCTAGTCTATTACTTTACCCTAAGTCATATGCACCTTGTGATTGTGAAAATTTTGACTAAGGGTTCATTAACTCTAACTCTTATGCCTTATTTATTTATATATATATATTTTTTGTGGTATTATTCCTTAGTTCTATTAGGCTTTCTAATCTGCCCATGTAACGAGCCTTTAATCGATGACTCCCAAACCAAACGGTCTTAGGGCACGGGTGAGAAAACACCCCAAGGACTTAAGGACTCGAGCAAACAAGGCCACAAAACTAAGGATTTTATTATATGAACCCCTTTTAGGCGTGAATACTTATGCTTTATTAGGCACAAATACCCAGCTTAATCAGAGAATTTTTATATGTATCATTTTCTCAAACTTATCTAATCATCTTTCTCATAATACTAAGGCTTGCTTCGGCCAAAGTACCTAGCTAATCAATAATTAGATTTGTTCTTCTTTCATAAATATTTTTTTTCTTTTTTTCTTTTTATATATAAGGCATAAGAATCTTTATTTTTGAACCCTAAGTGTGTAAGTGTATGAAGTATGAATATTTCATTAAGGTAAAGATCAAGACTAAATTACTTTGACAAATTATCTTCCTAACCCTAAAAATCAAACAAATAATCTTATTTTGACCAAATTTAAGAAATCCTAATTTTGATTTTCCTATTCCTTAAAATTGACTTAATTTCTTACAAAAAATATGTCAAAATATTGTTTCAATTTTCAAATAGTTTTTAAAAGTAAAGAAATTTTTTTTGATAAAAAGAAAAACCTAAGTTATGTTAGAACCCTCCCCCACACCTATCTCATGCATTGTCCTTAATGTATGAATTAATGCATAGATGCATGAAAAAGAAGAAAGGGAAGGAAAATGTTACCTTAAGGTGTGGTTCCGGTGGTGGTCTGATTGGTCCACGAAATGCGGCCCAATCGACTTTTCGTGGAGTTCGGAGGAACCCACCAGAAATCTCTCTAACATAACCAATTAAAATGATGTATCCCTAAAGGATTTTTATTAAAAATTTAACCCCATATAATTTTCAAATTTCATAATTAATTTCGGAGTCAAATTTGTCAACCGCCTTGTCCCAAAATGGAGTATGAAAAGATAGAATGATTGACTTAGACTCAGGAAGTACAGGAACTACTACTGACTCAGGAAGGTAACTTAAGTCAAGTAAAGGCTCAAGAGTCGAGATTGGTTCAAGAAGTGGGTCCAAGTCAAGAAGTTGAAACTCAAGTCCACATTTATTTTTCAACAATGGAATGTGACTTAATATTGGTGATTCAAGTTCAAGAATGATAGGTGTGAGAATCAAAACTGACTTTAAAATATTACTCAAGTTGGGTAACAAAACAGGAGTCAATATTGATTCGGGAATTTGAACTGGATCACAGACTTGAGAATCTAGGTCGCATTTCTCATTGAGTTCAATGTCATAAAAATGAGAACTTGCGAATTTGTCAATAAGACTTTCAAAAGTGTAAAATTGGTCAAGTTCAATATGATCATCAAAGATGGGTGATTCAATTTCAAGATGAATTGGCACAGGATCCAATGTTGACTCAGGAAAAAGATTGAAATTAGGTGAAGACACTGTGATTAGACGGAAAAGGTGTACTTATTATGTGTATAAGAATGTATTTGATGTACCCTTTCTTGTCTCCGCTATAGCATAGGGCTATACCGAGTCGATTCTCAGGGAGAGCTCGCAATGGAAGCTTTAACGTGTGGTAGTGAAGTGAACAAACGAGTATTCTTCTCTTGCTTATAAACTTAATGAATCAAATGTAAAAGAAACTAAAAGAAAGGATGGCTATGTTCATGGTGGAAATCGTTGGAAAAGAAATCAAGAAGTGGATGTGGTATTCACAAGAAAAGGAAAGAAAACTTAAAGAAAGAATAGATCCATGACTAGCTTACCTTGCTAGCTTGCCAAGACTTACTAGACTTCTTGATAGCGAGTGCTTAGCCTAATGTTGTCACTCCATAGGCTTGGAATTCGTCTCACGTGTTGACCTAATTGCTTTCTCACTTTGAAGACGGTGGTTTAACCATCGGAGAAGAGAAGATCATACACTTGCAAGATGAAAGTAAACAAACACACATGAGTTAGTGAAGTGGCAAGACTAGTGGTAACCTAGTACATGGAGAAGAATTAGCTACAAGAAGCCATTAAAGAAGTAAAACAAAGCATGGAAGTAAATTGCAAGTAATTAAAGCAAGAAGTAAAATAAAGCAAGTAAGAATGCAAGAAAACTAGAACCAAGCTTCAAGTAGAGGAAGGAGGATGGATCAATCCTTGTTGCTTCAAGTGTCACTCTTGATTACACAAGCTCTCTCCCTCACAATCACTCTCTTTTACATTGAATTCTAGGGAAGAAGAAGAGGATCTAAAGAACAAAACCTAGAGAAAAATACATGAAAATTACAACAACTAAACTAATCTCCTCTCTTCTCCATTCCCTTTTTCTCGCAGGTCCAAGTCCAGGTATTTATAGACCAAGATGAAGGATCCAGAAGATATTCTGTTGGCGCAAAATCCGAGGCCAAACAGACTTGTAACTGCCGCTCCTTCTGGAAGTCCTTGCAAGTTGGCGGCAAAATCTGGGCCGTTGAGCCCAGATTTTCTGGTAGGATTTGTCTGTTAGGTTGTTAGCCACGTGTAATATCTGGATCTTTCTTTGGGCGCGCGGATCTTTCTAAATCTGGATTTGAACTTGGCTTTATCTTTAATCTTGGATTAACCACTTAATTAGTGTTAATTAAGTGATTATTTGGATATCTCTCCATTAAGTGTGTACCTGCAAATATGTAGAGAAGAGGAGTAAAAATCACATATTTATTTGTAATATGCATGGGAATTATGATGTAAAATATGCAATATTGGATACCAATCACACCCCCACACTTATTCTTTTGCTCGTCCCGAGCAAAACAAAGAAAAGAAAAGAAAAACTATACTAACAATTTATTTACACCACTTTCGCAGGTGACGCGATTGCACTGAGCATGTGCAACAAGCCGTTAAACCTCTAGGTTACCCTAGAGGAGGAGTGTTGTCTCCTGAGGGTTTTCAGCGGATTACACCCACAAAATCCATAAAGAAAGAAGACAAATGTTAGTATTTTGAAAACGCATTTTGAATAAGAGACAAGTTTACGAACTATTTTTGCAAAAATATAAGTGATCCCAAGTCATAAGTCCACCTATAATCATTCTTCCTTAAACTTAGTATCCATGCAAGATCTTGTTTTAATTAAGGTAAGAATTCAAAATTGGATTGAATATTTTATCTTTCATAAAACCTAGATAATATGCACACCGTGCTCTGTGAAAATTTCTGGGATTTCAACTTCAACCATCAAGCCATTTATTTATATATATTTATTTTTCTTTTTTTTTTTTTTTTTTTTCCCTTAGTTTTCTTAGGCTTTCTAGTTCACCCATGTAGCGAGCCTATAACCGATGACTCCCAAACCAGATGGTTCTAGGGCACCAAATGAGAAAACATCCCTCGGGTTAAAGGACTCGAGTGAAAAAGGCCACAAAACTAAAGGGGATTATTTATAATCACCGTTAAGCGTGAATAATCATGCTTCTTGAGGCACAATTATCCAGCTTAATAAGTGATATCACCGTTAGGCGTGAGTAACCATGCTTCTTGAGGCATAGTTATCCAGCTTAATAAGTGATCTTTTATTTATAATTTTTTTTTTTTTATATATGGCATTTTTGGTATTTGTCTCCATCCCAAGAAATGTGTAAGTGTAAAGTGCATATTATCTAAGGCAAAAATTCAAGATAAAAATATCTCACCAATTTTACTTACTTAGCCTATAATCTCAAACAAGATCTATTATTTCAACTAGGTTTAAGATGTCATAATTAAGGCTTTCTTAATTCCTAAGATACATCTTAATTTCTTAAAAATAGATCTAAACTTTGTCTCTTATTTCAAAAAGTTTTTTTTATTATTATTATTTTTATTTTTTATTTTTTTTTTTAAAAGAAAAGTAAAATCTAAAAAGAAAAATGAAAAATCCTAAAAAATAAAAATCCTATAAAAAAAAATAGAAAGTCCTATGTTAGTACATACCCCCCCATACCTATCTCATGCATTGTCCTCAATGTATGCAAGATAAAATGATGCATGAAATAGGTAAAGGTAAAAAATCACTCCCTCCTCCTCTTTGGACCCGCAGTAGTACTGGGTCCAGCTGATTGTGTCCTCCTCAATGTCGCCTCAATGCTATTTAGCCTAGAGGATTGCTCCTCCAACCTGGAAGATTGCTCCTCCAACCTGGAGGATTGCTCCTCCACCTTCTTCCTCAACCGTACTTGACCCCTAAAAATTTTCTTCATGCCTTTCCATATGGTAGACATGAAAGTTCTGGACTCTACTGGGGGTTCCTGCCTCCAAAATTCCGGTTCATCTTCATCATCAAGACTCTCCTCAGAGGAGGACTCTACATGCTCGGTATGGACAGTAGGAGTCCAGACTGCGTGTAAACAACAGTTATAAGAACTTGTAGGCCTCTCGGGTGCAACAAACACTCTATCAAATGAGTCAAAAACATCGTCTTGTAGGAAAGTCCTACACAGACGTGTAATCAATATGGGATGTGAATATTTAGCACCTCGTGTGCGTGAGGAGTTGGCTAAAAGTGCATTGAAGATAACCTTGTTCAAACAGACCGAGTGTTGACGTGTCATTAAGTCATGTATAATCTGCAACACTGGTCTGTTGAAAGAGGAGGTGTGGTCAAGCCCTAGAATGTTTCGTTGGATCCAACGTCCAACACAGTGAATATTACGAAAAGTCGTACTGGCTTTGAGCCCACGATCTAACTCAGTACACCGAGCCCCCATAATAGTCATATATTCAATCAAGGGGAGAGACTCGTGTGGTGTGTAATGGTTGGGACAGAAGTGATTTCCTCAATAAGAGGAAGCGTGATGAACAAATCTCCAGTGGGCATGTGTGTAGTGAACTGATACGTTTGTGAATCAATTGATGCGTGGTCTATATGTGTGTAAAACATGTTTACCAAATCAGGACAATAGAATGCATCGGTCTCAGTATTGTCATACACTAATGAATACCAATTCCAGGCCCTAATTCTGTCTAAAAAGACATGTCCATAACCATTAGCATTACTCAAAATCTGCCCAAAATCTTTCTCAATAAAAATAGATGGTGCCATACTCTGGATCTAAGAACAAAACGGTAAAAAAAGAAAAGATTTAGAAATCGAACCACCCCCGGAATTCGTGGGAGGAAGAAATCCGATCTCTGTAGTGGATGTGGAAGGCTCTGAATAAGGATTTGGCACCAGATCAGAAGTAAGAACAGGAGATCTATCGGAACAGAACTTGGCGGCTCGCTGGCGTTGTCAGAAGTGCCGCAAAAGCTCGGCAATCTCCAGGAAAGCGCAGCAGAAGCAAGGAATCTGAGGAGAAAAAAAATTCAGTGGCGGCGGTTTTGAGAGGAAATTTCAGATCTGAGGAGAGTTATTTCGTTTGAGGGAGGAAGTATGTGAAAGGGGGTCTTTTTATAGGAGGGAGAAACTTTGAGAGTTCCCAATCTATCCCTAGGTCAAAGGAAATTTTACCACATTGGAATATGTAACTTTGAAAAGGGAAATGTTGACTCCTAGGAATTTGGAATGACCTAAAACTTAGGAATTTTTGAAAGATGGAATTTGAGGAATCATAGGAATTTAAAAAGATGGAAACTCTTTTAAACATGAAAATCCCTCCTTTATTTTATTTCTTTTTCTTTTTTTTTATTTTCTAAATTCTATGTTAGTGAATCCTATGTTAGTAAAAAAAAATTAACTTAAGGTGGTGGTTCCGGTGGTGGTCGGATTGGTCCACGGAACATGGCCCAATCAACTTGTCGTTGGGTTTTCAGAAACCCACCAAAAATCACAGAAATATGACCCATAAAAATGATGCATGCGTGTGTGCTCTTAATTATATACATGACCACCCCATCTAATTTCAAGATTTTCCTAATAATTTCAGAGTCATTTTTATCAAACTCCTTGTCCCAGAATGATAAAACAATTGACTTGGACTCGGAAAGGAACACTGACTCAGGGAAGTGAATGAAGTCAAGATAAGGTTCAGGAGTCGGAATGGATTTAGGAATTGGGTCCAAGTCAAGAAATGTCAACTTAAGTCCACATGAATTGTCCAACAATGGTATGTGACTATCAAAATTTGTAATTCCAGTTCAGGAAAGATGGGAATCAAAACTGACTCTAGAAGGTTACTCAAATTGGGTAATATAACCGGAGTCAATAATGATTCAGGGATTGGAACTGTATCACAGATGTGCAAATCTAGGTCACATATCTCATTTAGTTCAATTCCACAAAATGGAGAACTTGCCAAAATGTCAATTGGATCTTTAGAAGTGAAAAATTGGGCAAGTTCGACATGATCCTCAAAGATGGTTGATTCAACTTCATTGTGAATTGTGAAAGGATCCAAGGTTGATTCCGGGAAAGAATTAAAGTGAGGTAAAGATACCGGAGTCATTATGGAATCAGGAAGAAGAATTGAATCACAAAGTTGGGGTTCAAGATCACATTCCTCATGTAATTCAATAAAATGTGGAGAACTTGCCAATTTATCAATGGGATTTTCAGAAGTATGGAATTGGCCAAGTTCTATGTGATCATAAAAGATTGGTGATTCAATTTCACAATGGATAGGAAATGGATCCAATACTGACTCGGGAAATGAAGTGAAATTATGAGAAGACACCAGAGTCATGATTGAATCAGGTAGTAATATGGAATCATCAAGTGGAAGTTCAGGATCAAAATCATGTTCCAGTTCAATTTTAGAAAAAGGAAAACTTGCCAAATTGTCAATTGGATCAGAAGTGTGGACAAGTTCATTTTTAGGAAATGAAAAACTTGCCAAAATGTCAACGGGATTTGAATTTTGGACAAGTTCAAGTTTAGGAAATGAAAAACTTGCCAATGTATCAATTGGATCTGAAGTTTGGACAAGTTCAGGTGAGTGTGCTGAAATTGAATCTGGATTTCCCAGATGACAAGAGTCTTGAGTCATATCAATAGAGTGTGGTATAACTGGATTAGTCAAATGTTGATAGGATAGAGTTTCCTCTTTCCTAAGAAGGTTATCCAATTGTTCTTTCACACTATTGATAGACTTGGCATGTGATTTTTGATATTGTAACATAGACTCTTGCAAGATGTCTATACTCTTTTCTAGAATTGATGTATCTTCAAATGATTGTTCTAGAATGGGAGTATAGGAATCTTGACTTGGAAAGTTTGTGAATAGTGTGAGTCAAAAATGTGTGGTGATGGAAGAGTGGACTCACACAAGAAATCTTTACTCGTTTTCATGACAAATGGTTGTTCATTAGGAAATGGTGGAACTGAGTAAGACTCTTGAAAATACTGTGGAACTGGAGAGGGAAATGGTTCTGGAAGTGTTTGCTCAGCTCTCTGTAAATTAGCTTCTAAACTCCTTAATAAGTCAGATTTGTCTTCAAATGGAGGCTCAGAAAAAGGAGTGTATGACGTGGACTCGGGAAATGAATATTGTGGACAATGTGAATATGATGGACAAGGATTTTGAAAATTTGACTCGGGGTAAGTGAATCCCCAATGACTCGATGAAGAATTGAAATTATTTGGACATTATAATCATTAGATGGGGTGTATGGGTCGTATTGATTCGGATAAGGCCAACCCGGTGTATTTGTTGGTGCATATTGTAAAACACCGGGTTGGAATTATCCGAATATGGAGATGGTGTGAAATATGGATTATTATTATGATGGAAAGAATTGTAATTGTAAGCCATATCACACAATCACAACAAAACAAAACAAACAAACAAACAAACAAAAGAAGAAAAGAAAAGAAAAAATTCTAACCTAAGTTAGTGTAGACTTAGACCTAGACGACTCCTAACAAATAGACTGTCCACGGGAGGTTTAGTGCAGACTCTAACCACAAGCTAATCAGCCAGGGAAGGGTAAGGTTGGTGGGAGGTTTTCCGTCCGGAGACGTTCCTTAATTAAGTAACCAGCAACCTTCGGGCTTTCGGCCCTCAACCCCTTTCCTAGACACCGATTTTGCAAGAGTTAAATTCCAACACTTTTCCCCCTTAGGATAATCTCCTAAATGAGTCCGAGATGTCCCTAGGGCCAACGTCTACTTTTTATTAAATTAGGCTTGGGTTAGTGAGTGCTTGGGTTGTGGTTTTCGGGCTAAGGAAAGGGTAATGAACTCTCCCACCTTATCTTATTTACGGGTATGCCCTTAAAATTGAATTGTGCAAGTGTACAAGAAATATCACTAAGATTCACTTAAAGCATGAAAATCAAGCAAGAGATGATTCCTAGTCTATATGCAATGCGAAACGTACCTTGCCTCCAGCACTCTTCAACAGTAAAAGTAAAGAATTGAAGAGACACGTGCCTAAAATGCAAGTGTCTAAACAATTTTAGCAATTTCAATCAACTTTTTACTGTTTTTTAATTAAGCAGGTATATGGTGAAAAATACAGGATTTAAAATATAGCAGCAGATGTATTTGCAGAGAAGCAGGCCCTGCAGAAAAATGGTAAGTAGTGAACTCCTCTGTGCCGCGTTTCCACGGCAAATCTTGTGGATCCGCGGCACTTTGGAGGGATCCTGGGCTCTGCTTTCTTGAGCAGAGTCCCAGGTCCACTTGTATGTTATTGCAATGAATATGTTCCTGTTTTTTTCTCCTGTAACCTGCAACAGAGAAGAAGAATCGTTTAGTACTTCACTTTAAACCAAAAATAACGTTGCTCTCCCCGGCAACGGCGCCATTTTGATTAGACGGAAAAGGTGTACTTATTATGTGTATAAGAATGTATTTGATGTACCCTTTCTTGTCTCCGCTATAGCATAGGGCTATACCGAGTCGATTCTCAGGGAGAGCTCGCGATGGAAGCTTTAACGTGTGGTAGTGAAGTGAACAAACGAGTATTCTTCTCTTGCTTATAAACTTAATGAATCAAATGTAAAAGAAACTAAAAGAAAGGATGGCTATGTTCATGGTGGAAATCGTTGGAAAAGAAATCAAGAAGTGGATGTGGTATTCACAAGAAAAGGAAAGAAAACTTAAAGAAAGAATAGATCCATGACTAGCTTACCTTGCTAGCTTGCCAAGACTTACTAGACTTCTTGATAGCGAGTGCTTAGCCTAATGTTGTCACTCCATAGGCTTGGAATTCGTCTCACGTGTTGACCTAATTGCTTTCTCACTTTGAAGACGGTGGTTTAACCATCGGAGAAGAGAAGATCATACACTTGCAAGATGAAAGTAAACAAACACACATGAGTTAGTGAAGTGGCAAGACTAGTGGTAACCTAGTACATGGAGAAGAATTAGCTACAAGAAGCCATTAAAGAAGTAAAACAAAGCATGGAAGTAAATTGCAAGTAATTAAAGCAAGAAGTAAAATAAAGCAAGTAAGAATGCAAGAAAACTAGAACCAAGCTTCAAGTAGAGGAAGGAGGATGGATCAATCCTTGTTGCTTCAAGTGTCACTCTTGATTACACAAGCTCTCTCCCTCACAATCACTCTCTTTTACATTGAATTCTAGGGAAGAAGAAGAGGGATCTAAAGAACAAAACCTAGAGAAAAATACATGAAAATTACAACAACTAAACTAATCTCCTCTCTTCTCCATTCCCTTTTTCTCGCAGGTCCAAGTCCAGGTATTTATAGACCAAGATGAAGGATCCAGAAGATATTCTGTTGGCGCAAAATCCGAGGCCAAACAGACTTGTAACTGCCGCTCCTTCTGGAAGTCCTTGCAAGTTGGCGGCAAAATCTGGGCCGTTGAGCCAGATTTTCTGGTAGGATTTGTCTGTTAGGTTGTTAGCCACGTGTAATATCTGGATCTTTCTTTGGGCGCGCGGATCTTTCTTAATCTGGATTTGAACTTGGCTTTATCTTTAATCTTGGATTAACCACTTAATTAGTGTTAATTAAGTGATTATTTGGATATCTCTCCATTAAGTGTGTACCTGCAAATATGTAGAGAAGAGGAGTAAAAATCACATATTTATTTGTAATATGCATGGGAATTATGATGTAAAATATGCAATATTGGATACCAATCACACTGGAGTCATTATTGAATCAGGAAGTAGAATTGAATCACTAAGTTGAGGTTCAGGATCATATTCATTCTCAAGTTCTATTTCAGGAAAGGAATAACTTGCCAAACTGTCAATATCATTTTTCAAATTTGGAGTTTGGGCAAGTTCAAATGATTAAAATGGAACCTTGATTTCCAAAACAACACGACTCTTTGACTCTAACAGAATGATTAGCGACATCAGAACTGGTCAAACGGTGAGAACGTATAGATTCGACCATCATATCTATGTCACGATTACGAGCGTTTTGAGCCTGAGTCATGACTTCAAGCATCTTTTCATAGTTGATAGGTTCATCGCTTTGTTGCGATTGGTCTTGAAAAGATGAAGTGTTGTTTTGGAATTGGTGGTAAAATTGTAAGTCCATCAGATTTTGTGATTGTGGTTTGGACTCACGCATACTCATTTCCAAAATTGATGGTCTTCTATTTTGGACTGGTGGAACTGAGTATGAATCTTGGAAGTATTATGGACCAGTTGGATAAGGAGGACAAGTTGGATGAAAATTGGACTCGGGTGAGGTGAATCCCCACTGACTCTGTGAAGAGTTGAAATTATTATGGAAATTATGGTTATAAGATTGGGGGTATGGGCTATATTGATTCGGATAAGACCAATCCGGTATACTATGTTGGTCAAAGTTATGATATGCCGGATTAGTAATATCCGAAAAAGAAGTTGGTGTGTAATATGGATTACCATTAAAATTGGAAAAATTGTTGTTATATGCCATATCACATAATAAAACACAAACAAAAAACAAACAAATAAGCAAATAAAAAAGAAAAAAATTCTAAACTAAGTTAGGGTAGACCTATGACCTAGACGACTCCTAACTGGTTGGACTGTCCACGGGAGGTATAATGCAGACTTTGACCACAAGCTAATCAGCCAGGTCAGGGCAAGATTGGTGGGAGGTTTTCCGTTAAAGACGTTCTTTAATTAAATAACTACCAACCTTCGGGCTTTCAGCCCTTAATCCCTTTCCTAGACACTGATTTGGCAGGAGTCAAATTCCAACACCTTTCCCCCTTAGGATAATCTCCTAATTGAGTCCGAGATGTCCCTAGGGCCAACGTCTACTCATTTTTAGTTAGGCTCGGGTTAGTGAGTGCTTGGAATCTGATTTTTGGGCCAAGGAAGGGTGATTAAATCTCCACCTTATCTTGTTATGGGGTGGTGCCCTTAAGATCAGTTTGTGCAAGTGTACAAGATATGAAAACAAGATTCACTCAAAGTGATGTAAATCAACCAAGAGATGAATCCTATTCTAAATGCAATGCGAACGTACCTTGCTCCAACACTCTTCAACAGTAAAGTAAATGAATTGAAAAGACACGTGCCTAAAATGCAAACGTCTAATCAATTTTCAAACTTTTCAACAAGCATTTTACTGTTGGTTTATTAGCAGGCTCCTGGTGATGTCATACATGAAATAATGTTTGCAGAAACTCTAATTTTGCAAAGCAAGCAGCCCTGCAAAAAGCCAATCAGTAGTGAAACTCTTCCTTGCCGCGGAACCACGGCTAGAGCCGAGCAAACGCGACAATTCAGAGGGTACTTGGTCTCTATTTTCTGGAACAGAGGCCAAGACCACTTATATGTTACTGCAATCTTTTTTTCCTGCTTTTCCTGCCCTATAACCTGCAACAGAGAAGAAGAATTCGTTTTAGTTCTAAAAATTCAATAAAAACCGTTACCCTCCCCGGCAACGGCGCTAAAAATTGATTGAGCTTGAACCTGCACAAAAATACAAAATTTTAGAACTTCAAAATAGAGATGTGCAAGTGCTCAATTCTACCGCGATAGCAAGTGGCTATGCGGGTCGTGATCCACAAGGAGGGTTAGCGATAGAAGCCTTCAAGGTTTGTATTGAAATCTTTGTGAAGAAAAACGAAGGTTCTTCTTTATTTTAAGAAATGAAAATGAAAAAGAGTTAGGTAAAGTTAAGTGTGGAAGAAAGTGGTAGAATGATTATTTACAAAGAAGTGGAAAAGGAGTGATGAAAGAAATGATGTTGGTGATCTAAACTAAGAAATAAAAGAAAAGAAAGAAGAACTAAAAATAATTACTTACTTTCTTTTGACCAAAAGCTTACCTTGAATCTTTGGCGACGATGTTACCTTGAAGTGGAGGTAATCAGCGCATAGCCCATAAGAATTGATTATTGTCTCTTCACATTACATCATCAAGACAAAACAAACATGAAATGATACAGAGAGACTCAAATCCATTGTCATGAGCTATCGGTGGCACTCACAAAGGCAAGGCTCTTTCGATGCTTGTAGACTCACTTGGAAGACAATTGTACCAAAAGAAGAGTGAAGTAGAAAAGAAGAAGAAGAAGAATACTAAAACGAAGTACATACAAAAAGAAAATACAGATTCGATTTCATAACAATAAAAGAAAAGAAATAAACCTTACACCGGTGTCACTCTCAGCACAAGCTTTGTTCTCGTTCTTCTATGAAAGTCTGATCTCCTCTGAATTACATAAATTAAAACTAAAAATTACATGAAAAGAAAAACAAAAATCTACACTAAAAAATGGAAAACTAGACTAAATCCTATCTCTGCATCGTCATCCCATTTTTCTCTGCTGAAACTAGAATTTATAGGGAAAAACCAAAATGAGGGAATCCTGGGAAGATTGGGGGAGCAAACGCTCCCCCAACTGACATAAGATGGCCGCAGAAACACGGCTAGGGCCACGTTTCCGCGGCCCTGGTGTGGCCAGGTGGCCACACCAGTTGGTGGAGATCCCTTATTTGATGATTTTCTTGTATATTCTTCTGGTTTTCTCGTTTTTGCTCCAGGATTTGATGAAACAGCCTTTGATTGTTGGCTTCAACCACTTGATTCAGGGAGGATTCTTCTCAACCAGTTTTCTCAACCTCTCTGATATGCTAGATTTTGCCCTGATTCTTTGACTTGAATTTCTTCTGAATTAAATTAGAATTTGGTGGGCTTTTGGGCTTGTTTCTGTTTCCTTTCTTTTAGCACTTGGGCCTACATTAAACAGAGAAAAAGAAAGCTTATTATTAGGATTTATTAGCTAAAAAGTATGGTAAGGTGACAATGTATATGCAATATATGTGACTAATAACATGGCATGCTTTCACTTGTTGTGCTAACATATACTATGTTGTCCCTCGTCACCTGCCTGAGATCGCCTCATGTCATGTTACCAACTGACACCCTACATGCTACTACTTGGCACTTACTTCTTGCTATGATATGACTTATCACCTGCCTCTAAACATACTAATACTTGACCTATGATTATCACATTTACGGGAATATTATACTTGTTATCCTGTATTATATATACAGTGACCTGAATCTATAGTACTCATGTACTCTCAAATTCCTGATTATGTCTTGCACCTGCTATCCTCGTAAATTGATATTACATAATAAATCATAAAAAAGGAACAACTTGCATCGGGTTGGGGGAAACTTGCGGCTATCAATATATGTTCGTGTTTACAGTGGTACTAGGCATGTTGTGCAACTAAAACTTCCGGTCTGACCTGTGGGCCTCCAGGCGACCGAGGGGAGTGCTGGCTCCCTCCTTCCTGGTACCATCATGATAAAGGGCCTTCTATAAGACCCTCCTGTAGGCATTGCGGCCGGTTCCATACACCAGCAATGGAACATCCTGGATCGTGGTCCCGGGCTTGTATGGGACCCACTGTAAACATTGTTCGTTGATACCTCTGTGGTTTTCAATAACAACCTTGCTTTACTCACATGTGGATATATGTGCGCTGGGACGCTAGTTCACATATCTAGACATCAGGGTAAGACGAGTAATAATAATAATAATAAAAGATGCCAGTTATGAATCTGTAGTATGCCTCGCCATGTTTGCTTGTATCGGATTTTACTTCGGATTTTAAGTTTTATGATCATTATACTATACCTATTCACATCCTGCCTTTCTACTTGTGTTCTATCCCACCTGTCTCCTGCTCTTATCTGATCATACTATGAGTCTTCCCTGCTTGATATCATATGCTGTATATCTACTTGCTCCTACATGCTTGTGCCTACGACATGGTTTTCACGTTTATGATCCAGATTTATTGATACACGTGTGTTTATCTATGCTCGCCATCTGGCTTCCACATCATCACTCGCCAGGGAGTTCTGACTCCTCTGGATCCTCATGTCCAGGTTTTGGAGCTTGGAGCATGTGGATTCTCCCAGTTGCTGATCAGAGTGGCGCAGCGGTAGCGTGGATCTCCAGCAGACCGTCCAGAGCCCCATCCTTTCAAGCCCCCTGCTCGGCTCTAGAGTTTTCCTGTTGTGACTCTGAGCCTCCATTTGTACTATTCATACATGTATATCACCTTGTATTCTCGCATCTGCGCCTATTGGTGATGTAATATTATTTTAATATTTATCACTTCCTGTGATAACTTGTAATTGTACTCTTATGTTGGAATGTATAATGCACCACGTGCTTCCGTACTCTGATTCTTGCCTGTACTGATGCTTAGCGTATATACGTGAGGGTATTTCTGACCTGCGTATTACGTTACAGTAACATTTCTGTACCCGCCGGATCGGGGTGTTACAAATTTGAATGCCCATCTTGATGAGAGTGTTAGTTCTTCTTATGATGATAACATGGATGCACATGCATTAAATGAAGAACTATCTAAATTTTGTGAGAACTTACTTTCAAAGTATAAACTTTTGAAAAGTAAGAGTTCTGAATTAAAAGAAGAAAAAAATTTATTTTCAAAACTAGATATGATTTTGCAAGAAAAAGTTGAGATTTCAAATGAAAGGGACTCATTGAAATCCCAACTAGATCTTGTTTTAAAAGAAAATGAAATTTTAAAGAATAAAAATGATTTTTATGATGTTTTGAAGAATAATGAGGTTTTGTCTTCAAAACGTGAATTTGTTTTAAAGAAAATGTTTCTTTGAAAGATAAAATTATTTTAATTTCAAAATAATTTGAATTTGTTTCAAAGGTAAACATTTCTTTGAAAAATGATTTTGTTTCTCATTCTGTCATGATTCTATTGATACGTCTCCTAGTGATAAGAATTTTGTTGCATGCTCCACTTCTTCTTTTAGTATTAATAATGATATTTGCATGTTGAAGAAAAGTGTTGATTGTTTGAGATTCACCTTGAGCCAATGTGTCAGAACCACACACATTTGGAATCCATGTTTCCTAAGAAACATGCTCCGCATATTCATGCACACCCATCACGGCATACACATGCTTTTCATGTTCACACACATGACATCATATATACTCATGTGTACACTTGTACACATTATGGTCGCAAGGACCATCTTGCAAAATTTTGTTATGATAGAATACATAATTCAAAATTTGCAAATAAATTTGTTTGGGTTAGGAAAGGTTCTAACCCCCTGGACTCAAGAAAGTATAGGCACCAAAATCTACCCCTATTGTATTTGATGTAGGTGTGGGCTCTCACATGACGTGAGAGAATTGGTACCTTGATGGTGGATGCGATCTGTGCTAAAAAATTATATTTGTGGATGCATTACTTTTAAGGGATGTTTGGAGGGAGGATCACCATGATTTGGAGACATAGAGATTCCTACCAGTTTTGGTAACTATCTCTAACTCCTTATTTATATTTACATGCTTTCATTATTGATTTTTAGCATGTCATGGTTTAATGCTCGCTATGTTAAATGCAATGTTAATTAGACATGTAATATACATAAATAGTCTTTGAGATATACCCATGTTTATATGGATTCATATTTTTGTGTTCTTACTAGAGTTAAGCTATTGTGTATATCCTAATTCTAATAGTACGTGCATTTACCCTAATGATCATATTTGTTTATATTTTTGTACTTCAAGTTTTGATTACTTATTTAGATATAAATTCCATTAAAACTTGTGTTTATACTTGTACAATTAGTGAGCTACACTTGATTATCATGTATTTGTGCTTTATTGCTCATTTGTACTCATTAGATGTACTTGTATGACCTTGTTTTGATGATTCTTACATCTTTACTTATTTTTCCTATTTTTGTACATGTTTAGCTTCATGTATATGTTATTTTTATCTAAAACTATTAGATATATATGTATATTCTAAAGTCACTTGCCTTCATGCAATATTCTTTTATGGACTCGTTTATATTTGAGATATGTATGTATGTTTTTAGTTTTAACAAAACATACATATACCTTGAAGCTCATTTTGTTTTTGATAAATATAGAACATTTTGAAGTTTTGATGATTTCATTTTTGTAAGAAATTTCTATTGAGCTTAATTATCTTATTTAAATGTATATGTTTCTTACATGATTCTTGCACTCTACATCATCTTGTTTACTCATGATTTTTGTTTCATGAGAACTATATGTGCTTTATTACTTTTTTAGTATCGATTCTCATGTAATTTTCATATTTCATGGATACATTTGCGGTTTAATTTTTTCTGAAGGATTTCGAACTAATTTTAAAAATTACTTTAAATTAGTTTATTATTCATAAATTGGTAGGTTTTTTAAATATGTTAATATTTTTATTTTTTTTGAAAACCCTACCTTCTAAGGGTGGTTGGATGGATGACTATGCCTTGTATACTCTTATTGAAAATTAATTCAAACATGTGCATGAAAGAGAGGTAGTTAGGGGTTATACATAATTTTAATGAAAATTCATTTTGTATACTCATCTTTTCTATATATTTATGGATCATATCTAAATTAACATTATATTGCTCTGATACATACATATAGATGTTTTTTTGTGCTTTAAACATATACACCATACATTTTAAAGCACAAATTATTTCTTACTAAGCTTGATTTAGTCCTTAATGTTAATTATTTTTCAATTGGTATCATATATAAGCTTATGCATTATTTTTATTTGTATTTCATAAAGGGGGAGAAAAATTCTTATTTTATTTTTCAATTGGTTTTATTTCAATTGACATTTTACTCTCACTCTTTATGATGAAAAATACTTTATTTTGGTATATGCTAACATTTTAATATTGGTATCAATAATTTTAATTGGTATTATTCTCAATTTGGTATCTTTATTGCAAAATGGTTTTAGTGTTTACCTAAAAATTATTGGTTTTTAACTTTCAATTGATATCATGTCCTTCATTGGTATCAATTCATAAAAGATTATTTCCTTTTCATTGGTAAAAAGAATGTTTAATTTTTAAAAGATAAAAAAAGGATTTTTTTCTTTCAATTGGTTTCTTTCAATTGATTGCTTTTATTGATATCAAAAAATTTTTAAAAAATGTTTATTGGTATTATTTGTTTGTCTTCACCCCTTTGTTGATGAGTGAATAAAAGGGGGAGAGAGATTTAGGAATATATATGCATGTTTTATTAAGTGTTTATATATATATATATATATATATATATATATATATATATATATATATATATATATATATATATATCTTGTTTTTATTTGGTATTTATGAGCTACATTGCATATCTTTATATGTTTATTGATTATGCTGAGTTAAGGGAGAGATTCTATAAAGCTTATCTTTAGTGAATGCATATATAATTTTATAAGTTTTGTCATCATCAAAAAAGGGAAGATTGTTTGCCTAGAGGCCTTTCACCTTAGCTTTGATGATGATTAACTTATGAAGGCTAGTTTACTAATGATTTTGTGTCTAATAAGTTTCAGTTATTGATCAAGATCTTAGCAGGTGATTAGCTTCAACAAAGAATTCAAAGTCAAGTTTTGGAGATAATACATGATGATTCAAGAGCTCGCGCGTCAAGATCGCATCTAGCACTCGGAAGGAGTCAAGCTCATTTGGATCAAGTTTGAATTGAGTCGGCTTGGAGAAGGAGTTTTACAAGAAAACTTCAGTTTGTTAAGGTTAGTTTTGTTTTATATCTTGTGTAAAGATAAACTAGTGATATGATCAAGTTCACACACACAAGTTAAAATAGTTTTTGGTTTCGGTTTAACTGTTTTGGATTTTCAAGAATACATTTATGGTTTTCATGAATTGATAGAATCAAAGAAGTTTTACATGGTTTATATATATAGGATTCATCCATATACACTGATAGTTCATATTGTCCAAAAACTTACTTTGATATATCTTATTCATGTGTTTCAAGTTTTGTTTTTAACAAAACTTAGTTTGAAATTTATTGTCAAAAACATAGATATATATTTTATATATGTATTGGATTCTATCCATAAACTCTATGCTTCAAATTGAGTTTAAATATCATATTTTTGTATCTATACTTGTTTTGGAGAAATCAATTTTTCATTTCAAAGTTTGTTTATGAAAAATACGATTTCCGGTTTAAAGCTAAATTTCTATATCACAAAAATTATTCAAATTATTTGAAATATGTGTTGAATTTTAGTCAAACATATTTGTTCTTCAAATATTTATAAGAACTTATTTCTGTGAATTTTATGTGATTTTATGGAATTTTATAGGTATTTAAAAGGCAAAATATTTCAACATACAAACCCAGGTTTGGGCTGCTAACAATCAACCGACCGGTTGACATACACAGAAGTGCACAGGCTTTTCCGGTCGACCGTATGGTCGAACGATTCTGAACTTACTCTCTAGATCTGGCCCCGATCACCGGGCGGTCGACCGACTAGAGAGTTCTACTGGAACTTAGATTTTGATGATAATAACTGTGATGCAGATGCATTGGAGCTCTATCTCAAAAGATAGTGCTGAGTTCTAATTGCTCAAGATTATTCTAGGATATTTACTATTTTTTGTGTATTTTTAATAGATTGTTAAAAGTCTGATCACACACATAAATGAGAGATCACCTAGAGGGGGGGTGAATAGGTGATTATGCTAATCTAGTCAACTCAATGCGGAATTAAAAACTAATATGCAATTTCAACAAGAGATGCCCACAACCAAGCCAAGCATATAAGTATGTATGAGCAATATGAATAGATGCAAGGCACAAAGTAAAGAGAGAGAGAGTAAGAGTCAATGAACAAGCGCAAACACCAAGATATGTTTCGAGGTTCGAGCACCCAGCTCTACATCCCCGCCTTCACCCAGAAGGATTTTAAGTCTACTAGCTTGTCCACAAAGGACTCCCACAAAGGGAACCTCCACCGAGGATTTGGGGCAATCACAATACAAGGAGTACCCAACTCCTCTCCTTACAAACACAACCTCCTCCTTGAGGCACAACTCCAAGCCAACAAATAATCACCTCACAACCCGAGAGAGTAGCACAAAGCCAAGCAAGGATCACCTCACAACTTGAGGGATACAAACCACTTTTACAAACAACCTCCTCAACCCAAGAGGGAAAAGCACAAAGCAAAGTATAGAGGGTTTACAACTTGATGGTTCAACAACAACCACAAACAATCTCTTTTCCCACACACAAAGATCCTATAGAAAAGATAGTAGATTTTTTCTCAAGTGTGGAGAAAACCAAGGGATTTGAAACTAGCAACTCAAAGAAAATCTTTGGGAAATAATAGAAAATGAAGATAGTGATGTTCAAACAAAAGCTTTTCCCAAAATCCTTTTTCTTCAATTTTTCAAACCCTAATAAAAACACCAAAAAGATTGTTCAATTTGAAACTAAAAACTTCTTTTGACTGCTGTGAAAACACCAGAGAGTAAGGAAAAATTCGCACAAAAAATCTTAGAAAAAAACTTTTCCAATGGGGTATTTATAGACCCCAGAAAAATATAGCCGTTGGCAGCAGAAATGCCAGAAATACACTGACGGTCGACCGGTCCGGTCGACCGTCCAACGGTCAATTTTTGCCCGTTGGCAGCTGCCGGTCGACCGGCCCGGTCGACCCAAACAAACAGAGAGCTCTGCTCTCAGACTGTTCGACCCGGCCGGTCGACCGTCCCAGTGTCTCCAAACGTGCACAGATCTGTGCACGTCGGTCGACCGGCCCGGTCGACCGACTTCATCCTAGTCGACTTGGTTAGTTGACTTAGTCGACTGGTGAAGCCCGAAACAGAAAACTGGGTTAGAAACATATTTAAAAATTCTTTTATCATTTCTAAAAAATCACCAAAATAGTTTTATCATTTTGCATTGATATATAAACATGTGGTAAAAAGTTTATCTCAAATATCAATCAATCTGAACTATTTTTGTGTCTTATCATTTTTACCAAAAACCAAAAACTGTATTTTCTAAAACTTGGATTTTGAATAGAAAATACGTTTTGTCCAAAAACCCTTCCAAATACAAAAACATGATATTTAAACATTTTGAAGCATGATGCATATGGATAGAAATCCAATATACATGAAACAAATATATATCCATGTTTTTGTCAATAATTCCAAATTATGTTTGTCAAAAATACCAAAACATAAAACACATGAATAAGTAAGTCAAAACTAAGTTTGTCTAGGAAATTAAAGCATGCATGTATATAGAACAAATCATATATACATTAAACCATTGAAACTTGTTTTGATCTATCTATTCATGAAAACCAAGATCGGTTAAACCTAAAACCGAAAAACCAAAAACCAATATTCAAAATATGAAACGTGTGTGTTGTGAACTTGAGCATTATCATACTATTCTAATCTTTACAATTTTGGATCTAAACACAAAACTAAACTATGGTACCGAAGTCTTCTTGTAGAGCGCAATCTCCAAGCCGACTCGATCTAAAACTCCTTGATCCATCGAGCAAGTGCTATATGTGATCTTTGACGCTCGGGCTCTTGAATCAACTTGTGAAAGATGTGTGGAAGCTTTCACCAACTAATAACTTGATTAATGATCTGAAATTAAAATCACAAGATTATTAGTACACATAACTACATGAGTTAATCATCATCAAAACTAGGGTGGAGGGCCTTTGGGCCAACAATCTCCCCCTTTTTGATGATGACAAAACTCATGGAGTTATATATGCATGGATTAAAGTTAAGCTTCAAAGAAGCTCCCCTTAACTCATGCATAACCAAATAAAAAATAAATATGCAATGAATATTAAACATGAAACATGAAACATGCATATCTATGCATAAACAATAAAGGGTCTAGATACCAATGAAATGTTCAAAATCAAAACATGCTCTAGATACCAATTCCAATGAAATGCTTAAAATAAAACATGCTCTAGATACCAATTACACTCTAGAGATACCAATTACAAAACATCCAATTACAAAACATGCTTTAGATACCAATTAAAATTAAACTAAATTAAACTTAATATATGCAAAACAAAAACATGCATGTATAAACCCAAATTCTTCTCCCCCTTTTTGTCAATCATCAACAAAGGGGTAAAACCAAAACAAAACAAAATCTTCTTTTTTTTTTAATACAAAGAATCAATTTTCAATAAGGGGTAAAAGCAAAACCAAATCCATAAATTTTTTCCCCCTTTTAGTTCGAAACAACGAATCAATAAAAAATAATATTTTCCCTTCTTTTTGTCTAAAACAAAACCAATTAGAGGTGACAATCAATTAAGGTACCAATTGAAAATATGTCAAAGAATAGCATTTTGATACCAATTGAAAGGAAACAAACAAAAAAAATTGATAACAATTTAAGCAAAAACACATGAAACATCTTGATATCAATTGAAAATAAACATAATAAATCTTGAATGTCTAAACACACATATTTTGATACCAATTGTAAATCATTTTCATTTTAAACATATGATACCAATTTGAAATTTTCAATCATAAAGTAAGGGAGTGGGAATCAAATACCAATTGAGAAATCACCAATTGAAAGACAAAATCAAATTTTCTCCCCCTTTATGAAATACCAACTAAAATGATGCATAGGCTTGATACCAATTTAAAAATAATCAATTGAAACAAAATTGAAGCTCAAGCACTAGCATAAACAAGTTTTTGTGCTTAAAGATATAGGGATATAATAAGAACAAATAAAATATATATATGTATGAAAGATAGATACCAATAGAAATTGATATTCTTGGAATGAAAGCATACATTCATACAAAATATATATGAGTATACAAGAAATGTCAAGATTGATACCAATTGAAAGAATTCAATCATACCAATTGAAATAACAATAAGATCAAATGTATACTTCATATTACTATACCTCCCAATCATGGTTCAAGTTTTAAATGATTTTCATTATAAGGCATACATGAACATGATCTCCCATCCATCCTCCCATTGAAGGTAGGAGTTTTCAAAAATAGGTTTGAAAATAAGCTTTGTTTGAAAATCTCTACCATATTGAAGAATACGAACTAGTTATAGGAAAAACTTTTAAAACTAGTACGAAATCCTTCAAGCAAGGAATAAAACAAAATTGTTTTTCATGAAACACATGTAAATCATATGATCACTAAACACTCAAAGTCCATAAGCTCATATCATAGTCTCATGAAAAGCAAATCATGAGAAAACTAATAAGGTGAGTGAACAAGTGGTATGTGACACACATCAACATGAAAATGTTCAATTAAGCTCATATGAAATTCCTTGAAAACATGAAAACTTGAAAAGCTAGATTTTCATTGCCAATAGAAATTCATCTAAGATGTGAAATCACCAATTGAAATCATCTTAAAAACATGAAATTCATCCAAACGATTTAAACTTCAAGGCATATGTATGTCATGTACAAACTAAAGTATACATACATATCCTAAACACAATGAGTCCACAAAAGTATATGCATGAAGGCACGTGGCTCAAGGATGTACATGTATAATCAATAGTTTGGACAAGATAGACATATACATGAAGTTAAATAAATGAACACGAAATCAAAAAAAAAACTAAATTTTCACCAAAACTAATTTCATTTCAAGGTATATGTATGAATTGCCAACACAATAAGTGTACATACATATCCCTAAACACAATTGAGTCCATATATATACATTTGCATGAAAGGCAAATGACTCCAAGGGTATACATGTATATCTTAAGATTTGGCAAAATAAACATATACATGAAATGAAAGCTCATACACATAAAACAAATCCAAAAATAGGAATACGAGTTTAAAATGCATGAATCATCAAAACTAGGCTATACTAACACATTTAATGGGTACAAATAAGCATCCAAGCATAAACATATATAAAGATTTATTTGTGTCCCACTACATGTGCAAGTATAAATTCTAGTCTTAATGAAAACTAACATCTAAACAAGTAATCAAATCATTAAGCATAAAACGGGATATAAGTCAACATGAAAGACATAAAATGATCATGAAGAACTTTCACATGCTATTAGAATCAAGAAATACATAATAGCCTATAATCATCAAAACATGTGGCAAAATTAGAAATCATACAACACAAGTTATTTATCAAAACATGAATCATTAAAACAAAAAGTCATAGTCAACCATATGATTTAGCATGACAAAGACATGTGCATAAGATCTTATGATTAACATGATAGCTAAAACATAAAGAGAACACAAAATATGGGTCCATACTAAACATGGGTGTCTCAACAACTAATCATGTAAAGCATAAGTCTAATAAACATGACAAACATCATACTAATCATGAAACAATAAAACATGAATCATAAACATCCAAATGGTCATAATGCATATGCATGTGCATTAGATCTAGGGCATACATGTTAGTTTAAACAAGGTGAGAACACTAAATATAGATCCATATAAAACATGGGTGCTCAAGTAACTAAACATGTATAGCACTATTCTAATAAGCATGGCATAAGCATAATGAACAATAAACCATGGCATGCTATAAATAGATGAACATGAAAAGCATGCAAATAAAAATGGGAGTTAGAGAATGATACCAAAACTCATGAAGGTGCATCTCTAGTTCTCCAAACCACGGTGGTCCTCCCACCAAATCTCCTTGAGAGTGAAGCATCCAAATGGTTCTCTTTAGGCACGGAACGCATCCACTCCAGGCACCAACACTATCACGTTTTGCAAGAGCTCCCACCTACATCAAAAAGTATAGAGGTGGTCTTTGGTACCCATTTCTTTGTGGGTCCACGGGGGTTAGTATCCTTTCTAACCCAAACAAGATTAGTTGCTAAATTTTCATGATAGATACGATCATAACAAAATCTAGCAAGATGGCCTTTTCGGCCACAATGTGTACATGTGTACACATAAGCATACGTGCGATGGTGGTGACCGTGGAAAGCATGTGTATGCCGTGAAGGGTGAGCATGCAAAGATGGACCTTGTTTCTTGCGAACCAAGGTTTCCAAACGTGAATGATTCAATGTGCATTGGCTCAAAGTGGAGCCCAAACATTCAACACTTTTCTTCAAAATATTTATATCATTTTCAATAGTAGAAGACAAAGTGGAGCATGCAATAGGTGTGCAAGAAGAAGAAGCTATACTAGTATGGCACACATGAGAATCAATATCAATTTTCAAAGATTCATTTTTCTTCAAAACCAAATCCAATTCTTTTGTAATTAAATCAATTTTATTTTTCAAAACAAGGTTATCTTTTAAAACAAAATCCAATTTAGAAGATAAAACATCATTATTTTTCACAACATCATTGCAATCATTTTTGTTTTTCAAAATCTCAATCTCATCAAGGGCAAGGTCTAGTTGAGATCTTAGTGAGTCACGTTCACTAGTGATCTCTTCCTTTTCTTGCAAAACTAATTCAAAATTAGAACACAAATCCTTTAATTCATTTTTCAAAACAAGGTTGTCCTCTTTCAAAAGATTGTGTTTTTCCAATAAATTTTCAAGCTTTTGAGCAAGTTCCAAATTTAAAGTTTGAACTTCAAAATAACCATGACAATAGGAACTAGAGCTATCATCTAATTGAGTGTCCGATTGTACCTCAAGGGAGTTTTTCCCTTGGACCATGAAGCAATGCTCTTCGGACTTTTCTCTCTTAGATCTCCTCATCTTGTTGATAATCCTTGGAAACTCGGGAGACGTCAATAAGCTCCAAACTGCAAAAGCCGAGTTATAATGATTAAACACCGGTAAAAGATGTTCACTAAGAGATGCTCTAAGTGTTCTAAGTGCTAATGCATTTGCCTTCTTATGCTTGCTACTATTGGGGAATGATTCCATAGTGGAGGCTTAATAAACTAGATGTCCTAGTCTTTTCAAATGGCTACTCATATTGGCCTTCCAAACATCAAGTCTAATATGGTCAAACATAGGAGGGCTATCCATGAGAGCAAGCTAAATGAGTGCAAATGAACAATGCAAATGAAGATTAGCAAACCAAGATCTCACTCCTAGGTGGTTAAACCTAAATATCAGGAGCACTAGCTCTGATACCAATTGAAAGATCACCTAGAGGGGGGGTGAATAGGTGATTATGCTAATCTAGTCAACTCAATGCGGAATTAAAAACTAATATGCAATTTCAACAAGAGATGCCCACAACCAAGCCAAGCATATAAGTATGTATGAGCAATATGAATAGATGCAAGGCACAAAGTAAAGAGAGAGAGTAGGAGTCAATGAACAAGCGCAAGCACCAAGATATGTTTCGAGGTTCGAGCACCCAGCTCTACATCTCCGCCTTCACCCAGAAGGATTTTAAGTCCACTAGCTTGTCCACAAAGGACTCCCACAAAGGGAACCTCCACCGAGGATTTGGGGCAATCACAATACAAGGAGTACCAACTCCTCTCCTTACAAACACAACCTCCTCCTTGAGGCACAACTCCAAGCCAACAAACAATCACCTCACAACCCGAGGGATTAGCACAAAGCCAAGCAAGGATCACCTCACAACTTGAGGGATACAAACCACTTGCACAAACAATCTCCTCAACCCAAGAGGGAAAAGCACAAAGTAAAGTATAGAGGGTTTACAACTTGGTGGTTCAACAACAACCACAAACAATCTCTTTTCCTACACACAAAGATTGTTGGCCCAAAGGCCCTTCACCCTAGTTTTGATGATGATCAACTCATGTAGTTATAGTTACTAATGATCTTGTGTTTAATTAGTGACAGATTCATGATCAAGATCTTAGTAGGTGCATAGCTCAACAAAGGATAAAAGAACAAGATTTGGAGCTTGCATGTGGTGATCCAAGGAGTTTTTGGATCAAGCTTGGACCAAGTCAAGAAGATGAGAAGCCTTCAAGTGAAGACTTCAAGAAGATGAAGACTTATGTCTAGGTATAAGATTTGTATTTTTGTTTTAGTAAAAATGTAAAGGATAGATAGTTGGTGGATTGCTCAAGTCTATATCACACACACACTCTTGATTAGAACTCTTGATTTAAAGTGCTTTCATAAAAGATTTTTATGTTTAGAAAAGAATTTTATTTTAGAACAAAGATTTTCTTTGAGACAAAATATTTATCTTGGATTTTGGTATTTCATAGTTCATATCTTTAAACCAAAATCATGATTAGTGCTTTATGTCAAAAACATAGATATCTCTTATTGATTGTGTAGTGGATCATATCCATACACACTATGCTTCAAAATGAACTCAAATATCTTGTTTTTGTATTTGATGAAGATTTAGAAAAACAAGTTTGGAAAAACATGTTTTGGAAAAATACATTTTGGTTATTGAGCTAATATTTCCAAGTTACAAAAATAGACCAAAACATATATAACATGTCTTGATTTTGTGCAAGCATGTTTGTTCTTTCAAGTATATTGGTAAAACTATTTTTGTAGAATTTCTATGTATTTTTAGGATTTTATAAAAGATTTTTAAATCCTGTTTTCAGACCTGGAAACTGGCTGACAGGCCAAACCGGTCGACCGGTCCGGTCGACCGATGTGCACAGCCCTGTGCACGTTGTCAGCACAGTGGCCGGTCGACCGGGTCGGTCGACCGACCAAGAGAGCTTTGCTCTCTGGAAAAATCAGTCGACCGAGCCGGTCGACCGATAGAGGAAATGCCCTCTGCTCCAGGAGGTCGGTCGACCGAGCCGGTCGACCGGTGGCTGCAACGGTCAGAAAAATGACCGTTGGCCGGTCGACCGGCGGTCAACCGACAGCACTGACACAGCCCCAACGGCTCTATTTTCTGGCAGCCTATAAAAAGGGGTTTTGTCAATTGTTTTGAGGTTAAGATTTTTGAGACTTCTTGAGCAGATTTTCTGATACTTTTAGAAGAGTTTCTCCACAAGATTTTAGTGCAAATACTTCCAATCAAAAGGAAGAGTTTTTATCAAGAGAGTATTAAGTGATTCTTTGAGTTTTTCACCATAGTCTTTCCTTGCTTTTCTCACACCACACTTGAGCTTTCCATTGCTAGATATTCCTATAGGTGTGTTGTAGTGAGAGTGCTCTTTAGGTGATCAAGTGTTGTGATCATCAAAGAGATTTTACTTTGTAATTTGAGGAAACGGGCAAGTGTGCTCGTTGTTGGTGATTGGAGTTCGGTTGTGAACTCTTGGTGGTTCGAGGTACGGCCTCGGCGAGTCGGTGGACTTGCGTGTGTACGGGACTTGGGAGTCCGAGGGTTTGTAGGTGTACGGCACCGAGGAGAGATCCGGTGGGATCTTGCATAGTGGAAATCCTTCGTGTGTCGAAGGCGGGGATGTAGAGCAAGTGTGCTCGAACCTCGAAACAAACCCTTTGTGTTTGCGATTGCTTACTCTTCCCTCTTTCTCTTTTTGTCTCTATTTTATATCTTGCATTCAATTTATTGTGTTCATCTTATATATGCATGATATATACCCTTGTGCTTAATTGATATATAATTGCGTGGGATTGTTGTTAACACTAGTATTCAACCAAGAGAGCCAACGCGGCACCTCAACCCATTCAAGGGAATCTAGAGGAGCTTGTCCAGAGCCTCGCAAGGGAAATTCGGCAACACTCTTGGTTATACATAAGTGTTTAATAAAAAGAAGTTTAATTTGGTCAACTTAGTTTTAATTCCGCATTAATTATTCACAAGTGACCATTAGATTAGCCATCACCTATTCACCCCCCCTCTAGGTGATCTTACAAAGATCCTATAGAAAAGATAGTAGATTTTTGCTCATGTGTGGAGAAAACCAAGGGATTTGAAGCCAGCAACTCAAAGAAAATCTTTGGGAAATAATAGAAAATGAAGATAGTGAAGTTCAAACAAAAGCTTTTCCCAAAATCCTTTTTCTTTGATTTTTCAAACCCTAATAAAAACACCAAAAAGATTGTTCAATTTGAAACCAAAATCTTCTTTTGACTGCTGTGAAAACACCAGAGAGTAAGGAAAAATTCGCACAAAAAATCTTAGAGAAAAACTCTTTCCAATGGGGTATTTATAGACCCCAGAAAAATATAGCCGTTGGCAGCAGAAATGCCAGAAATACACTGACGGTCGACCGGTCCGGTCGACCGTCCAACGGTCAATTTTTGCCCGTTGGCAGCTGCCAGTCGACCCAAACAAACAGAGAGCTCTGCTCTCAGACCGGTCGACCCGGCCGGTCGACCGTCCCAGTGTCTCCAAACGTGCACAGATCTGTGCACGTCGGTCGACCGGCCCGGTCGACCGACTTCATCCTAGTCGACTTGGTTAGTTGACTTAGCCGACTGGTGAAGCCCGGAACAGAAAACTGGGTTAGAAACATATTAAAAATTCTTTTATCATTTCTAAAAAATCACCAAAAATAGTTTTATCATTTTGCATTGATATATAAACATGTGGTAAAAAGTTTAGCTCAAATATCAATCAATATGAACTACTTTTGTGTCTTATCATTTTTACCAAAAACCAAAAACTGTATTTTCTAAAACTTGAATTTTGAATAGAAAATACGTTTTGTCCAAAAACCCTTCCAAATACAAAAACATGATATTTAAACATTTTGAAGCATGATGCATATGGATAGAAATCCAATATACATGAAACAAATATATATCCATGTTTTTGTCAATAATTCCAAATTATGTTTTGTCAAAAATACCAAAACATAAAACACATGAATAAGTAAGTCAAAACTAAGTTTGTCTAGGAAATTAAAGCATGCATGTATATAGAACAAATCATATATACATTAAACCATGTAAACTTGTTTTGATCTATCTATTCATGAAAACCAAGATCGGTTAAACCTAAAACCGAAAAACCAAAAACTAATATTCAAAACATGAAACGTGTGTGTTGTGAACTTGAGCATTATCATACTATTCTAATCTTTATAATTTTGGATCTAAACACAAAACTAAACTATGGTACCGAAGTCTTCTTGTAGAGCGCAATCTCCAAGCCGACTTGATCCAAAACTCCTTGATCCATCGTGCAAGTGCTATATGTGATCTTTGACACTCGGGCTCTTGAATCAACTTGTGAAAGATGTGTGGAAGCTTTCACCAACTAATAACTTGATTAATGATCTGAAACTAAAATCACAAGATTATTAGTACACATAACTACATGAGTTAATCATCATCAAAACTAGGGTGGAAGGCCTTTGGGCCAACAATAAAATAGTCAGATAGTCGACTTATACTCTTGTCTCGTTGATTAACATATCCTCTAGTCGACTTGCTATGTTATATAGTCGACTAAGTCTCTCCGCAGAAAAATATCAGCTCTCTGTTTGTTGACTGTAACCAACATTAGTCAACTTATCCTCTCTACTAGTTGAATAAGTTTAGTTTCTAAAGACTTATCATTCTGTGTCAGTCTTCATATAGTCGACTTGATCTCTTGACTAGTCGACTAACCGAGGCAATATTTCTTATACTAGTCGACTACTCCTATATCCTAGTCGACTAACTACAGTTTCTGACTGTTATTCATTTATTAATTTTTTAGTGTTTTATCTAACGTTCTGATTTTTAAATTTGAGTTGATAACTTTCCTAACTGACCATTGATTTCACCTACAAATAGAAATGTTGTCTTAGGATGAACACATCAATTCAAATCATTAGTTTTCTGTCCAAAACTCTGTTGAAAAATTCTGTATTTCAGAAAACTAATTTCCACTTTCATTTCTTCACACAATTCCAATTCGATTGTGAAGAATTTGAGAGTCCACCTATAAGAGACCTTGTTCACGATCATATACAATTTTAAAGGCTTATAGGATACTTTGTAATCATTCAAAGAGAAGAGTTGTGCAAGATTATCTTCTTGGTGTAGAGAAGAGTTGTACAAATTGTTGTCTTCTTGTGTAGAGAAAAGCTGTACAGATTAGGCAAAGGTTGCTTTGTCAAGTGGTGAACAAGGAGTTGATTTTGGGTGTATCAAAATCAGGATAAGAAAATTCTCAAGCGGGTTGCTTGGGGACTGGATGTAGGTCACGAGAACCGAACCAGGATAAAATCTCTCATGTTGTGTTTGTATCTTTTTGAGATTTATCTGTGTATTTTCCTTTTCTTGCAAGTATTTTATTTAAACACTATTCATCTTTGTTTTAGTGTTTGTATTGCCATTGTTTTTAGATCCTACATTTGGTGTCAGAATCCTACATACAATGTTTAAGGATGGCAACAAAGTTTCCTTCATCACAATTAAAAGAAGGACATTCTACACAACGTCTTCTATTATTTGATGGATCAAACTACAACTACTAGAAGTGTAGAATGAAAATCTACTTGCAATCACTCAACTATGAACTATGAACATAGTATAAGCATCATACACCAAGCCGACCACCAATTACAATGCGTATAGTGAAGATAAAAGGAGTTTGTAAATCTTGATGCCAAAGCAATGAACACGCTTTTTTGTGCCTTGAATAAAGAAGAATTCAATCGTGTGTCAACGGCCAGATCTGCAAATCAAATATGACAGATTTTACAGATAACACATGAAGGTACTAATAAAGTTAAAGAATCTAAAATCTCTGTCCTTATTCACAGGTTTGAACTCTTCAAAATGAAGGAGAATGAAATCATTGCGAAAATGTTTACAAGGTTCACCGACATTACAAATTTCTTAGTAGCCCTTGAAAAGAAATACACTCAAGTTGAAAAAGTAGAAAGATTCTTCGTGCACTCATATCAGATTAGGAGAAGAAAATCACTGCAATAGAAGAAGCAAATAATCTTTCAACAATGTCATTAGAAAACTTATTGGTAATTTAATGACATATGAAGTTCAACTTGAAGATTGGAAAAAGGATGAACAACAACCTCAATTTAAGAAGAAAGTACTTGTCTTCCATACATTCTTAGATATGGACAATTTAGATGATTATGAAGAGGAGATGGCAATGCTCTCAAGAAAATTCTAAAAGTTCTTGAAACAAGGTAAGTTTAATCCTACTTGTTTTAATTGAAATAAAACAGGTCATATAAAGAAGGATTGCCCATTGCTGAAATATAAAGGGAACTTCAAGTTCAAAAAGTTCAACAAAAAGAAGAAAAATTATCATCTTTCTCAGACGAAGAAGAAGTGAAACGACCAATGTTTGTTTTATGGCTCAAGAAAATGAGGTACAAGAATATGCTGAATTATTAGATGCATCTCTTGTATTATATGATGATCTCAAGAATGAAAAGATTAAAAATAAAATTTTGTCAAAGGAAAATGAAAGACTCAACAATGAAAATTCAATTATTTATATCTCAAATGTTTTTTTCTAAATTCTCAAAAAGTTGACTTTAAAAAGTTATTTCATCTTTAAAAAAAGATAATGAGAATTTCTTAAAAGAGAATGCTTTGCTTAAAAGAGAAACTATTTCTTTAATTCTAGAAATTTTATTTTAGATAAAGAAATGTCAAGTTTTAAAATTAAATATGAAAAAATTTTGAAAAATGTGACAAAATTTAATAAGGAAAAAAATTTAAATGATTTATTATCTTATCAAAAAATGTCAAATAATCAGTTTGGTTTTGGATTTTCAAAAGACCAGTTTGAAAAATCTATACTTGTTGGTCTTAGTTTTTCAAAAAATAATATTAAAAAATCTACACATGTTTATGGAAAGAAGCATAATCCATATAATTTTTCTGTGAAAAGAAATACTGATATTATTTCAAAAAGAATTAGGAACAAATATATTGGATTCCTAAAAATTTAATTTTTATAGATAAAAATGCTTATATCGCATTATATATACATCATGTATGTAATTCTTGTGATTACGTTTATGCTAATAAATGAAAACCAAATTTAAATTGGGTTTGGATTCCTAAAGGTTAATTATTTTTGACCTTATTATGATTGGTACCATACAAATATTTTCTCTTTTAGGTACCTTAGAAAAAAAAAGTGATTTCTTGATAGAAAATCATTTCAAACACTTGATAATGCAAAATATAATCATATGCCATGATATATTTTTTGCAAGAGGAGAACACTTGTTATCTATATTTGTTTATAACCTATTCTCTGCAGGGAGAGTTTACCACTTAGGGGGGTTTTTGTGCACATAACTTTGATTTTGATGATAACAATTGTGATACAGATGCATTGGAGTTCTATCTCAAAAGCTAGTGTTGAGTTCTAATTGCTCAAGATTATTCAAGGATATTTACTATTTTTATGTATTTTTAATAGATTGTTAAAAGCCTTGATCACACATACAAAATAGTAGATAGTCGACTTATACCCTTGTCTCATTGACTAACATATTCTCTAGTCGACTTGCTATGTTATATAGTCGACTAAGTCTCTCCACAGAAAAATATCAGTTCTCTGTTTGTTGACTATAATCAACATTAGCCGACTTATTCTCTCTACTAATCGACTAAGTTTAGTTTCCAAAGACTTATCATTCTGTGTCAGTCTTCTTGTAGTCGACTTGATCTCTTGACTAGTCAACTAACCGAGAAAAATTTCTTATACTAGTCGACTACTCCTATACCCTAGTCGACTAACTATAGTTTCTGACTGTTATTCAGTTATTAATTTTCTGGTATTTTATCCAACGTTCTGATTTTCAAATTTGAGTTGATAGCTTCCCTAACTGACCATTGATTTCACCTATAAATAGGGATGTTGTCCTAGGATGAACATATCAATTCAAATTATTAGTTTTCTATCCAAAACTCTGTTGAAAAATTTCTGTTTTTCAGAAAACTAACTTCCGCTTTCATTTCTTCATACAATTCTAATTCTATTGTGAAAAATTCTGAGATCCACCTAGAAGAGACCTTGTTCATGATCACATACAAGTTTCAAGGCATATAAGATACTTTGTAATCATTCAAAGAGAAGAGTTGTGCAAGATTATCTTCTTGGTATAGAGAAGAGTTGTACAAATTGTTGTCTTCTTGGCGTAGATAAGAATTATACAGATTTGGCAAAAATTATTTTATCAAGTGGTGTGCAAGGAGTTGATTTTGGGTGTGTCAAAATCAGGATAAGGAAAATCTCAAACAGATTGATAGGGACTGGGCGTAGGTAACAAGGACCGAACCAGGATAAAATCTCTCGTGTTTGCGTTTGCATCTTTCTGAGATTTATTCTATATATTTTTCTTTTTTAAGTATTTTATTTAAACGCTATACATCTTTATTTTAGTGTTTGTATTCCCATTATTTTTAGATCCTACAAGTTCATGGTCTGGTTCTGGCCTCGGTCGATCGGGCGATTGACCAACAGGCAGTTTCCTTGGGTCGATCGACCGACCGGTCGATCGACAGCCCCAACGGTCGAAAATTTGACCGTTGGCGGTTGAAAATTTGATCATTGAGCGGTCAACAGACAGGTCATTTCTGACCTGTCCTGAACCTAACAGCTAGTTTTTCAGACGCCTATAAAAATGAGTCTTTAGGGGCTGTTTCTCCTACGATTTTCAAGTGCAATTATTTCCACCTTCTCAAGTGTTTTTAACAATGTTTTCAAAAGAAGTTTTAGTGCCAAAACTCTTTTCTTTATTTGTTTCAAAGTTTCTGAAAAATCAAAAGAAAATAAGCCATTGGGAATTTAATTTGATCTTCATTTTAAAATCTATTTAGAAGTTTTTACCAAGTGTTTTTTTGTTACATCTTTTCCAAAATACATTGTTTTCTTACATACTTGAGCTAGCATCTCAAATCTATCTTTAGGATCTTTGTATTGTGAGAAAATTGTTTGTGATCCTTTGAGATCACCAAGAGAGAATTTGTGATCATTGAATCACTAAGTTTTATTTTTTCTTTACTTTCTGCTAGGCTTTGTGCCTTCTTACTTATGTAGAGGTGTTTGTATTTGAGAGCGAAGTTGTGAACTCCTGGTGTTGAGTTATAATTCCTCAGTGGAAGTCCCTTTGTGGAAGGTCCTGTGTGGACATAGTGGAAAACCTTCTGTGTGAAGGCGGGGACGTAGAGCAGCGGCTCGAACCTCGAAACATATTTTTGAGTTTACGTTTGATCCTCTATCTCTCGACTCTATCTCTTTTTATATCTTGTATTGTAATTTATTGTTCATATTCATAAACATGCTAGGTATTGTTTATGTACCCACACTTGTGTTGAACCTAGAGAGCTTTTAAGGCATCTCAACTCTTATTCTAGAGGAATCTAGAGGAGTAGTTTCAGAGCCCTTCACAGGGAATTCGGGCTTATTCTTGGTTACACATGGTGTGTTAGCAAATTAGTTTTAATTCCGCATCATTTACACTAGATTAGCTAGCACACCTATTCACCCCACTCTAAGTGCACTTTCACTTTCATCATATGATTTATATGTGTTTAGGTGTGTGTTTTTAATTAACTAGTGTGTGTGGTTTAATTGTCCAGTGTATTGTGTGTGTTTATATATATAGTTGCATGCATGTGTGTTAGCATGGGTATATGTATAATGTTATGGCGTTTTTGTGTATAATTATGAGTTATGTGTTTATGAGTGTGTGTAATTGTGGTTGTGGTTGTGTGTTGAGTAAATAGGGGATACATGTATGTGTGTGGCGCGCCACGCGTGTGTGACTGCAAGTGGGTGTGTTTTAATTAATGTGTGATTATGTGTTATTTGCATGGAGTATAGGGGGATGTGTGTGTGTGTGTGTGTAAATGTGTATGTATTCAATATGTGTAAATATGCATGCGTGCGTATACATGTATATATGTGTTCCCCTCCTTCCCTCTCCGTGCATCTCTCGGTATATCTCTTCCTATCTCTTAGTCCCTATCCCTTTCTATGTGTGTTTGTTTTGTGTTATAGTGATGTGGATCTAATCGTGCATCCGGACCCAGTAACAGGAGACCTAGATTCAGGTTTGTTATGAACCCGATACACTGACTATTTGAAGCCCTAACATACAAGATGATTTGGAGATTTATACTGGTTCATGCAGTGCAGACCAGACAACAATTCAGACCCGAATCTGTATTATTTCATATAAGTGTTCTTTGTTTACCTTATCGAGCATTCAGTGTTATTTCATGTTAGTGTCTTATTATCTCTCTTTAAATTGTGTATCATTATGATATATTAAATTAATACGTGACTTAATCAGTTAAAATTTAGTTCTTTAAATTACCTATTTAAATTCCTAGCAGGTAAATATAATTAGAAAGTGGTAAATTTTCATGATTAAATACTTGCACAAGTGATTGATTATTTTATCCTGGATTATTTTGTTCATGCCTGCATATCAGTACTCATCCTGAACATCATGATATCACCTACAAAACTTAATTGTACATGATATATACCTGATAGTCATATTGTCCATGTTACTAAAGTTATTGAAAATATTCTTATACGGTAACAACATCATCCTGCTTATCCTGTTCACTGACATCATATATCTTGATTACACTGTTGATGTTGTTTCCGTGACTATTTCTGAGTTATTCCAATGATCTAGGTAACATGCATATTAAATAATCTTGTACATTAAATAATCTAAATAACATGATATTAACAACTTACATTGGGACTGAAAAAATTGATGGAGGAGACAACGTCTATATTTTGGGTGACCTTGGATATAGGTGCGCAACCGAAAGAGGGTTCCACTGCAGGGTTCCTGTAGGGTGACTGATATCCCGTCCTATTCCTGTTCCTATTGATACATGTTAAACATGTTACATGTTATGTTATACATATTATCTGACTATCTTGCGGTAGGGCCTGGTTCAACGCTAGGAGTCTGGGCCCTGGTCCCAAGTATGTACGTGACTCACTTAAAACGCAGACAATATCTCCAACCAATCAGTGTCAATAACTTAGAACCCCAATTGAGATGTGAAATAGGATGCATCTACTGAATGTGGCAATTGGTGTTCGCTGACATAATAAATAATAATGAACTGTTTATAATGTACTATGATCGATTGTGTTCACCTTATGCATGTATACTTTGTTGGACACCTGATGATACACATGATCTGGCTGGATCTCTGATTCTGTTGCTGACTACCTTTATTACTGTTCATATATGTCATTGCATTCTTTGATCTGATTACTTTATTTTTATATTGTAATCCATCACATTATACCATGTGCACCTTCCCCTTTTTTTACACATTTATTGGGAGTTCTGACTCCCTAGATTTGCACATCCAGGTATATAATTGTTATATTTTGCTGAGCAGGTATTTGGAGAGGATCACAAGCATCTAAGGAGTATGGGGTCTCTTTGCTCGATCACGGATTCTTTGGTATAGTTCATGTCTTCATTTTATCTTGTTGATTTCTATTGATTCTCTATGGCTTGGGTTCTATATTATTCTATTGATTTGTTCGCAGAATAATATTACCATGTGTGAAAAATATGATATGTATTATTGCAGTGACTTTATTGCCTTTATTGTTGATTTATATAACTTGTTTAGGTCATTTTATTTTCCTAGGTCATTTTATTTTCCTTGCATATATACGTACCCGACTCTCGTCGCGTCTCCGTGTCAACATATCTTGGGAAGCGAGGCGTCATTGGGCTTTTTGGTATTAGCGCCAGGTTCAAATTAAAAAGGATTGATTCTTACCAGTGACCTGAAGTATGTTATAGTTACACTGCAATATACATATTACTTACATAATGATATTGAGCCCATTTGGGAATTGAATGTCCTTTCTTTAGAAATCCATCTTTTTGATCTTTCGATATTCTTGATCTCAACTTTTTCTTCTAGAGCTATCCAGATTTCTTCTTGATTATCAATTTCACTTTCCCGATATTGACTCTTGGATATGGCCTTCTGACCCGACCGATGGTAGAGATCAGAGTGCGTAGTGGAATCGTGGTGACCCATAATGCACTAAGAAGCGGCGTAGAGAGCATGAAGAAGTCATATCATTCCCTTGATTTCTTCCATATTGTGCCTACTCTTGGTTTCATGTCTATTCATTATCAATATGACCAACTTTGATTCTCTTTTATCAGTCCCCGTCTTATTGAAATTTTGAGGATGAAATTTTAATAAGGTCAGTAGAATGTAATATCTCCTATTTAATAGTACCGTATTTTTATTTTTAAATATTTTTATTTTGCTTTACTTACCATTTTATTAATTAACTTGATTTATAAATTATTATTACTGCTTATTTTAGTAGTAGTTAATTTTTATTATTGATTATTATATTAACTATTATTAATTTCTAGTATCATTCTTAATTATTTTAATTGTTATTAACATGTTATTATTATTACTAATTGTTTTTGTATGTGTATTATGATGAACAAGCCCATTCATTTAAACCAACCTCTTTATGTCTATGTTCTTTCTTCATTTTAGCTAGCCCATATCCATGCTCCAAGCCCATTAATCTAAACTTAGACCAAGTCCAATCCCAAATGAACCCAAACCTAATAGCCAAGCCCATCTATACCCAATTTTTACTAACAAACCAAATTATAAATCTTAACTAATATAATATCTCACAATCCGAAACACTAACCCTAACTAATCTCCTTCTTCCCTCCATTAGCTCCCCAGGCCGCCAACCATTTGCCGAGCCCCCTCTAACAAACCAAATCATAAATCCCAACTCTATTGATCAGTTCGTGCACATCCTCCTCCACGGCAAGCTCCGTCGTGTCCTCTGGCAAACCCCATAGCCATCCTCCCTCTCGACCATCCCTTCTTGCAAGCCATGATCACCTCCCATCTCACCCGAGGCCTCCACGGCCAAGACCGCCGGCCGTCCACCTTGCCTTGGCCATACTCCACCTGTCCATCATCCCTATTCTCCCCCACGGAGCACCCACTTTCCCTCCCTCCTAGAGTATGACACCACCATGGCCGAGCTCTCTCACTTTTTTTCCCTTGTGGACAGTGGTGAGTTTTCTCTCTCACTCTCTTTCATCCTATGATTATGTGTTTAGGTGTGTGTTTTTAATTAAATAGTGTGTGTATGTTTTAATTTTCTAGTGTATTGTGTGTGTTTATACATATAGCTGCATGCATGTGTGTTAGTGTGGGTACGTTCATAATGTTGTGGGTGTGTTTGTGTATATTATGAGTTATGTGTTTATAAGTGTGTGTGTGTAATTGTATTTATGGTTATGTGTTGAGTAAATGGGGATACAGTATGCATATGTGCATGTGTGTGTGTGTGTGTGAATGCAAGTGGATGTGTTTTAATAATGTGTGATTATGTGTTATTTGCATGGTGTATAGGTTTGCGTGTAAATGGAATGTATTCAATATGTGTAATATGCATGCGTGTGTATGCATGTATTTGTGTGTGTTCCCCTCCATCCTCTCTGCGTATCTCTCGGTATATCTCTTTCTATCTCTTAGTCCATATCCCTTTCGATGTGTGTTTATTGTGTGTTACAGCGATGTGGATCTGATCGTGCGATCCGGACCCAGTAATAGGAGACCTGGATTCAGGTTCATTATGAACCCGATACGCTGACAATTCGAAGATGATTGGTTGCTAATGTTGCATATTTAATGTCACATTTCCATACTTATTTTAGAATAAACGCCTGCATTGTCCTAATTATTTGTTAATTTATTTGCAGGCCCAATTCTTAAGGAGAAGAAGAGAAATGAGCCCAAAAGCCACCAGAAGTCTGAATTAAATCAGAGTTAATTCGTACACATAAAATCAGGGCAAAATCAAGAGGTTGAAACGGTTGAGAAGAATCCTCTCAGAATCGATCGGTTAAAGCCAAGAATCCAAGGCCATTTCATCAGAATCTGGAGCTCAAACGACAAAACAACAAAGGATAAAGCCAGAACAACACCCCGGAGAGACCCACCAACAGGGTGTGGCCATCTGGCCACACCCTGGCCGCGGAAACGCGGCTTGGACCGCGTTTCCGCAGCAATCTTGGGGAGTTAGGGGGAGCGCGAACTCCCCGACCTCCCGGATCTTGGTGGTTGGGTTTTCTGCCTATAAAAGGCCATTATGTGCACTGAAAATGGAGGTGAAGGCAGATTAGGATTTTAGCCTAGTTTTTCATTTCTTAGTTTAGGTTTTTGTTTTTCTTTTTCATGTAATTTAGTTTTCATATATGTAATTTTGAGGAGATCAACTTTCATCGAAGAAACAAGACTGAAGCTTGAGCTAAAAGTGACAATTGGTGTAAGGTTTTATTTCTTTTTCTATTGTTATGAAATCAAATCAATGCTATTTCCTTGTATGTTCTTTTTAGTTCTCTTCTTCTTTTCTATTTTACCTTTCTTTTTGGTACAACTGTCTTTCAAGTGAGTCTAAAAGCATCGAAAGAGCCTTGCCTTTGCGAGTGCACCGATAGCTCATGACGATGGATTGTGAGTCTCTCCGTATCATTTCATGCTTGTGTATCTTGATGATGTAATGTGGAAGAGACCAACACTCGACTCTTATGGGCTATGCGCTGAATGCCTCCACTTCAAGGTACATCGAAGCTAAAAACTCAAGGTAAGCTTTTGGTGAAAGAAGGTAAGTAACTCTTTTATTTCTTTTTTCATTTTTGTAAATAAAATCACCATCTCTTCAAAATCACTCTTTTTCTCCACTTCATTTGTACATATTCGCTTCATTATGTTCTGATTTTTTCCACTTCTTCATCTTCCATTTTCTTCTAACTTTAATATAACTTTCTTTTTCATTTCATAACTGTAAAACAGAGAAGAACCTTCGCTTTTTTCTTAACGATTTCAATAAAGAACTGTAACGTTCCATCGCAAACCTCCTTGTGGATCACGACCCGCATAGCCACTTGCTATAGCGGAAGAATTGAGCACTTGCACATCTCCTTT